>JAUTXW010001081.1:0-283635 GCA_030620095.1 Kuschelorhynchus macadamiae
GGAGGTCCTCTTGAAAAAGTTAATAAAAAAGGCCTATTAAAAGTTTTAAAAAATGCAGGCCTCAAATTTAAAAATGTGAAGTTGATAAAAAAAAGCAAAACGAAATCGTTGGGACGTCATATTATCTAATATCGCCATCTTTTGGTGAAAAAGTGACAATGAAAATATTTTCTTTTAAATATATTTTATTTTTCAAATAAATTCTGGAAAAAATTAAATTAATTTTGCAAAATTTCAGTTTTTCTTAAATAACCTAAAAACAAATTGTTTCTGATAAATTCTGAAAAAATACTTTTAATCAGCATGACATTCCGTATAACTGGTACAACTTTCTTAATTTAACGATATGTCTTAACTCTAATAACAACAGAGATTCCTATACTTTAGAATTTTAATGAAATCACTGAATATTACAAATCACAATAAACAGAAAAATACTTAATAATAAATATTGATATAGGTACTAATCTAATTTATTATTTTTCAGGTACCGAAGATGTTTACGTGTCATCCTGGTTTGCATACAATCATCTAGATTTCTCTTCTTGACAGAAACAAACCTCGGAAAAGAATTAATACGGTAGGTTCTAAGAACATACGATTTCATTTATGTTTTAAGGCGAGTTGTAATTAAGGCATATGATCTTGCCATGGCAATTTTCCCGTGGTACAACAATATTCTGCAATTTCGTCTCTAACAGCCTGCGCGGATAAGGATACCGGTCGAGGAACTTTACTAATGGTAATAAAGAAGTCATTTCTGCATCGTTTCTCCATCTTCCTGATATAAATTGTCCATTTTCTTCATTATCAAAAGTACCAGGTAGAGAGTACATGTTTACAGATTTGTCGCTGTTTCTTAAAAAGTTATGAAGGTGAGCTATTGTCAACACAATCAACTGAGCTTTTTCGGGTTGGAGCAACATCGGCCGTCTTAGAACTCTAAATACCTGAGCCGAAATGCCAAAGGCATTTTCGACAACTCGTCGAGCTCGCGATAATCGATAGTTATATATCCTTTTTTGTGAACCTTTGGGATGGAGACCTGGATACGGCTTCACAAATGTTTACCTAGTGGAAAAGCAGAATCGGATATAAAGTAATATGGTATACTTTTTTCCCTGCCTTCCAACGGATTTGGTGGCGGAAGGTTTAAAGTTTCACTTTCAATTTTTTCTTTTAGAATTGAATCATTAAATACTCCACCATCCGAAATTCTTCCTTGACAACCTACATCGATGAAGATGAAGTTGTACTTGGCATCCACGACAGCAAACATAACAATACTAAAAAAATTCTTATAATTATAGAATTCGGTCCCACTGTTGAACGGTGCCTGCAACACAATATGCTTTCCGTCCATAGCTCCTAAGACATGTGGAAAATTCCAAACATTTTCAAATTCGGAACTAATTTTAAGCCATTCTTGAGATGAGGTCGGTATCTGAAAATAAAACAAATTATATACGGTTTCGTTTTCATAGTAATAAAGAAAATTCTTATAGTTTCGGAATGTCCGTTCGTCTGTCTGTCAGCATTTTAGCGTTTTTAACCAGTTATTTCTGTTTTACAGGAAGACGTAGCCAGTGCTGAAAGTCAAGAAAATTTAGATTTGCACAATGAAGAATCATCAGAAACTGAACAAACACAACAAATATCCACTGAGGATGTAGAATCCGTGAGCAACACCGTACGTAACAAATCAGAGCCCTCAACGTCGACTTTTACACCTACAGTAATACGGAAAAAGAAAAGGCAAAATGTGGAACAAACAAACGACAGTATGGTGCTAAAGTCAGCATTCGATCTTTTGAAGTCATCAGCTGCAGCAGCCCAAGTTGCAGCAACAGCCTCTTCCACACCTCCTGTTTCCGCTGTTATGGACGAGAGTCAGATATACGCGAACTATCTGGCCAGCAAGTTTAGATCCTACTCTCAACAAACTAGAAACGCACTGCAACATCAGATTAATAATCTATTGTATTACGCTGACAATGGAGAGTTCGAACATAATCCACCTACACGGGGTTATTCTTCCCAAACGCACATATATCCTCCACACCAGATGACGGGGACTATCGTGAGTGGAACTCCATCTACACAGGCGGGAGCTCCATCTCCACAGGCGGGAATTCTATCTCCACAGGCGGACATACCTCCACATGCGGGAATTCAGTCTCCACAGGCGGAAGTTCAGTCTCCAAATTCACTACCAGAAGAAACTCAAGATTCCTTACGAGATTTGTTGAATTACCCAAATTACTGATTTTATATTATTATTATTTGTATATTATATAATGATTATGTATTACCAAAGAAATACCTTACCTTTATTAGTCCTTTTAATCCATCAAGGATAGCTTGACATGTTTCGGGAATTATATAACTTATTGCTTGTTTAGACACTCTAAATAGGTATTGCAAACTGGAATATGAATCACCTGTTGCCAAAAACCTCAGAGTAATACTTAATCGTTCTTGCACTGAAATTGATGTTCTGAACTTGGTGTCAGCCTTTTTTATTTTTGGGCCGATTAAATTTATCAGGTATTCGAAATCACTAGGGGACATACGAGTGAAATTTTTGTATTTTTCACTTGTCTCTTGAAATTTTAGATCTCTCATCAGCGCATTTCCACCGTGTGTCATTCTCTTTCTGAACAGTTGTGTCGTCCACCACCGTCGTCGATTCAGTTTTTTTTTAGATAAAATGTTTTGAATTACGATGAAACAGGCACATGAAATAGCCACCAACTCATAAACTTCCGCTGACGACGACATGATTGCTCGAAACTTCGTACAGAAATGGCGCGACAACGCCAGCGATACGGAGGTCGGTACGATGCTCGGCGGTGTTTTCAAAGGATGATACTGATACGGACACAGAGAAATTAGTGGCGTCCAAACTATACGATACGTCGTTAGATACGCGTTGCAGCCACGCAACGGCGATACGCTACGGACAAATGATACAGATGTGGACGCAGCTTTAAAAGTAAAAAAAAAAATAAAGGTATTTTTATCACGATCTTATGGTTCTTGTTTAATAGTCCAAGGCATACTAGATGCCATAACGTGTTTTGTTTTTTCTAAGTTTCATTTGTTTTCTCGATTAAAGGTGAACATATCCAGATTTACAAATGCAGTTTCCATGGAAACCGTTGACATTTAACAACGGTTTGATATATCAAATTGTAGGGAATTTCACGAAGATTTTAATAGGTTCAAAAGATATGGGTCATTTCATTTAAATTTTCAAGGTCATCGACTCTTCCTGCTAAACCGGAAGTACTACAAAAATATGCTTCATACTAAAATGAGCTTCTTAAATAACTATTTTAATATACCAATTTTGAAAAAGATATCTCAAAACATATCGAAATTATAGGCTGGGAAACGATTTCATTGTCACCCGGTACAGTGACCGGCATTAAGTACGCATCATATGAGAAATGTTTTTATGCTTAGATTTTGACAATTTTCGATATGTACAATCGCTTCTGCATCAAAAGTAACCCAAAAAAAAAACGTTGTAAAGTGCCGTTCGTCAATTCGTGTTTGGCGGGAAATAAAAAAAAATAAAAATTATGCCTCAAAAAACATTTATTTGAAAAAATATCAAAACATTTTATTAGGAAAAGTTGTTCAGAATGACATTATATTACTATATAAGGGTTTAAAAAAAATCTGAGCTAAAAAAATAAAAATCAATTTTTTGCCATAAATTTTCAGTTTCGAAAAATATATTTCTGACAAAGAAACTCTTAGTATAGCCAACAGTGATATTTTAAATATTATTTTGTAAAGATTCGCATGCTATTTCTATTTTATTCGGAAAAAATTTGAAATCTGGGAATTTGCCATGTCTTCAGCTGCTTCATAAGATACTGTTTATTAATAATAAAAGACCATGTATCTACGCAACTTTAATTTAATTTTTTTATTCGAACGATTAATAAAATGACTTTTGGCAAATCGTTGGAATTGTACTCGAAATAAAAAAAACATTTGCTGCGCAATAAAGCAAAAAAATATGTTAGAAAGCCCAACAATTAAATGCAATATATGCAATCTGTTTTTAGTTAAACGGTCAATATTTTGCATCCATTTCGACTTAAATACTTAGTCCAAAAAGAATTGAATTTTCACGCACCGAATATGGTGGGTTAATTTTCCAGGTATTTATCATCTTCCTGTCGTTTCCAAACTCTATGATAAATTCGGCCTATGTCCTACTTTTTAACTATTTTTCTTTTTAATTTCTTTAATAAAATTTTTGTTTACTTGGGTATGTGAAACTAAACTCAATATTTGTAAAAAAAGCAAAAATTTTTTGCAATTTCAAACATTTGTTTTAATTTTTTTGTACTTGTTACGATAGAAATAGTAAAATTGGTAGTTTAACTCCATTTTTTTGTATACTTTCCGGAATTATAAAAAACTCTTGAAATCAATTTCGAATAAAAAATTTAAATCAAAATTGCGTAGATACATGATTATATTATTAATAAACAGTATCAGGATGATTATGTCTCAGAGATATTTCAGTGACCTCGTATGAAGCAGCTGAAGACAGCAAATTCCCAGATTTCAAAATTTCTCCGAATAAAATAGACATAGCATGCGAATCTTTACAAAATATTATTTAAAATATCACGGTTGGCTATACTAATGAGTTTCTTTGTCAGAAATATATTTTTCGAAACTGAAAATTTTTTTATGGCAAAAAATTGATTTTTATTTTTTTAGCTCAGATTTTTTATAAACCCGTACATAGCAATATAATGTCATTCTGAACAACTTTTCCTATTAACATTTTTTGATATTTTTCCAAATAAATGTTTTTTGAGACATAATTTTTATTTTTTTAAATTTCCCGCCCAACACGAAATGACGAACGGTACTTTACAACATTTTTTTTTGGGTTACTTTTGATGCAGAAGCGATTGAACATATCGGAAATTGTCAAAATCTAATTATAAAAAAATTTCCCATATGATGCTTACTTAGTGCCGGTCACTGTAGAAAAATAACGCTTGAATCCATTAATAGGTGTTATATCGAATTTTGGAACGATTAAGAACATACAATTTTATGTGAGACAAAAAAGAACAGTTGGAAAATGTAAAGCTGATAGCTGGGCGACATTTAGAAAAAAGAAATAAATGATAAGATGGGTCAAGTGTTATATTATTTTGAGAAGTATTGTGGGGCACTCACTTTCAAAAACGATACATTTGAGAAGGTATGATTTTAGAGAGTAAATAAAATTTTACTTTTAAAACTAACTTTAAACTCACGTTGCAAAAGTTGAAAATGGACCCTCACCTAGTTACTTAAGCTGCATGGTGCTGAGGCTTTGACCGTTGGACAGCACCCTCTTCATGTAATCATTACAAGCTTTAAGTTTGGGCTTTCATTAAACCAAAGTTTTATTAAAAACTAAAGTAGCCGAAAAATCAGTGTTTTATATGACAACTGTTACTTGTGACGGTTGTATTTTTGATAATTATAAACAATATTTTTACAGAATGTTATGCTAAAATTATAAGAATAAAATTGAATTTTCGGGTACTTCCAATATTTTTACATGACCCCATTTTGACTGGGAAAATAACAGCGAATTCAAATAATATTCAATCTTTCATAAGGGTGAGAGGACTTTTCAAATAAAATCACTGGGCCCCCTTTTTATTTACTTTTTTCATTAAAAATGGCACCTCGCTAATAACTTGACAGTTTTAATTGTCGCATTTTTGTTGATAATAAAGCTCATGTTTTTAATATATTTATCCAAATAATACTACAATATCAGTAGGTTTAAAAGTGAAGGGATATATTTTAAAGGGACACTGTAGAAAGTAAGCATATTTCAATAATAATTTCAAGCAAATTTGTGGGATTTCTTTTGCAACAAAAAGTGGTCGCGGGGGTATCGAGTTTTGACAGAAAATCTCAATGGATCTTTTCCTTTAGAATTAACAATAGAATTAAATGATAAATTTTAATGAACATAAGTCGCGTCCATTTTTTTTTCGTTAAAAATTTTAATTTTGGGTGCCGCGAACCTCCCTTCGACTGTTCACAGACGTGTTTTATCTCGCCATTTTTTTGTATATTTTTTGCCAGCCTATGACTCGGAAAGGGAGTATTTCCGGACAAACGTTTTTATAAGATTTTTTTCTTAAATATGTTTCCCTTTCCTCCTGGAACACGCTGTGTAGTACTAATAACAACTTATTGAATGCACATTAACACTGACATCATTCAGAAGTTGTCATATAATTTATTCGCTATTTTTCCGATTTTTCCACAATTCCTATATATAGACTTGAAGGAAAGTTTTTTTTTTCGCAGAAACAAATCAAAATACGAAAATAAGACAAATAATACAAAAAGGACAAAAAAATAGTATTTTTATTCAACTGGATAAAAAAACAATATTAGCATTGAAAATTGGCGTATATTTTTTGCCAAAATTTGCCTTAAAAGCCCCTATGGATACTATTGGCCGAAATAAAAATCTAGTTAAATGAAAATGCCGATTTTCAAAAAAATTAGCCTAGCCTATTTATGCTATTTTTAAAATACTATAGAAAACAAAAACATAATGTTTTGTATAAAAGAAAATTAGACATGAGAACCCATTTAAACTTGCTCAAGTTTTTGAAAACACCTGATGCTTCAACATACACAAATTCAGAAACAAAGTTATATTTTAGCATTATCCAGTGCGAGATCCCTTAAATTCACCATTTCCCTGAATTCCCTGAATGAATTTAGTGCAACCGTAATATTTCAGTGTTATCTAATCTACATATGCAAACTTTTAGCAGTAAGTTAAATTTCAAATATAGTCCCCCCTTCTATGAACGGTTCTGAACTAGCACTGTGATATTCTAATATTGCATTGTCACTTGATTTAAATTTCAACCCAAACAAAAAATGTCAAAATTAAGCCCCTCCCCCTAAATACGGGATAATATTGCATTGCCAATCGCAATGCATGTAAAATTTTAGATTTTTAGACACCGAGAACTATTATGAATTTGGACTCCCCCACCTAAGAAAGACCCTGTCTGTAGCAGCTCTATTATATCCCGACATCGCATTGTCACCCGATTTATATAGGCATGCAGAATTTGAGCTTAAACGGTAAATAGATATATTTTTTTAGTAAAAACTGAACAGGTTCATTTTTTAATAAAGGAAATTATTTTGAATTTCTAGGTGATTTTTTATTTTTATTATCACCCTGTATAGTAAATTTTGTGATATAAAAAATAGAAATATGACAGAATTTCGCTAAATTTCTACAAAACGTGTTATATATTGTAATGGGTGAATGTTTTTAAACCAAGCTAACACAGGTATATACTCCTATTGTATCCCCGAAAATAATTTATTTGACCTCAAAAACTTATAAAATGACTCGCAATATTATATTTTATCCCTCTCCCCACTCCCACTACCCTTAAGGCGGAGGGTGGAATGTGACAAAATAAATACGGGCTGAACTAAAAAATTATATAGTAAAACTGTATTTTTCTACATATTTTCCAAAAATTTACAATTTTTACCCCCTATCATATTTACCTTTGTTTACCTGTATACAGAAAGCTAATAAAGGTTCGCATATTGTATCCACCGAAAATAAATTATTTGACCCTAAAAACTTATAAAATGGCATGTAACCACATATTTTACTCCCCCTCCCGCTACCTTTAAGAGGGAGAGTCGCATGTGACAAAATAAATACGGACTGATGTTTTCCAAGCATTTCTAATTTTTTACCCCTTATCATATTTTTTAATCACCCTGTATACAGAAAGCTAACGAAGGTATATCCCCATATTGCATCCTCGAAAATAAATTATTTGACCTCGAAAACTTATAAAATGACATGAAACATATTTTATATTTTACTCCCCTCTTCCCTTACGGGGGAGGGTTGCAGATGACCGAATAAATACGGACCTAAAATATGGATAATTAAATGAAACTCTATTTTACTCCATATTTTGCAAAACATTTCTAATGTTTACACCCTTTCGCCCTTTTTACCTCCTATCAACCTTCTCATCCTCTCCATTTTTTTATTAAAATTTCAAATCATAAAATCCCAAAACTGCGCAAGAAAACATCTTTAAAAGGTTGTTTTCCGATTATTTTACAAAAAATGCAATTTTTACCCCCACCTTTATAGAATTTCGTAGTACGAAAAAAAAAGAGGCCAACTTGAGGAACTTCTGGACAAAATGAGACCAAACACTAAAATCGGTCAAGGCGGTCCCGCGGTATACCTAATAGAAATATTGATTGAATTGGCGGCGACTTCAAAAATCGCATCGGCCTGGCGGCGATGTATATAGCTGAAATTTTACAGCACCAAATAATATTTTTTTTTAAATTATTTTTTAATTTTTCGCTATCTGTCTTTTTGTAGGCATTTCATTTTTTAAAAAAAAAATATTTTAAACTTTTTAGTGATGTTTTATTTTTATTATCACCCAGTATAGTAAATTTTATAATTTAAACACCAAATAAATGTCTTTGACAGAATATCGCTAAATTTGTATAGAACGTGTTTTTCGAAATCTTATGTATGCATATATATTGTCATGGGTGAATATTTTTAAATAACTCTGTATACAGAAGGCTAATAAAGGCATATACGCATATTGTATCTCTGAAAATAAATTATTTGACCTCAAAAACTTATAAAATGACATGCAACATTATATTTTATATTTTACTACCCCCTCCCGCTACCCTTAAAGCGGAGAGTTGCATGTGACAAAATAAATACGGCTCAACCTAAATTCTTGATTATATAATGAATCTGTATTTTACTACATATAGTCCAAACATTTCTCATTTTTCCCCTTATCGCCCTTATTACCCCCTATCATATTTTTAATCACCCTGTATACAGAAAGCTAACAAAGCTATATACGCATATTGTATCCCCGAAAATGAATTACTTGACCTCAAAAACTATAAAATGACATGCAACATTATATTTTATAATTTATTACCCCTCCCCCCTTCCGCTCCCTTTAAGGGGGAGGGTTCCGTGTGACAAAATAAATACGGATTGGCCTAAAATCTTGACTTTATATAATTTTATTTTCCAAACATTTCCAATGTTTTACCCCCTTTCGTCCCTTTTACCCCCTATACGGATGATGATGACCCCCTTCATTTTTTTTAATAAAACGTCAAATGATAAAATAGAAAAATTGCGTAATCAAAATACCTTTAAAATGACACATTTTTCGATTATTGTCCAAAAAATGCAAATTTTTAACTAATTAACCCCTTTTTTACCCTCACCCTTTAAGAACTTCGTTGTACACAAAATCTGCGACCAACTTGGCGAGCTCTCGCACAAAAAGCCCTAGAACACGGCGATAATTTTCCGAAAATTTTCATTTTTAACTAATTAACCCTCTTTTTACCCTCACCCCTTAGGAATTTCGTAGTACAAAAATGGGACCAACTTGGAGAACCCCGGAACAAAATGAGCGCTAGAACGTTAAAATCGGTCAAGGCGTTCCGGAGAAATCCGCGAACATACATAAAAAAAAATAAACAAAAATACATCGCAGACGAATTGAGAACCTCCTTTTTTTGAAGTCGGTTAAATATTTAAGCGCCTTCCTCTAAATACAAATATTGGTTAGCTGACATAATATTGCATTGTCAACCCACCTATATATAGACACAAGCAACATTTTAGCTTAAGTACCGAGAAGTACTTTAAATTTAAAATTTGCACCCCCCCCCCCCTCTTTAAAGAACGGCCCTGGGGCAGCTCTATGATACGCTAAAAATGTATTATATTAGCATGGAAAATTTCAGCAAAATTTAGGCTTCTTCCCCTAAATACGGCGCTGGATTAGCTTAATGAACGATGATATTGCATTTTCACCCGACATGTATACAAATTTCTAGAAATGCATTTTATTTTCGTTTGTCTTAAAACTAATTTAATATTTTTACGTGATTTGGTTCGCAACTTAAGCTGTTTATGGGCATTTTGACACTTGGTTTTGGAATATCAAAATTATAAAAAAACACTAATATTATTAAAAAGTTATAGTTTAGCTATTTATCAGCAAAACTTTACAGAAATATCGCAAAGCCTACGTATAAAACCTTCCAGAAAATTGTTGAAAAGTAGTTACAAGTTGAGTGGGATATTCGTCTTAAAATCAAAAAAATAGTAGGGAAGAATCTGATTTCTTGATAATCCTATGAAGGTCTTCCAAATGAAAAAGTTATATCTTGGGTAGACTAAAAATAAATACACTAGATGCCCTGAATGTCGTCGCCATCAAAAGTGTGGATAATATCAACTAGTTACACAAAAAAATATCCGAGGGAATTCATCTTTTTACTGCCCTTTTGTTAAGATGGTAAATGGGTACTTACTTTTAATTGCCAGCTCTCTATATTTTTTCTGCAAACATTTTGTCGTTTCATATCCCGGCAAATTTAATAAACTATTGCTCAGTTCCCTATTTTCCGCTTGCAACATATTTAATATTTTTCTGCTTCTGGTTTCCATTTCCTAAAATATTCCAGTTTAACCTAATGCGAACTTACAAAAAAATTGTACAACAGTCTGTTAAAACGTCTATATATGGTTATGGCGTTCTAGACACAACACAACTAATTTATTCATCAAAACAATAAAATAGTATGAAGTGTGTCTTACCAGAGGGCGTCACTTCATTACGTAGTAAATGTAGTCACAATTTGGTTCAGCATATGCAAAACTGAGCTGCGATTCTGGCGTACTACACACTGATCAAGTTCCCGCCATGTCTTAAACGATAACGCATCTTTCTTGTAGCGGGCATTCTCGGAACTATCCTCATAGGCGCGGTGTATTCAAAGCGACACACATAAATAGTTTATAGCCGATTTATGGCTAGTTTTGCTGTGACGTCCGAATGTGTGTTGCCACAAGTAAAGCGTACGCCACAATTGAGTTTAATGCAGACACAGGTTGCCACAGTTAATGCTGCACACACACACACATACATACATACGTACACACACACACACACACACACATACACCCGCACACACAACCGCACGCACACACACACACACACACACACACACCCGCACACACACACACACACACACACACACACACACACACACACACACACACACACACACACACACACAGCTTGAGAAATTAAACACGGCTTCCAAATTAATCTCGACAAAGCAAATACGTTTACGTATGGGCTAGAAATGTCAATAGCAGAACAAAATGTAAATCGTCTGAAAGTAACGCAGCGAGCCGTTGAAAGAGGCATACTCGAAATCACCCTAAGAGCTCGGGTAGAAATAGATTAAATAAAGTCGGAAGTTTAAAAAAGAGAAACTATTGGAAAACGAACAACATGAAATATACAAAAGAGACTTGGGATGAGGTAAGACTGCTAGCAAACAATGCTACAATTTAGTTCAAAGTAGGGATAAGTGGAAAAGGTTGGGAGAGGTTTATGTTCAGAAGTCGACTGCAGAGGGCTGAGAAAGAAAAATAAAGACGATTAGTGAATACTTTGGATATTTGACCGGTTGATAATTCGAAATCATTCATTTAATTATCTTTATTACATTCGGCCTATACATATTGTTCAATTTGCTGTTGATGGTAAAGAATAATTGACTAATTGACCATTGTGGAATGTTTAATCTTATCAAGCTTCCGTACTTGATACAAGAGTAGAATCTTTAACACTTTTTTTCGTGCCATCAGGAAACAATACGCTAAAATAGCGATGTCATCACTTTACTCACTTGTATCCTCCATTCTGACAAAATGCACTTTGGTATTCTGTTACCACTAATTAAAGAAGTTCCTCCAAATTTAAAATTATTATATACCACTTAAGATCAATTATTAGCATAGAAAAATAATTTTCATATAACATCGACGTAACTGAAAACTACTGGATTTGCTTTAAAGAAAACCAAGAAGAGTCTTTGCAGTGCAGTTTTTTTTTTTTGTAATTAATTTTACTAAGAATAATTAAAACTATCAATATCAAAATTTCAATTTGAGAAAGACTAAATAAGTAAGCCAAAATAAATCTGGGACGCGTGTGATCACTACTCCACGAATGACCCCGCTTACACCAGACATGGACCTAAATAATTTTTGGTGCAAAATCGATTTGATTGTTCTCAAGGTATCGTGTGTCCAAATTTTGTTTATAAATACACATCCTTACAGATATCATAATTTTTTTTCTAAAAATCTGTTTTTCCTCTTCTAGTGACTTTAAAACGTAAAACAAACATATTTATGGAACATTTTTGGGATTATAATACTTTCCCTATATAGCCCGTATAGTAAAAATTATGTTTGCCAGACAAATATTCGATTTATTTTAGCTGCTGTCCACAGTAAAGCGGTATATATTTTCATTGAATATTAGCCAGCGCATAGTAAACATTCAGTAGTTGCTTTATATAGAGTACAGGGTGTTCACGTATTTTTTAACACCCACTTATAGAGATTATTCAAAACAGAAGAAATGTTGGTAGTAGCACTGCCAGTAATAATAATAGTGGTAGCAGCGTAATATAGCGAATATTAAGAAAGTTAGATATTAGTTATTTTCGGTACTGACGATATCCTTATAGAAACGCCTAAATTTTGGCACACGAATTTGAGTCTACGAAAGGAATGTGAGTAACTATGGGAACGGTGCAATGATGATTCGCGATTGGCTACAACTCTGTATATCCACGGAAACGGCCTGTTTTTGACATACCTCCCCCTTTTGTCGATGTTTTAGATCTGTGTGGTGTACTTTACTTTACCGAGTAAACTGTGTAAAAGGTTTTAAATAAATCATAGTTAATATTAAATGTAAAATAGATTTACATCTTATCGTCTGCAGACTATCTGAAATAAATTGTTTAAGTCTTCTTTCTAGCTATTACTCTTCCCGTATTATTTAAAAATTACGGTAAATATTTATAAAATTTTAACCCCATTTGTTCTAAAAGAAAACATTAAATAAATAAATATCTTATGTAAATAATGTCGCGGTTTGCCACAATAAACCTTCACTGATAAATTCTAACTTTACCATCTTTCTCCAAATTAACTCAGATGGGAACACATTTGTCTGTCTTGAACTGTATTCGTTACAAATCTGCCATATAGAAAAAACCTGCCCTTTTTCGAATAAATCAAATTATATGAAGCATGACGCTTTTCTTGACAGGGCTTTTTTCAAAAAAGGTTTATATAAACGTTAAATGAATTAGAACAATTTCATGTTCATAAAAAATACATTTATTTTCACTACTTTTTTTTTAAGACTGGTTCATAATTAAAATTACTGAACATTTTAGAACTAAACATAAAGTGATCGCAGTTATCCTTATTACCTGGAATGCAAATTGTTTAATTGACGAAACAACAAGGACCTTATTAATCTTTCTATGGGCATTATTCAGTAGATACCGATAGTCAAATAACCAAAAGCAGTTTATCCACAGCTTAAGTGGAGAGTGGCATCTTGGTATGACCGAGGTTATGGGTTCACATCAGAAAACAGAAATTTTTCACTTTTTATTATCTATAATTTTAAAATTACTATACTATCTTAGTGACGATAAAGTATATACCGAATTCAACCTTAAAAATCAGTAAATTTCCTTTATCCGGAACTTCCCTCGTTATGCATATTTCCTTTCATTAGGCATAGTAAAGTGTAACCCAGTTTAATTCCACACATTGTTATTTAGTATACTGTCTTTTCAAACATTTTTTATTGCGCGAATTACATGCCAACTACCTCCAATGTAGCGACACACTTCCAGGAGTGCTGAATAAACAGATTTTACCTATATATATAATCGAAATCCTAATCTGTATAATCATTATAGTTAAGACCTTAGTTAAGTTAACATATCTGTAACGTTCTCGAAATAAATTGTTTTTTAAAAACATA
The DNA here is from genome assembly GCA_030620095.1 of Kuschelorhynchus macadamiae. Classification (NCBI taxonomy): domain Eukaryota; kingdom Metazoa; phylum Arthropoda; class Insecta; order Coleoptera; family Curculionidae; genus Kuschelorhynchus; species Kuschelorhynchus macadamiae. The sequence continues at coordinate 13,998 of JAUTXW010001081.1, forward strand.
ATTTTTCTGTCGCTGTCATTTAATTGGCGCAGTTGGTAGAGTCGTGTTTCGGTCCCGGGCAGAAATCGCCGTTATCGATCTGTTTTTACAGTTAGAACACGAAGAATCGAAGATTCCAAAGTAATAAATCTTCAAATTGGGAAGCAGGACTGTCAAAGGAACAAGCATCGTCCAAGGTTCTACATCCCGAAAGCCAGTGACCAATTGAGAGAACGACTAGAACTAAGTTCCTGGAATACACACATCGATTCCATTAAGATAAGAAACAACGAATCTCAACAGCTGGGAATGGACATTCTGATAGTTGGATTATTGTAAGAAACTTTGATTTTTGCCATTTTCCATTAATTTCCTTTTTTTTCTAAACGATATAAGAATAATTTATTAGGTTTTATTTATAAGTATCCTTTTAATATTTATATATAGTACGTTAATCATATTTTTAGTGAAACTTTAATTTTAATGTCAGTTGAAGAACTAATACAATCTTTGGCTAATTTATCTACCTCTGAATCAAATACTAGCAACATGAGTACCAAAGATATTGGGTTACTCCGGTACCAAACTGATAATATTCCCCCATTTGAAGGCAATCCTAGGCAACTAAATAGATTTTTAACTGCTTGTGGACACTTTTTAAGTAATTTTCAAGGTACAACTAACCTTAATAATCCTATAAATTTATGCTTAATAGATACAATTTTAATGAAATTAAGAGATCGTGCTGCCGATCTGATTTGTTCTAATGCCGATTTAAAAACTTGGTCTGAAATAAAAAATGCACTTATCTTAGCTTTCTCAGATCAAAGAAGTATAGAATGTTTAATTCGAGACTTAATTTCTTTAAAAAGTCAAAAAAATGAAACTCCAGTACAATTTGGTATGAGAGTTCAAGATGCTAGATGTTTATTATTTTCTAAATTAAATACTACAGTCACAGATGAAACCGAAAGAAAAATTAAAATACAACATTACGAAGATTTTGCACTAAAAACATTTATTAACGGATTGCCCTATCAAATGCAATTAGTTGTTAGATTGAGGAAACCAAATAATATAGAACAAGCCATATCATATGTAGTCGAAGAAGAAAATTTTGTGTATTTTAGTCAAGGTAAAAACCCAATTTGCAACAAAATACATATAAACCTATACCCCGTATCAACCATAATTACCCAAATATGCCGAGCAATGTATAACGCCCATTAATTTCAGCACCAACCAATTTTCAACCTAGTTATGTATCCGAGATTTATGCCTAATTCTTAATTTACACCACGAACCACCTTTGCCCCTAACCCTTTCAGATTTACGTCACCGCCAAATTTTACTTCTAGGCCGGCTTTCAATAATTTTACAAGGCCAAATCTCCCAAATTTTAATATTAATAATAGACCTCAATTTCCAATAAGGCCCCCAAATTTTAATCAGAGCCGAGCAAGCTCGATAGTTCGCCGTAATCAAATTGAACCAATGGATACCAGTTCAGGCAATACGGTTTTAAACCAAACTCCAAAACCAAGATATACAGTGCAAGAACTTTTTGCCAAACAAATAAATTCTAATAACGAAAATCCTAATTTTGTTAACCCCGAAACCGATAATAACCCATATTCCGAAAGTTGCAATTACCAATATGATTACGATACATTTTATAATAATCAAACTAATAATTATTACGAAAACGTTGATGCTGACAATCCATATCCAATGTCATCGGACGGAAACGACACACATAATTACAATTATGTGGACACTGCTTATTCAAATAATGATCAACAAAATTTTCAAGAAGTGCAGTTCGACAATCTGCCGACGTAATTTATTTAAATAACATTAAATCGGATTTGCCCTACATTTTTATTCCTGACCTAAACGCTTATTTTCTAATCGACACAGGCAGTTTAAGAAGTTTAATGAATCCGACACTTGCTTATACTTATTTTAGGAATCGCATTACTAATGAGGTATTTAATATACAGACAGCTCATGCAATGACATACCATAATGAGGTTGCCAATATTCCTATTTTTAATATTTTTAATATTAAAGGAAATCATAAATTCTATTTGGTTAAATTTTCAAAAAAATTTGATGGCCTTATAGGCAGCGATTTATTAAAACAACTAAATGCTAAAATAGACTTAAAAAACTGTAAACTTTCAACACAAAACGCAGAAATACCTATTATTTATCAAACTGAGAATAAAAATTATATTGAAAATAGTAAGCATTATTTTCAGAATTTTTCTATAATCATTCCTCCGAGGGTACAACAAATTGTAAATATTCCTGTCACCACAGAAAGTGGTTTAGGAATATTAAATTATAAAAAATTTGGTAAAAAGGTAGAAATGCCTAAAGCCCTTGTTAACATCAGTAATTTTTATGCGATAACAACAATTACAAATGCCAATGAAAACCCTGCCAAAATTGAGATGAATGAACCATTCGAAATAGAAATTCTAAATACTCTCGATCTTAATTTTTGCGAAAAAATGGAAACGGATGAAATCTCGTCATCGGATCAAGATAATTTACTAAAAAGTAATTTACAAAATATTCGTTTAGACCACTGCAATAAAGAGGAAAAAGCTAGTGTCAGGAATCTCTGTTTCGTGTTTCGAGACATATTCTATTGCGACAAAATTCCACTAACTTTTACAAATCAAGTTCAACACAAAATTAACTTAACAAATGACACCCCTATTTTTACAAAAACATATCGCTACCCTGAAGTACCCAAAAAGAGGTAAAGGATCAAATTTCAAAAATGTTAGATCAAGGAATCATCCAAAATTCGGTCTCCCCTTGGTCCAGTCCCATCTGGATTGTCCCTAAAAAGATGGATGCTTCTGGAAAGCAAAAATGGAGGGTAGTTACAGATTATAGAAAAATCAATGAAAGGTCAATTGGAGATCGTTACTGTCTTCTTAATATCACTGATATTCTTGATAAGTTAGGTCGCAGTCAATATTTCACTACTTTAGACTTGCAAATGGATTCCACCACTGAGTTTGGTCACTATGAGTTCCGCAGGATGCCCTTCGGGTTAAAAAATGCCCCGTCTACATTCCAACGGCTTATGGACTTCGTCAAGTTTTCTCACGCCTTCGTGAATCTAACCTTAAGGTCCAATTAGATAAATGCGAATTTCTTAGAAAAGAAGTCCAATATCTTGGTCATGTCGTCACATCAGAAGGTGTCAAACCGAACCCAGATAAAATTTCTGCAATTCAAAAATTCCCAATTCCGAAAAATCCCAAGGAAATAAAATCCTTCTTAGGACTTCTAGGTTATTACAGGCGCTTCATAAAAGACTTCGCTAAGATCACAAAACCTATGACTTCGTGTTAAAAAAAAAATTCAAAAGTTCTTAATACCCCTGAATTCGTCAAATCATTTGAACACTGTAAGCATTTGCTTACCAACGCCCCAATACTCCAGTACCCTAATTTCGATAAGCCATTTATCTTGACAACTGATGCAAGCAATTATGCAATAGCAGCCGTTTTATCACAGGGAAATGTTCCTCACGACAAACCAGTAGCCTATGCAAGCAGAACTCTAAACGATAGTGAATGCAAATATTCTACAATTGAAAAAGAACTGTTAGCCATCGTCTGGGCATGCAAATATTTTCGCCCTTATCTGTTTGGAAAAAGGTTTAAAATCTATAGCGATCACAGGCCATTCGTCTGGCTTTTTAGTCTTAAAGAACCCAACAGCAAATTAGTCAGATGGCGACTTAGGTTAGAAGAATTCGATTACGAAATAATCTATAAGAAAGGATCTCAAAATACTAATGCTGACGCCTTATCCCGAATACAGATAAACGCAATTGAAAATGAGAATATCATCAACAGTCCCGGAAATGTAAACAACAATATACTTAGCTTTTTGCGCGATCTAGCAGAAAATCCCTTTCAGGGCGAAGATCCCCAACCTTCTACTAGTACACAAAATCCCGATATCTCTAATTCTAAATTAATGTCATACAAGACATTCAAATACAACCTCCTACAACAAAAATCCCTGAAGATAGTCTGGCAACACCGTATTCTTGTAGTGACCCAGATGTTCTGAATGACGGTATAACAATACTTGACGATATTATAAACAATAAACCTAATCAAATTATAATAACAAAAAATCCGTTTAATAAGCTCGAACTAACTCACGAAAAATTTGAACACATCAAAATACTAAAAGTAAAAATACCAAAATCAAATGTCTCCTTAATAATAGACTTGCTAAAAAACTACACTACGGAAAATGAAACTTGCTATATTTGTTTTTATGATGATTCTATGTACATAGACTTTAATGTTTATCTGAAACACTTCCACGGATCGGGCCTTAAATTAATAAAATGCACTAAACTAGTGAATTCTGTTCAAGAAGCGGACGAACGAATTATGTTAATAAAATATCAACATGAGGGCAAATGTAATCACCGAGGTATTAATGAAACATTAGAACATCTTAAAAGAAATTATTATTGGCCTTCCATGAAAATCGACGTAAGTAAATACATTAATGACTGTGAAATCTGCCAAACCGCAAAATACTCTAGGAAAAACCCGTACATACCCCTTGTATTAACTGAAACCGTAGGGAAACCATTTCAGCTTATACACATAGATATATTTAAATTCGACGGTCAAGACTTTTTGACAGTTATCGATGCTTTCACAAAATTAGGTCAAGCCATCCCCATCCAAGGGAAAACTGCGATTGAAATTTTCAACGCCCTAATTCAGTATTTCAGATTTTATGGAATTCCAGATAAAATTGCCATGGACAATGGCACTGAGTTTAAAAATGACACAGTTAAAGGACTCTTAAAAGCTCATAAAATAAATATTCATTTTACGACCCCTCTCCACCATCAATCGAACTTCCCCGTTGAAAGGCTTCATTCAACACTTATTGAACATTTAAGAAATCTCAGACAGAAACACCCTTCCGAAAATATAATTCTTCTTATGAATTACGCCATCATTGCCTACAATAATTCCATCCATTCTGTCACACAATTCACCCCTTTTCAACTAACCTTTGGGCACACAAATTCCAGAGACTCGTGTAATTTAATCGAATCAGCCTTTTACAACGAATATGTTGCAACACACAAAGATAAAGTTAACATTTTATACGAGAAGGTTGTCGAAAAAATTGGTGATAATAAAAAGAAAATATTAGGAAAACATAATACCTCAGGCCCCGAACAATATCAATTTAAGGTTGGTCAAATAGTCTATAAAACAAATAAAAAACGGAACAAAAAAGATAATAAATTTAAAGGTTCCTACGAAATCACGGAACTTATGATCCATAACAAAGTTAAAATAAAGAATAAAGCTAACAATAAAATTGAAACAATTCACACAAAAGAAATGAAAATTCCTGTTGTTACAGGCACCTCATCACCGTCCAAGCAGAAATAGACAGTCCCAAACTCCATTATATGAACAAAAACCCAGGACTCCTTCCCTTAAAAATCGGTATGCTCAAAATATTGCTGACTATTGGTCATTTGTACAAATTCTCGATGTAAGTGACATTATCCGAGAATTCTCATCAATGCCAGAACATTTTTTACAACTAAAACGTTCTATCGAAAATGTATCCTCTAATCAGCCTGACTTTTCTAACTCCTTTCATCTTATAATGTCCCTTAAAGATAAAATAGATAGAAATTCAAATAAAACAAATTAACCCCTCATATATGACCCGCAGTAAAAAAGGTCTTATTAATGGCTTAGGTACGATCGTAAAAACTCTTACAGGAAATCTCGATCAAAATGACGCTGAGAAATATTATAGGGCTATTCTAACCCTCTCTAATAGCCAAAACAAAATGAAATCACTATTAACAGAACAAATCACGATTGTTGAGAAGTCATCTCATATTTTTGAAAACCTAAGTAAAAATTTATCACATAACCAAGAAATTTTAGAAAAACATATCAAACAAGCTAACATTGTCATTAAAGAAATTCAAATAAATAATACCAACTCTTATGGATATTTCTTAAGTCAAATGCTTATGTCTCAAATCATAAATGCCTTTCAGAATATTTATGACATATTAGGAAATATTGAAATTGCCATTACCTTTTCTAAGCTAAACATATTTCATAGCTCGATAATAAACTTAAAAGATCTTCTAAATGAAATTAATCTTATAAGTCCACATTTAACTATAGGTAAATTGCCATTTCAAGTTACATTAGAAAATATTTTAAATTTTGAAAAAGTAATAGAAATCAAAAGTTATTCTAAAGAGAATCAAGTAGTTTTTATTGTAGAGATACCTATCGTTGAACTTGAAAATTATGTATTATATCGCTTATACCCTCTTCCTGTTCCTATTAACGGAAAATTCCAAATTATCATTCCCCAAAGCAAATACCTACTCCTCAATGAACAAAGTTACATGCTTCTTGAGACCAGATGTCAAGAAATTACACCTAGTAACTTCATCTGCAAAGAAAACAGTCCTCTGAATAACAATCAGGACCCTCCATGCGAAGTACAACTTTTATTATATTCTAATCACCCCTCTAATTGCCAATTGTTACCAACAGAAGTTAAATCACTAAAAATTCACAAACTAGAACGAGAGGAGTTGATGTTAATATCACCAGAAGAGACCGTTGCGATTCAACAATGTGGCCCCAACAAAGAAAATATCCCAGTGAAAGGAACATATGTGCTGGAGCTTAACCCCAGCTATACTATCCAAATTCAGAACCATATAATCAGAAGCTACCACGACAGCAGAGCCAAATTTCATTACATACAGCTCCCTAAGTTAACCTTTGAAGCCAATGTCAATCCTAACTACATCGACCTCCAACCATTCAAACTAGACTCCTTAAATTTGGATGAGCTAAGAAATATCCCGAGCCTAATTGCTCAGCATCAACAAGAATTAGAAAACGAAGCAATTGGACCCATCGACTTGCATAGTGTTAGCATATGGACTATATTATTATATATTGTGATTTTTAGCTTCGCGAGTTTCTATATTTACACAAAGTTCTTCAAGGCACCTAAGATAGTGTCAACCACAACCGATACAGTTGAGGCCAACCAGGGACAGATTGTCATCTAGTTCGCCTTCATCCCGAGGTTCACCTCTACGAAGGGAGGAATTACATGCCAACTACCTCCAATGTAGCGACACACTTCCAGGAGTGCCGAATAAACAGATTTTACCTATATATATAATCGAAATCCTAAACTGTATAATCATTATAGTTAATGTCATATATGTATTATAACGTAAGGATTTAATACTACCTAATTATGGCAACATTGTTAGTAGAGTCAGTTGAGAGCTCCCGCGATCACGGTTATGATGTATCGGGTCGTATCTAGTAGAAACTTAGTTAAGTTTCCTTAATGTGAAAACTACCAGACTAATAATATAACCTAAATGAAATCATATGAGTGTGTTTTATTGAGAAATACATTACAATTAACAAGTTAATCATTAGACCCCAGTTTTAGCAGTTATATTGCCAGGTTTCCACTGTCTGGTTTTTTCTTGGATTATAACATTTTGATTTGGTTTTATATCTGTCAGTGGCTTAGTTGCAAAGTCATAATATTGTTATTTAAATTTTAAGAAATTAATACTACGTTAGACTTAACAGAATTTTATCTTTAAGTTCCCACAAGTTGAAAGGGTCTGTTTATTAGTTTTTGCCAAGTGGGTTTTGTGACGTGATATCTTCGACGTTGACATGATTCATAGCCAGATTTGTTATGAATAGTTTTTTTTAGATTTATGTGTTTTAGATTAGAGGGGCACGTTAGAATACCGATATATATTGAAAAATAGGATAAGTAGTAAGAAAGCGAACTTCGAACTGTAAACTGGTTAATTATTAAAATAACATTTTTGTCTTTGAGACACGGCGTTTTATTTAATAACGTAAAACATCAGTACGTGGGATAAAGAACTCAATCGCGCCGCGCCGGTAAACTGAGCATATTTAGAATGTACAGTGTGTGACGAATTTTGGTGGCTATTGTGTGCGGAATTTTTGGATAATAAACTTGTAAAAACAGTGATATTCGGTGAAAATGAGTGACGACGAACAACAGCTTTAACAAAGCCTCTTGGAAAAGCACATTGAACTTAAAATTAACAAGGCAGTTAAGAGGAAATTTAGAAATGAACATGAAAGTGGAGAATGTGACAGTGAGGTGTCTGAACTAAGTGCAGCGATAGTGCGTGGGGATATTATTCCTGTGTTTGACCCAGACGATAGGAGTTCTACAATAACAGGGTGGCTTCAAAAAATTGACCAATTGGGCGAGATACACAGTTGGACAGATTACCATAAAGTTGCGTACATGCAACAAAAATTGAAAGGGTCAGCTCGCAGTTGGTTTAATCGACTGGACGACTATAGGAAAACATGGGACGAGTGGAAAACCGCACTTACGCGTGCATTTCCCAGGTGTACAGACTATGCCACAGTTTTGGAGGAATTAGTTGCCCGGAAGAAAAGACCTAATGAAACAATGACTCATTACTATCATGAAAAGTTGTCGCTAATTCAACAATGCAGGCTAGACAATGAGGCAGCGATATCATGTGTCATCAAGGGTTTGCCTTTGGAACTACAAGCAAATGCACGTGCTTTTCAATGCTCCACTATCGATCAGCTTTACTCCGGATTTATAGCTCCCCTAGAAAACTACCAGAGCCCCAGAGATGATGTTAGGCCAAAAAGACCCAGGTATGAAATGTCTACATCTCACCAGAATATTAAAAGAAACTCGGAATGCTATAATTGTGGAAAACCTGGTCATATAGCAAAGGAATGTCGCTTAAAAGGTTCACTTCGTTGTTATTTATGCAACCGATTTGGACACAAAAAGGAAAGCTGCCGCTTACGCAATCGTAACTTTAATATGCCTGGTACACCTCCCGAGTCTAAGGGAGCCAATAAATCAGTTAATCTAGTGAATTGAGATTAACAAAATATACAAGAAGGTATGCGAAATTAATGGATATCAGATTGTGGCATATATGGACAGTGGCAGTCAAGAAAACATTATAAAATCTAGTGTTGTCCAAAAGTTGAACATATCTACCTACCCTACTGCTAAAACTTTAGCCGCATTTGGAGGTAGCACTTACACACTAGAGAAGGGAGCGAAATTTAATATTAAACTGGATGACATTGAAATGGAGACATACGCCTTGGTCACTGAGTTGGAGATGGGTGACTTTGATGTACTAATTGGCCAACCCATTATTAATGCCAATGGTATATCTCTAATTGTCCATGCCAATGAGGTGAAATTGACCAAAGATATTACCTCAATGTTGGAGGAACTGACACTCGAAGGAGAAGAAGTTCGACCACTTATCTTCCTAGAAAAAGAAATAACCATCCGCCCACGCACGACAACTATGGTTGACGTTCGAATTTCAAACACTGGAGAAGACGAGGACGTATTCATGGAGGGCAAGCGGTTCCAGCTAGGGAGGTCTCTAATCTGCATCCCAGGAACTGTGTTTAGGGGTTCCAGCTCTACACTACCTGTGTCCAACATGAGTGGAGACGCGATAACATGGAAAAGCGGACGTTTGCTAGGCAGAGGCTTAAAGTGCGATGGTACCGTACAAGAGGAATGTCAGAGGGTAAGTTTGATTCAGAGAAATGTAGGAAGTGTGAGATATCTAGATATGAAAGATATTGATATTAATAATAATTTAGACAGTGAAATAAAAAGTAGGCTGTTGGATATATTGAATAAATGGCAGCATTGTTTTTGTAATAAAACAGAGGAGTTAGGAACCGTAAAGGGTTGTGAGCTAAATATTGAGTTAAAAAGCGAGTCGAAACCAGTGTGCTACCGTCCGTATAGATCGCCTGAAAGAAAGAGAGATTAGTTAGAGAGAAAGTTAACGATTTATTAAAAGCAGGTATTATAAGAGAGTCTAATTCGAATTTTGCTAGTCCAATTGTGTTAGTGGAAAAGAGAAATAATGATTTTCGATTATGTTGCGATTTTAGGGCTTTAAATAAACAAAGTATTAAACAACTGTATCCTATGAGAAATATTGAAGAACAATTGAATTTGTTAGGAGGAAAATTTTTCTTTACAAGTTTAGATTGTAATCAGGGTTTTCATCAAATATCAGTTGCTCCTGACTCAATTCCGAAAACCGCGTTTGTCACTCCAGACGGTCATTACGAATACCTAAAAATGTCTTTCGGTCTGGTAAACGCCCCAGCTGTTTTTCAGAGTGCCATTGACAAAGCCTTAGGTAATTTACGCTACGAGCAGGTTCTTGTGTATATGGATGATTTATTGATACCTACCGTTTCAGCCGAACAGGGGTTAGATTTATTGGAAATAGTTTTACAGCTTTTAAGCGAGGCGGGTTTTAAATTAAATTTAAAAAAGTGTTCTTTTCTTAAACAATCTATTCAATTTTTAGGTCATGAAATAGGTGGAAATGGCATATCACCAGGTTCTGCTAAAGTGGAAGCCGTTAAAAATTTTAAACAACCTGCTAATGCACATGAAATTCGTCAATTTCTAGGTTTAGCCGGGTATTTTCGCAAATTTATACAAAATTTTGCAACTATTGCTCTCCCCTCACGCAACTGACCAAAAAGAATGCCACTTTCGAGTGGAAAGAACCTCAGATATCAGCATTTTCTCAACTGAAAAATATGTTAATTGCCAAGCCAATTATAATGCCTTTTAATCCTAATCTACAAATTGAGATTCACACAGATGCTAGTTTAAAGGGTCTAGGAGGTATATTTTTTCAGGTTCATGACTGCGATAACTTGAAACCGGTTGCTTATTTTAGTCGGGTGACAAGCCCAGCAGAACAGGTATATCATAGTTATGAGTTGGAAACTTTAGCTATTGTGGAAAGTTTAAAGCGTTTTCGAATTTATCTTGTTGGATATCATTTTAAAATTGTGACTGATTGCTCAGCTGTTCGATATACGTTTTCAAAGCGAGACTTAATCCCCAGAATAGCGAGGTGGTGACTTTCCATTCAAGACTTTGATTTCGAAATTCAGCATAAACCAGGTGTAAGCATGAAGCACGTCGATGCTTTAAGCCGTAATCCTATTACCCACATAATGCAAATTATCACTGAGGATTGGTTTTTAGCCATTCAACTTCAGGACGAATCCTTACAAATAATAATTGAACAAATTAAAAATAAAATCAACCTTGACTTGGACAGGCGATATGTTTACAAAAACAATCGCCTTTATAGAAAAACATTAAATGGTGATAGACTCGTTATTCCTAAATCTGCGCGATTTCAACTTCTTCAAAAATATCATGATTCGATTGGTCACCCTGGATTTGCTCGCTGTTTGAAATTAATCAAGGATCAATTTTGGTTTGCAAAAATGACCCGTTTTGTAAAAAAATATGTAAATGGCTGTTTAGATTGTGGTTACAAAAAGGGTAATTATGGAAAAGCCGAAGGCGAACTGCATCCAATTCGAAGCCAAATATTCCTATGCATACTGTTCATGTTGATCATGTCGGGCCATTTCCAAAAAGTAAGTCTAGATTTTCATATATTCTAACTCTTGTCGATTCTTTTACAAAATACATGGTAGCTAAACCAACACGCACTTTAGGTTCTGCGGAGTGCATTCGAAATTTAAGGGAAGTTTTTGGAGGATTTTTGGGATATCCTAAGCGAGTGATTTCAGATAATGGTTTGGATTTTACAAGTAGGCATTTCAGAGATTTTGTTGATATTAAGCAGATTCAGCACATAAAAATGACTACTGCGACTCCAAGAGCGAATGGGCAGGTGGAAAGATTTAATCGGACTTTGTTGGATTCTCTCAGAACAATGACTGACGACAATGACACAAACTGGAGCGATAAAGTACCCGAAATTGTTTGGGGTATTAATAACACTGTTAACGATAGTACTAAGCATAGTCCTTTTGAGCTCCTATTTGGGTACAAAGGCCACCTTCAGGGTAACCTAGAATGTGCATCTTCCTCTGTTGACTTTACAGGGAAAAGGGAAAAAGCTCACTCAAACTTAAAGCGAGTAGCAGAGAAAATGAAAGTTCTTTTCGGTCGAAGGAGGAAACCTGCGCAGAAATATAAGAAAGGAGACCTGGTCCTATGGAAAGGTGGAAGTTCTTGTAGTAAAACAGGTGTTAATAATAAGTTGCGTTCAAAATTTTCTGGTCCGTATATAATTGGAAAAGTGTTTGATAAAGATAGATACAAAATAACAAGTGTAAGAGGAATGAGGGGTTACAAAAAGTTTAGTACACTGGTTGCTGTTGACTCTCTTAGACCTTTCCGTAGTTCGATGAAAGATAATACTTCATCAGGTAGTGACTCTGAAAGTAATGTGCAAGATAGAGATGACTTGATCGATTTGTTAGAAAGTTAATGGTTATATTATTTACAATAGTCGGTTTGATCTTGCGATTATGTACAATAGTCGGACAGGACGACTATAAAGGTAACCTGAGTTAAGGTAAAAGAGTCGGGCAGGACGACTATAAAGGTAACCTGAGTTAAACTAAAAGAGTCGGGCAGGACGACTAAAAAGGTAGCCTGTGATTCTGGAAATTATAAAAGTGCATCGTATTTCGATATATTGACTGTTGTTGATAGCCGTACAGGGGCGGCTTAAGAATGGACCTGTGCTGAGATAATAGCTGTACAAGGGCGGCTTCAGAATGGACCTGTGTTTGAATAAAGTAAATTACAAGTTGGGCTTTATAAGTCATGATAGAATAACATTAGATCCCTTGTGAAATAGATGTGTTTATATGTATATACTTTAAAAATTGAAAAAAAAAAGAAAAATCTCCCTTAAAGTAAGATCAAATCGGCTTCGGAAAAATCATGGTACTGCCTTATTTTTCTTTTGATTACAGGGGTTGCCTGAAGAGTGTTGAGCAAGGCTAAATGGTGCCTGGTTTTCCGAGGGCGGAAAAGAAGTTAGGATGGCCGAATTGTTATTTAGATTTTAAGAAATTAATACTACGTTAGACTTAACAGAATTTTATCTTTAAGTTCCCACAAGTTGAAAGGGTCTGTTTATTAGCTTTTGCCAAGTGGGTTTTGTGACGTGATATCTTCGACGTTGACAGCCAGATTTGTTATGAATAGTTTTTTTTAGATTTATATGTTTTAGATTAGAGGGGCACGTTAGAATACCGATATATATTGAAAAATAGGATAAGTAGTAAGAAAGCGAACTTCGAACTGTAAACTGGTTAATTATTAAAATAACATTTTTGTCTTTGAGACACGGCGTTTTATTTAATAACGTAAAAATATTTCTTCTGAATGTTCTGACGATCCTGTAATTGGTTTCTGACCCCGGTTAGTGCAAAGTTTGGTTCTAATACAGTCTGACCAACAGGCAGTATACTTCTTATTTTCCTACCCATTAACAATTTACTTGGAGATGGCAAGTCTTGTTTAGGTGTAGTGTTATAATTTAAAACTCCTAGCAAGGGATCCTCACCTTCTTGGTAACATTTTGTGAGTATCCCTTTTACTGTTTGTATCATGCGCTCTACCATACCATTTGACCTTGTATAGTGAGGACTTGAAGTACAAAGCTCAATATCATATTGAAGGGCAAACTGTTGAAATTCGTATGAATGGAAAGGGGGCCATTATCAGAAAAAATTTGCTGCGGAAGTCCGTTAATAGAAAAAATATTTTTTAGGGAAAATATTACTGCTCTTGCTGTTTTGCTGGGCATTTTGTTAACTATCGCAATTTTACTAAAGTAATCTACTACTACAAGAAAATCATTTGTTCCAAATGATTTGAAATCTATGCCTATCTTTTGCCATGGCAAAATAGGCACCTCATGGGGAGTAAGTGGTTCTCTTGGATTTGATCTAGAGTACATTTGACAGGTTTTGCAGGAGAGTACTAGCTTTTCAAGATCTGTGGACCATCCAGGATGGTAAATGGACTCCTGGGCTAATTTTTTACAAGAAACCAGCCCTTGATGGTATTTGTGTATTAGATTTAAGAATTCTTCCTTAAGAACAACTGGTATTAATAATCGTTTATTATAAAAGAGAATATTCTGGTGTAAGAAAATTTCATTTTTTAGTGGCCAATATTTTTTTAGTTCATTTGACATGCTATTTTTATGTTTTGGCCAACCATTTAACACATACCATTTTAATTGTTGAAGAACACTATCGTTATCAATAGCAGCTCGTAGTCTTTTTTCGTTTTCCGGTCTAGTTGCTATAATTGAATATACTTTTATATTGCCATAATTAGGTAGTATTAAATCCTTACGTTATATTACATATATGACAGTTAAGACCTTAGTTAAGTAAACATATCTCTAACGGTCTCGAAATAAATTGTTTTTTAAAAACATAATTTTCGGTCGCTGTCATTTAATTCGCGCCATTTTGTTCCACCATACGGGAATCATACCTATATTTTACCAGTTTCTACCTATGCCACACTTATTTTTGGGGTATGATTTAAAATAAATTGATTTTTTACGTTGATTCTTTTAGACATTGTATTTGGCTACCACTTTGTTTCTCCGTCTTGAATTCGTACCAAAACTTTTACCAGCTAATTTCTATATCACACTTTTTTGACTGACGTCTTTTAAATAATTTATTGGGCCACCATTTTGTTTTGCTGCTTGCTTGGATTCATAAAAAAATATACAGGTTGATTGCTTTGTTTTGTGCAAAATTTGGGATAAATGGGATAATTTGTTTTTTAGTCATAATTTTTTTAGCATTTCACTAGGCCGCCACTTTGTTTCGTCACATTAAATTTTTCTACAAATGCACTTTTGGACCAGTGGAAATTTCTGGACCAGTAGTTTTTTAGTAATCTTTTTTTTTAAATTTGACTAGGCCGCCATTTTGTTTCGCCATATTGCGTTTTTACCAAAATGTGACTAGGTCATTCCCATATGACTTTTAATTTTTAAGCAAAATTTGAAATGAATGTCGCGAACAGACTGATACACAGACAGACCGATGGATTGAGGAAGCATGTTTTCCGGCATCTAGGAATATCGAAACGTAAAGATCTGAAAAAATCTCGGATGTGATTTTTTCACGATTACAATACTTCCCTTTTATGAGGGAAATAATAAATTCAATAAGTAGTTTTTACATTGACACACACCGCCTTTTTGTTATGTCATTTTGAATTCGTACCAGTTTATCCCTTTCACATTTACTTTTTCTTAATTCAATTGAATAGCATTAAAAAAAAATTGCCGACATCTAAAATTGGCCCAGTTTGTCTCTATATCACACCTAACGCTTGCACAAAATTTGAAATTAATCTAATTTTTTTTCGGGCTCATTTTTTAAATATTTTATTAGGGCGCCATTTTGATTTGGCATCTTATATTTATACCCACATATTATCAGTTCATTTCTATATAACACCTGACTTTTGTACAAAATTTGAGGCAAATTTCATAATTAATTTTTTAGTAATATTTTTTTTTACATTTCGCTAGCCATTGAATTTTTACCAGAATATTACCAGGTCATCCCCATATGACCCTTAATTTTTGACTAAACTCTAAAGTCTATCTCATAAGAAGCTGCGGCAAACCAACAGATGGACCGACAGAATTGATAAAACTTATTTTTTGCACCTAGAGACGCTAAAACGTGAAGATATGTATAACCTGAAAGGGTGAAGGATACCAGAATTTTACTAGTTCTTCACTATACCACAGTTAGTTGTAGCATACAATTTGAAATTAATCCATTAAGTAGTTTTTTTAGGTTCATTTTTTAATTATTTTAACAAGCCGCCATCTTGGATGCGTATCAAATTTTACCAGTTGATTTCTAGATAATACTTGATTTTTGTGTAAAATTTGAGGTAAATTGGATAAGGTGCTTTTTAGTAAAATTTCAGATAATTTCAAGCTACTATAAGGAAGTTAACTGAATTTTAACATTTTTAAAAAAAAAATTCGATGTCGTGACGCCACTGTCGTATGTCACTCCTTCTGGAAAAAAAAATCTTTTTGTCTAATTGTAGGAAATAGTTGGTCAAAATTACAGTCATTTAGAAATTGCTTTAAGAAATAAACTCAATTTTTTGAAGAAAATTCAGTCTCGTGCCGCTGCTGACGTATGTCACCCCCACTACAAAAAAACTGTAAATTTGTCTATGTATATCCATTAAGTGGTTAACATTTTAGATAATTTTAAGCTAGGTACTATAAAGAAGTTAACTGAATTTTAACATTTTTTTTTTTTAAATTCGATGTTTTGATGCCACTGTCGTATGTCAGCCCTGCTGGAAAAAAAACATCTATTTGTCTAATTGTAGGCAATAGTTGGTCAATATTTTAGTAATTTAAAAACTACGTTAAGAAAGTAAACTCAATTTTAGCAATTTTTTTAAAGAAAATCAGTCTCGTGCCGCTGCTGACGTATATCACCCCTACTACAAAAAAAACTGTATATTTGTCTATATATATATATATATATATATATATATATATATATATATATATATCCATTAACATTTTTTTTTTAAAATTCGATGTCGTAACGCCACTGTCGTATGTCACCCCTGCTGAAAAAAAAACATGTATTTTTCTAATTGTGGGCAATAGTTGGTCAAAATTTCATTCATTTAGAAACTACTTTAAAAAAGTAAACTCAATTTTAGCAATTTGTTTTTGAAGAAAATTCAGGCTTGTGCCGCCGCTGACGTATGTCACCCCCCACTACAAAAAAAACTGTATATTTGTCTATGTATATTCATTAAGTGGTTAAAATTTCAGATAATTTCAAGCTACTATAAGGAAGTTAACTGAATTTTAACATTTTTTTTTAAAGAAAATTCGATGTCGTGACGGCAATGTCGTATGTCACCCCTGCTGAAAAAAAACCATCTACCTGTCTAATTGTAGGAATAGTTGGTCAAAATTGCAGTAATTTAGAAACTACTTTAAGAAGGTAAAATCAATTTTAGCAATTTTTTTTAAGAAAATTCAGTCTCGTGCCGCCGCTGACGCCCACTACAAAAAAAATTCTATATTTTTCTATGCATATCCATTAAGTGCCTAAAATTTCAAATAATTTAAAGCTACTATAAGGAAGTTAACAGAATTTTAATATTTTTTTAAAAGAAAATTCGATGTCGTGACGCCACTGACGTTTGTCACCCCTGCTGGAAAATCTATATATTTGTCTTTATATATTTATTAATAAAGCTATTATAAGGACGTTAACTTAATTTCAACATTTTTTATAAAGAAAATTCGATTTCATTCCGCCACTATATTGTTGTTTGTCATCCCTGAGGCAAAAAGACTATCTATTTTTTTTAATCGTAATCAATAATTGATCAAAATTCCACTGATTTAGAAACTGCTATACGATGAAAATTCGGCCTCGTGTCACCGCTGTCGTTTATCACGAGCGCTAGAAAAATACAGTATGTCTATATGTTCATTAAGGAGTAAAAATTTCACCTAATTTAAAGCTACTATAACTCAATTTTAGCATTTTTTTATAAATAAATTTGTACTTGTGCCTCCGCTGTCATTTGTCACCCCTGAAGCAAAAATACCATCTATTTGTCTAATATTAAGCAATTTGAATCAACTATATAGAACAGATAACTCTGGAAGTTACTTTTTTTACAACATAGGAACCTGTGCCCCCGCTGTCTATCTAATAATAGATGTCCAATATCTTATATACAAAATAATTTATATACCTACCTACCGTACCATAAGTCACAAGCAAAACTGGAACTTTAAATAAATCTTGTGCCACCACAGTCGTTTGTCACTCTTTTTGTAAAAATATCCTGTTTGCTTATATATAGGCATAGAGTTTCATCTTTAAAGAAAGTGTCAACTTAAATCAACTATAAAAAATACCTTTTTTTTAAATAAAATTCGATGGTCCTGTGCTGCCTCTGTCTATTTAATTTTAGAGATCCAAACTAAAATCTTCTGCAAACCAGTTTT
Organism: Kuschelorhynchus macadamiae; assembly: GCA_030620095.1. NCBI lineage: Eukaryota > Metazoa > Arthropoda > Insecta > Coleoptera > Curculionidae > Kuschelorhynchus > Kuschelorhynchus macadamiae. The sequence goes on from JAUTXW010001081.1 coordinate 32,017, forward strand.
TCAGTAGGTTTTGTACTTTAATAACCCTAAAAAAACGACAAGTAAATTATGAGTCAATTTAAGCAAATTAAGCCATAAAACCTACTTACAAATAAAATAATAAATACAAAATAGTTTAATTAAACCTCTATATTATCTATTAAGAATTTAGAAAATTACATTATTTTCCAGTTTTTTTTAGTGTATGCATTATTAATGTTAGCTTGTAAGAGTGTCACCGACCTGACTCATCTGGTCGACTGTAGCTCCTTGTTGCCAGCTACTTTGTAGCCAGCAACAAGGAGCTTACTTCACAGAGGTATTCGGGAGTTCTTGCCCTTGATATATTAAGGAAAGGTATAAGTATCACGGTTACGTGATCATATCCTTTTAGAGATTTTCCAGCCTTGTTTCGGCAATCTGAACCCCACTGGGGACATTTAAAGGAAGATATAAGCTTGTGCTATATAAAAGTGAAGGCCTATTTTACCCTCACACAAAATCCTAAATATTGAAAAATATATTGCAACGGTAATATCCAAATAGGAGCATAGCGGACGCTTTCTCAATAACAACAGTAATTTTTAGTTATTTTTACTGCACTGTGTATTTTAAATACATTTGTGGTAAAAAATTTATTAGGCGTATGAGAATTACGCCGTACAATGTGAAAATGCATAGGAAATAATCATTAGCCTATAGGCGGTAATGTAATGGTTCGTGGAAGAAAGCTATTAATTATCATTATGTAATGTAGGGTGCCCCAAACTCAGTGTCCTGTTAGAAGTATCTATAGGACCAACAAATTTGGCTCTGGCCATAAATGATCCTAAACTCTATTTTTAAAATATTTTAAATTGGGCGGTGTTGCCGCTTCTATCTTAAATCTGTGGTAACATCCGTATTCTAAATAAAATACCCTATATATTATTGCATTTTTGTATTGTCCTGAACATTCCAAATACTTTTTATTTTATGGTTCCTATACTTAAATTCAACTGTTTTCGAGACAATGGCACTTAAAAATTGACATTTTTGACTATTTCTTTCCTTTGACACTTTCCCATCCCAGTTTTTTTAATAATCTATTTCCCCTCACCAATTTCTAGTTTGACAGGAGGTGTCAAATTTTGGCATTTCCTGTCAAAATAGAAGTCATTTGAGAGTTACAGAGCTTCAAATAGTCAAATATGTCAATTTTCAAGCTCTATTTTCTCGAAAACAGTTGAATTTGTTGAATGTTCACTACATTACAAATGTGTAATAATACACATAGCAATCCATTTAGAAAACGGATGTTGCCACCTGTTTGAGGTAGAAGCGGCAGCACCATACCATTTAAATTAGTTTAAAAAGAGAGTTTATTTTCATGTATGGCCAGAGCCAAATGTTCATTGTTTTTCCAGATACTTTTAACATGCTACTTAGTATGGGGTACCCTTTATGTATATATTGATATCAGTGTACGTAAGTTTATAAAAATGCTGTTATATAAGTTATATTTTTCGTGCATTAAATACACTCTTTACTAAAACGTAATATTAATTCTTCTTTTTTCAAAAGACCCTAACCGATATACTTTCTAACTTAGTAGCTTGGAAAATAAACCCAAGCTTAAATATATATAGATAAGCTCTTCCATGACTAGAGAGAATAATTACGTGTTTAGTAATACGTAATTTAACTAACAAGTTGTTATTGCTTAGACAATAGGATCATATTAATAGGACAAGGACCTATACTGAGATTATGCTTCTATACGTAATTGATAGTGTTGTGGTTTATAATAAGATTAACATACAAATACGGTTTTCAATAGTCTGTCTTTAGATGTTCTTTTGTCGATTTTTCTTTTTCCGTCCCTGTGCGTCAGAAAATATTTATTTTCAATAAAAGGTAAGCGATTCAAGGATCCTAATGTTAATCACGAGTTAATTAAACGTCCGCTTTAGAAAAAAAGCATCTAATTAATATTAGAAATAAATAGTTATTTTAATAACCAATCACTGTCTTCTTATTTATTTATTTATTTACAGTTAATTGTCTTACAGGAAGATCCCAATTACAAGACAGTGAAAAACTACATATTCAAGCCTACTAAAAAATTACATTTTACACATAAAAAGAAGCTTATAACTAATAATAACAGTAATTATTTTCCAAATTCTGATATTTGAATAAGATTTAAATTAGCAAAACGGTTTAGCGTCGTAAATTTTTCTTATATGATTCTAAACTATCAGAAAAAAGATCCAAATTAGTTTTTTTGTTAAAGTTATCGTACGAGTAGTCGGCAAGTAAAAAGCACTGCTTGTGCGTGAATTTAAACGAGGCACGTTGAAATTTATTTTAGAAAGTAAACAGGGGCAATTTATCTTATTATTTAATAGCTTATACAATTATTTCTTAAATTTATTAATAAAAAAATAAAAACGAAGTAACTCCTATGAAAGCGAATAGCAAAAAATAGAAATAAAATAGCAAAAACTGGACTTTTTATGACTGGTAGCTTACTTTTCTCCGAAACTATTACCTATATGGGCAATTGATATAATAATAATAATAATAATAATACTGTGAAAAGTTATACGAAAGAATTAAAGATGAGGAAATTAGTCCTTCACCAATGTGTCAAGAAATGACCAAAACATGACGCTCTGTTTGTTTCATATCCAAGGAGCCATTTTGCTACAAACAGAGCGTCATATTTTGGTCGTGTCTTGACCCATTAGAGAAGGAGTAATTTCCTCATCTTTAGTCTTCTGGTATAACTTTTTACGACCAAGAACCGCAGAGAAATTGATATTTATGTTCTCTTGTATTTTGCACAGATGTGTCGTATTGTGCTCCCAAGTAGGTCGCATCTAAAGCGATTTAGTGTGCCATAGTACCTACAAATGACGCCACTGGTTGCCTATTTTCCACATCGACTTGAACGGAAACTGCCTAATGAGGCATGCCGGGGCAAAAACCACGGTAGCTGAGTGGCTCCTTGGTTCTGAAACAAACAGGGCGTTATGTTTTGGTAATTTCTTAATGTTTAGTTCTCTCGTATAACTCGTAAACACCCGTTCACTACCGCCATTCTTAAAAGAACAATTCTGGTGACGTTTCGCAAAAATCACATTTGGCATATTCGAAGCGTTAGTCCTCGTGTGTGTTAGTGACTTCGAAGGTTTCTTTTATACCCCCACTCCAGGCCAAAGGTTACATCTGAGCGGACTTTAATCATTATTTATATTTTCCTGGTGTTGCTGTTGTTGTTGGACTAAGACCGCTTGATTTTTTTTGTGATTTTAGGTTTGTCGATTATTGTCTTTTATACTGTTGATAGTTTTACTGTTTTTTCTCTTTTATTTAAATCACCTTACCTTTCAATTTCTGTGCATGGCTTCTCGCTATATTCTGGTCTATATTGGCAATCTCCCTATACCCTTCGAAATTTATTTTGTGGCCTGTTTCTTGAATATATAGGAATAGGGCCGAAGTTGTTTGTTTGTTTCTGATACTGAGTTTATTTATGCTCTTCTACTCTTCTACTTGATATTCGCCTGTTAGTTTGACCCACGTACAACTTTTAACAGTCCTGGCATGGAATGCTGTATTCTCCGTGGTTTTCCATTTTGATCTGTTGGGCCCTTTGCATATGATAAGACTACTTGTTACCTTCCTGATTTATAATTTTTGGTAAGGAAATTATATATGAAGAGCACTGTACTAAAACGTTGTATTTTTAAGCCAGAAGATGCGTTTTCTTGTTTTAATTTGCATTACTACATCTTCCACACATAAGTAAATTTATTTTGATCTATCGAGAATCATTTTTAGAAAAATATTTCCATGTTTCTTTTTTCTTATGACTTTTAAGAGGGATGAGTTTTATTCTAGCTATTCTTCCTAAGAATAGTTCTGGGTTACAGCAGTTTTTCCCCAAGTCTATTTTTTTAACAGTCAAATGCTAAGCACTATTTCGTGATTATATTTCTCTATTTTAAATAAGTATTAATTTAATTATTAAAAGTTTTTATATTTCTAGTATATAAGTTTGAAATTTGTTACAGGTGCAGATAGCTTAAGAGACGTGGAAGTGTCAGTTCCGCCAGCGGTAAGAATCAGCGATACAGTTACCCTTCAATGTAGATATGATCTCGAGGGCGAACCATTATATACCGTGAAATGGTATAAGGGAACTAAAGAATTTTATCGATTTATTCCAAAAGAGTTACCGAATACTAGGGTATTTGCACTACCGGGACTTGACGTTGATGTAAGTAATTTAAAACATGAAATTAGGCGAGAATATATTCGATGTGTATTTCAGATACTACAAAAAACAGTTTTCAAAATTATTTTCTGTTCTTGATATGTATGTATTAAACAATACTTTTTTTATTGTAGATATGATTAAGAATAATTTCTATGATTGTTTAAGTATGAATATTGCATACAGAGGTTCGTCAAAAGTTGAGGGCCACCCTTAAATCAGACAAATCTGTTGTAATTATTTCTATTTTAAACTAACTTTCTTGTTACGTCAAAGGCCAAAACATTTGGATTTCTTAATTTTTATGTAAATTTCAATAATAACAGTTTTTTTTATAGAACCCGTTTTTAACATTCAAATTTTCTCTTTCTCTTTCTTAAATGCTTAAATACTGAGCTTTTAGTTTTGCCTGCAGCGATGGATGCTTGTATTACTCTTGACGTAAGAACTTATAGAAAACTGGAATATAAAAACTATAAAAATGCATATTTTAATAACATTCAGAATGATTTATTATAAACATTATATAATCTAGCATTTTTGGATTATCCTTGACAGTTTTGAGACTTTTCCTGAAACATGTCCGTTATCTAAATTTAATTGTTTTCTAGTTATTGACAGTTGAAAAACGACATTTGTGCTACTCAGTAGATCGTTAGTGGCTAAATGATTTTATTTAAAAGCAAACATTTAAGCTTCTTAAAGACAATACAATTTTATGGGTACTTTTGCTTTTTAGATTAAAAATAAAATAATAATATGAGAAGTATAAATGACTTAAAAATAAGAAATATGTGTGCAACAATATTGCAAATTTCTTTTACCCGGAACTTCCCTTGTTATCATTTTTTCCCATTTATTAGGAATAGTGAAGTGTGACCCAACTTAGTTCAGTACATAGTTACAGTATACATATTACATATACTGTCTTCATTTTTATTGGGCGCCATTTTGTTCCATCATATTGGATACCTATCAATATTTAACCAATTTCTTTCTACCTATGCCACATTTGACTTTTGAGCATAATTTAAAATAAATTCAATAAGCAGTTTTTACATTGACACATACCGCCATTTTGCTACGTCATGTTGAATTAGTCCGCAGATATTTCCTAACTCCAAATAATACACCACTCTAACAATAAGAAGATCGTTAACGAAAATCATTTAGAAACTCAATATCTCGGAAATATCTGCGAAGAAATGGAGTAGGTAAAAATCTATATGTGTGCCCTGAGAATGCAACAATAAAGTTGCGAAACGTCGACAATTTAAACAAATCACCCCAAATAAGGCACCACTCCAAAATAAAAAAAAGAGGATCATTAACGAAAACCATAGAAACCTTATATCTGGAAAATATCTGCGGACCAACAGAGTAGGTAAAGACTAATAATATGAGGTTCATGCAGTATATAGAATCTATATGTGTCTTGAGGAAGCAACAATAAATGACTTGTTTTTTTTACTGGATCCTAACCGCAAATAATACACCACTCCAACATAGGAACAAGAGGATTGTTAACGAACACCGTTTAGAAATATAATATCTAGAAAATATATGGAAACCAACGGAGTAGGTAAAAACTGATAATATGGGTTCCATGCAGGATGTAGGACCTATACATGTATCCTGAGGATGCAACAATTAAATTGCGAAACGTCGACATTTTAAAAAAGACTTGTTTTTTTACTAAATCTTAACCCCAAATAATACATGACTCTAAAAAAATTTTTTTACCATTGTTCCGTCATATTGGATTTTTACCAAAATATTACCAGGTCATCCATATATGTCCCTTAATTTTTGGTCAAAATTTGAAGTGAATAGGGTAAGCAGTATTTAAGCTATGTCGCGAACTGACAGACAGACGGACCGACGGAATTGATGAAACATGTTTTTTGGCACGTAGGGACGCTAAAGCGAGAATGTATAACCTGAGAGGGTGATTTTTTCACGACTACAAAAATTTTATTGGTCGCAATTTTGTTCTTGAATCTTAAATTAGTAACACAGTTATATTACTTGAGCCCTATACCACAATTAGTTATGGCACACAATTTGACATAAATCCATTAAGTAGTTTTTTAGGCTGAATTTTTAAATATTTTATTATACCGCCATTTTGTTTTGCCATCTTGGATCAGTTTTACTACTTAAGCGCTATACCACAATTAGTTATGGCACACAATTTGAAGTCAATTCATTATGTAGCTAGCTAAACAGCTCTTTGTAGGCAACTAGTTAAGAAAGAAAAATTCTAATCTTCAAAATGTTTTCCATTATTTAGGATGCACCAATTTAGCCTTTAGGGAGGCAATGAAACAGCGGTTTCAGTTTCTGCCTTTAACACACTGTTTATGGCAATTTTAATGCTCTTGATGATTTTTTTCTGGGTCATTGGTCGATTTTTATAAACCAACTTTTGATCATTCATTATTCATACATTATTATTCATACAAAATTATAAAAATGGGATAAATTGCCATAAACAGTCTAGCAAAGACAGACATTGAAACTGATGTTACATCGACTCTCCAAAGGGTAAATCGGTGCATCCTAAATGGTGGAAAACATTTTGAAGATTAGAATTTTTAGTTTTCGATATATATGTATATTTAAACATATTCCCATATGACCCATTTTGACTAAATTTTTTTAAGTCAATCGGATACCAAAGCCGCGCATAAACGAAATCAGACCGACACAAAATGGAGGGAACCGGTTTTTCGGCATCTAGGGACCATGAAGTAAAAACTCTTAAAATAGGTTGTACATAGCTTGTTTTTAAAAACCTATGATTAATAAAAAGGTATTTTCTCTCAAAATAATCGAAAATAGATTATTTCTATAAATAAAACTGTTCACAGCTTAACAGGTAAAATATTTATTCAGTTTTATACACTAACGTTGCTTTAAATTTAAATAATATTTGCAACTAATCTAAATTTGTTTTTTATCATTTAATTAATTAGCATTAAATTTAAGCGTATTTTTTTCTAATGGTAATTTAAAATTGTAGTTCATGTATAATATATTCGTTGATATACACATGTACAGTTTTTTGTATCTGGCAGAGTGCTTGAGGAATTCCTTATCTTAATTTTTTGTACCTTGTCGTGGTTTTGGCCTTTGCAAACAATTTGGTAAAATAGTGCAACACATTTTTTAAAAAATTAATTGTCGGATTTCACTTATTTAAAAATGTTTAAAAATTGCTTAAACATATCCCAATTAAAATGACACCTCAAGCAGTTAACTCGAGAGCTCTACATGGGCCAAATTTTCTCGGCTTATTCTATTTTTGAAAACGCTAAAGTAGAAGAAATTTTGCAATGCCGTTTCAGAGTGAATTATCAGGAATTAGAAAGGAATCGTAACGAGTTCGAAGAGCAACACATAAATGATATTGTAGCTTTGTCCACTTTAGAGGAGAGTGATTTAGACGCTGAAAAGCTAACTAGATTTTTTTTTTATAAATATTTTCCCATAAAGGCGAATTAGTATGAAATCTTTAATAAATTAGAAAATACAAATTTAAGATCTCACAATTCAAATTTAAATCAAAATAATCTCAAATCGAACGCCAATTTACCGAAAATAACTTGACGGGCCTCAATTTATTGATTTTTATAATTCCTTTGTTCACAATAAAGAGTAGCTTTATGACACAGCATCAATATATCATTTTTTTTTAGAAAACAAACCTTAATTTTGTGAAAGCCATATCAATGGCTGCACCTAAATATTTGTTTTGCTTATCAAACTCTCAACCACTTTTCAAAAAAATATTGCTGCTCTTAAAACTTTACATTGCCAGTGAATAGTTGTAACTTGTTTTATTTAGCGTCCTTATTCAAAAATTTGATATATGAAATAATCTGAAATTTCATAAATTTTTTTTTAGAAAAACATTGTATAACCCTTAAATCAGTGGCTTTAACTTCAAGCAATGGTCAATTAACAACTCAACAACTTTTCCAAAAAAAGTCAAAGAACAAAGTAATGATAACAATAACTCAAATAAAAACAATTCTCATTTTTTGAGTCAAGAAATTTAAATTTTTCATTTTAATCATTTAATTTATTAATGCAGTGCCTTCCTGGCAAAATCTTCTTTGAATAGACCTTAATTAGTCAAAGATAAAACTGGTGTTTTAAGAGCAAAGTATTGCTCGTCAGTAGTTTGCAGAATTTTAAAACACCACACTCTTTTAAACATTTGTGATACTAATTCATACTAAGCTAACCCTCAACATTCAAATTAAGGCCATTCTTTTAATTCTAATTCAAATCAAACTATACAGTCCACTCCATCGAATTCAACATCGGTCAAACAATGTGAGTGCCCTTCATTCTTTTTGTTCTTAGTAATAAATATATTAACAGAGTGAGGGTTTTAACTTGAAATTCTTATCTTAACATATTCGGACTTGGACAAAGTTCTACTCATTCTACAGCTATGATTCATTGATCCATTCGTTCCGTAAATCAGTCACAACCTAGTTTTGTCCTTGAATGTGATCGTGTCTCAGATATTCACGGATAAGCCTAATATCACGATTTCAACTCAGAAATGGGACTCCCTTTGTTCATAAGTCTAGCCGATCCAACTTTTTTCACTCTCCTGTCCCAATTGATACTCTTTTAGAAAATTATTCCCACTTCTTATTAGAAAAGGACCTATCGCTGGCAATAATAGTGTTCCTTCAGCTATTAACACGGTATGTTGGATTCTTGTTAGTAAATTGCAATGGGATGCCGCTTCATTAAATTCTACCATTCATACATTTTGGGGATTGGGGGATGTTCCCAAAAATAATTATTTATATCCAGAAGATCATTTGTGAGAGGAATTATCCTTAAAAACATTTCTTGTGACTTCTCTGGCAGATATATTCTTTCTTTGCCCTTTAAGGTAAACTCAAACACGTTTAAAAACTGCCGTTGGACGTTTTCTTTCGATGGCAAGAGGGCTTCTTCAAGACTTCAAGGCAAGATTCATATAAATCGTATAAAGTTTTCAATGATTACTTTACTTCCGGACATACGTCAAAGGTTTCTACTCTTAATTCCGATTCAGAAAACTTCTGTTTTAGTTCATATCATTATCTCCTGAAACCAGAAAGCGCAACCACAAAAATGAGAATTGTTTTCGATACTTCTGCTATTTGGTTCACAAGGAATATTTTTTTATAAATCTTGTTTTTGATATAATCTAAAATTTCATTCTAATTACTATATTAGATGTTGCTAAAAGCTTTTATGAGAACGCGGATTGTGCCAGACACGCATTAAACTACTTTTTGGCCGCCTCAAATTTCAAAATTTTATTTTTATAGTAGGAATTCTACACGCGGTAGATAACTAAGGTGTAAAAATTTTCATGGATGATGCACTTGCCTTTACCTTTACAACTGCCGTCATAAAAATTGTTTCTTTGTTCTTCATGCAAAAACTTTTATCAAGAATAACATTTTCTGATTCATATGGTGGAGATTTTTTGCTACCTATCATTTTTCGGTAAGAATCAGTTTTGAACAACTTATGTTTTTCGGGTAAATGATATTACCATTGGAAAAAATTCACTATTTTATACAGCGTATTCCCAAAAAAAAATAATAAATTGTATACATAAATAATGCTTTCTTTTTCAGTTTTCACCAAAATGCTGTTTAAAATCATCCCACCTAGAAGCTGTCAAATATCATTGAATTGTTTACAATATTTGTTTTTACATAAACATAATTTTCAAAAACGCAATTGTAAGCGAAATATTTATGTTAACAAATATAAATGATACGCAAAATCTGAGAAGGGTAATTTATTATCCACAATTTTTTTCTTATTTTCGAAGTTCCATAACGGTATAAAATACCGATTTTTCTTTAGGTCGATTTTGTTTATATAACATGAAAAATTTTCGTTATCGTGGATTAATTTTAGTCGAAATATCAATTTTTTTATTTATTTGTCTCTGACCTACCCCATCCGTGAACATTCTGTAATTCCAATTATCCGACTATATTTAACGAACAATATTTTAATATTAACACTCAGTACACGTATTTTTCTTTATATTATGTTAAGTAATGAGGATTTTGCTCTGATACGAACTAAAGCTTATCGGCATCTACATGACCAAATCAATTTATAAAATTTTAATCCTACACTTAAATACCTGGAGAAACAGACAGGAAAACAAATGCCCTTCACTTTTTTGCAAACGTTGTTTTTCAATGCGTTTGCTTATTTTGTTAAATCATTGATAAAATAACAAATACATATGGATAAACAAACCACAGATGTCTAGGCAGTTAACATATAAAACCTGGAGAATGTGGCGGCGTGCTACATGGATACATTGAAACACTATACAGCTTTTTTACTGACCAAATATATCGAAAATACCAAATAAAAATTAAAGAGCTTCTGTATACTGAGAAATTTTAGACTCTGTCTGTCCAAAATAAAAAACCTTCAAAATCCGATAAACAAATTGTAGGACATCCCATGCTACTTGCACAACTTATTTCACACGTGGCGACCTCCTCGATTCACACATAGAAAAAACATATCGGACCAAATACGTTTGATGGAGTGGGGAACGCCGGATGCCAATCTACCACCGTAACACCGTTTTACCGTACTCCGCAGCAATACCCTAGCAGTGTGAAGAGAACACACTCTTAATACTGCCGTTGATTGAAGGAAAAAGGAAGATGCGCAACCTTATGGGCGAATTCGTGACAGTGCTGATATCATTCCACTTACGTTTCAGCTGCTGTACGGTGGAGCCGCTGTACTGTAAACGCATAAAACACCCATTTGCAGTCGTTCGGTTATCGCTGTGATGACCGTCGGCTGCGACGTTGATCGGGAAACGATGAGATTCGTGGAAGACGGTGCCGCGCAATATTATTATGGTTTATCGATCACCCAACGCTATTATTTAATCCAACAAAAATTCTATCGCTTTAGCCGTAGCAATTATAGGTCTTAACAATAAGAAAAAAACTTTGTGTTATGTTATGATTACAAAATAAAAGAGATTATTTTAGATATACGATTAAATCTAAACTTTAATTTACAAATTATTGTTACTTACTTTTTTTAAGACAAAATTTACTGTTTACATTATTCTGAACTAGTAAATGTACAAGGTGTCCCAAAAGTGAACGTTTTTTCCAATGTTTCTGACAAATAAAACCCGTCATCGGTGTTAATTTATGATGAGGACCGAAACATCGAGTCAAAAATCTAATCACGTCATATTGACGAAAAAAAAATGGCAATGAGAATGAATTTTTAAATAACTTACGGAGTAAACAAAAAAGTGAAATATTTTTGAATTAGGTACTTCTTTTTTGATTCTAATAAAAGAGGTAGAGAAAAGTAAATTTTACATTTCCATTACCACATTTTTGTCTTCAAGTTAACGTAGATAAATGAATTTTTGACTCGACGCGGGCTTTCCGTTCCTCGGCAATTTTTATTAACTAGCATTGATGATGTTTTCTTAGTCCGAAATATCGGAATATTGTTAAGTGTGATACGCTGTTGGATTTAGAATTAGAATTACTGTTTATTAAGAAGCACATAAAATTTTTGACTATTTAAAAAGCAAAGTTTATGATGAACGTTCGGGGATGAATCGTCGAATCGTAAACTTAAAATCTTTAAATTAAATAACATATTTTGGTAGAGGTAATATGGTGGCTGTGATGATGACATTTATCTGAAAATATTTTTTTTAATAAATGGTAATAAATAAAACGATTTTCAAATATTTCTTCACAATATCCTCAATTTCAAAACGGCATTTGATTGAGCACAAAACTGGGCAACTTTGCAACAATTTAAACTTTTCTATATCTCGTATAGCTATGCCCAATGGTCACCCTAGAAGTTGGAATACCCTGTACACCATGTGAGGGATTTTCCATACGTTTTTTTAAACTAAAAATTAAAGAAAAATATTGTTCATAAAAGATTTTAATTTTTTTTTACAATGACTATATTTCAAAATTTTCAAATAAAACGTAATTTAGAAATAATACATACTCAAAACAATAGGTAAATAAATATGCAATGTTTGCATTAAAAAGATAATGAAAATTTAGACAAAATGTGAAAATAAACTTACATTTAACTACTAAATAGGTACTATCCATAAATATTGAATACATACAATTTACGCAACTGGTGTTCCCTCTCTCTCCGAGATTTTTTCGGATCTTCACGTTTTAGGGTCCCCAGATGACGAAAAACATGTTTTCTCAATTCCATCGGACTGTCTGTCTGTCTATTCGCGGCGTAGCTAAAAAACTACTTATCCGATTGACTTCAAATTTTGGTCAAAAATGAAAGGTCATTTGGGGACGACCTGGTAATATTTTGGTAAATCCAATATGGCGAAACAAAATGGTGGCGTAGTGAAGTATTAAAGAAATTAATATTAAAAAACTATTCATCCAATTTATTTCAAATTTTGCAAAAACATCAAGTATTATGTTGAAAATAAGTGGTAACATTTTGGTAGAAATCCAAGATGGCGGAACAAAATGCCTGCATAATAAAATATTTCAAAATTCAGCCTGAAAAAACTACTTAATGGTTTGATTTCAAATTGTGTGCCATAACTAATTGTGGTTTAGGGATCAAATAGTAAAATAGTGGTATTAATTCAAGATGGCGGCCAAATAAAATGTTTGAAAAAATCACCCTCTCAGGTTTTGCACATTTTTACGTTTTAGCGTCGCTAGATGCCAAAAAATGTTTTTTATCAATTCTGACGTTCTGCCTATCAGTTCGCGGCATAGCTTAAAGACTATTTACCTGATTTGCTTCAAATTTTGGTCAAAAATTAAGGGTCATATGGGTATGACTTGGTAATATCTTGGTAAAAATCCAAAATGGCGGCCTAGTGAAATGTTAAAAAAATTATGTTGAAAAAACTGCTTATTCAATTTATTTCAAATTTTGTATAAAGATCAAGTATTATGTTGGAATCAACTGATAAAATTTTGATACGAATCCAAGATGGCAAAACAATAGGGCGGTATAATAAATTATTTAAAACTGCAGCCAGAAATAACTAATTGTGGTATAGGGCTCAACTAGTAAACTTTTGTTACTAATTCAAGATGGCGAAACAAAATTGCGGCCAAATAAATTTTATGTAATCATGGAGAAGATCACCGTCTCAGGGTTTACATATCTTCACGTTTTAGCGTCTTTAGATGTCAAAAAACATGTTTTATCAATTCCGTGTGTGTCAGTTCGCGACATAGCTTAAATACTACTTACCCGATTGAGTTCAAATTTTGATAAATATTAAGGGTCATATGAGGATGGCCTGATAATATTATGATAAAAATCCAATATGGCAGAACAATGTTAAAAAAACTTTGTTAGAGTGGTGTATCATTTGTGGTTAAGATTCAGTTAAAAAACAAGTTTTTTATAAATTGTTAATGTTTCGCAATTTAATTGTTGCATCCTCAGGATCCATATATAGATCTAATATCGGGCATGAAACCCATATTATCAGAACTTTTACTCCGTTTCATATATTTCCCAGATATTAAATTTCTAAATGGTTTTCGTTAACAATCCTCTTGTTTTTATGTTAGAGTGGTGTATTATTTGGGGTTAGCATCTATTAAAAAAAACGAAAGTCTATTTTTAAATAGTTGAAGTTTCGCAACTGTATTGTTGCATCTTCAGGATACATATGTAGATTCTATGTCCAGTATGAAACCCATATTATCAGTCTTTACGTATTCCGTTTGTTCGCAGATATTTCCAAGGTATTAAGTTGCTGGGCAACGATTCTCATGTTGTTATTTTACAGTGGTGTATTATTTGGAGTTAGGATCCAGTAAAATAAAAGACTTTTTTAATATGTCGACATTTTGAAACTTTATTGTTGCATCCTCAGGACACATATAGATTCTATATCCTGCATAAAACCCATATTTTCAGTATTTACCTACTACCTTGGACCGCAGATATTTCCTATATTAAGTTTCTAAATGGGCTTCGTTAACGATCCTCTTGTTTTTATGTTAGAGTGGTGTATTATTTGGGGTTAGGGTAAATAAGCAAATTCTTTTTTAAATTGTCGACATTTCGCAACTTAATTGTTGCATCCTCAGGACACATAAATTTTATATCCTGCATGATACCCCTATTATCAGTCTATACCTACTCCGTTCGTTTGCAGATATTTCCCAGATATTAAATTTCTAAATGGTTTCCGTTAACGATCTTCTTGTGTTTATGTTAGAGTGGTGTATTTTTTTGGGTTAGGAAATATCTGCGGACCAATGGAGTAGGTAAAGACTAATATGGCTTTCATGCAGGATAGAAAATCTATGTGTCCTGAGGATGCAACAATAAATTGACGAAACGTGTTTTTTTTACTGGATCCTAACGCCAAATAATACACCACTCTAACATAACAACAAGGCGATTGTTAACTAAAACCATTCTGAAACTTAATATCTGCGGACCAACGAAGTAGGTAAAGATGATAATATGGGTTTCAATTTAAGATGGCGAAACAGAAAACCGCCAAATAAATTTTTTAAAAAATCAGCGCAAAAACTCTTGAGCATTTGATTTTAAATTTTGCAGAAAAATTAAATGTGAAAATGGGATACTTATTGAATTTATTTTAAATTATGCCCAAAAGTCAAATGTTAGAAAGGAAATGGTAAACATATTGGTAGGATGAAGAGACATTAGATGTAACACATATATACTGTGATTCTGTACTGAACTAACTTGGATCACACTTCACTTTTCCTAATAAAAGTAAGAATTCATAATGAGGGAAGTTCCGGGTAAAGGAATTTACCGATTTTTTTACACACTACAACATAAAAGTTATATTTAGTTATTTAATTATAAATTTTAACGCGCGCTATACATGCAGATTTTTAAATATTAGTATATATTTTTGTTAACACCATTTTGCTGGTATTACTTAAATAATTATGCGAAACGTCCAAATTTCTGCTTGACACATTTTCTCTGTAAATATAGGAAAAAATCCTTGTGCTACTTTAATAATACAAAATAAAGCAGATTGTTTTAGGTCTACGTTTAAATCGAAATTTTAATTTACGAATTATTGTTGCTTAGCTTTTTTAAAGACAAAATTTATTTTTTACATTATTCTGAACTAATAAAGCTACAGGATGTCCCAATATTTCTGACTAATAAAATCCTTCATCAGTGCTAATTTATGATGAGGAACGAAACATCGGGTCAAAAATCTAATCACGACATATTGTCGATGAAAATAAATGGCAATGAGAATGGATTTTTAATTCCGATAAGAGGTAGAGACAAATAAATTTTATATTTCCATTACCACATTTTTGCCCACTTCAAGATGACGTAGGTAATTGAATGTTTTACCCGACGCGAGCTTTCCTTTCCTCGGCAATCATTGTTAACTAGCATTGATGATGGTTTTTTAGTCCGAAATATCGGAAAAATGTTAGGTGTGATATGCTGTTGGATTTAGAATTAAAATTACTGTTTATTAAGAAGAACACAAAATGTTTGACTATTTAAAAAGCAAAGTTTATGATGATCGTTCGGAGATTAATCGTCGCATTGTAAACTTAATAACGTATTTTGGTAGAGGGAAAACGGTGGCTGTGATGATGTGACATTTATTAAAAATATCTTTTTAAAAAACTCGGTAGAAAATTAAAATCTATTTTTTCGGATATCTATAAATATCCCCAATTTCAAATTTGGCCAACTTTTTTACAGTTTACACTTTTCCATATCTCGTATAGCTTCTCTCCTATAATTGGGACACCCTGTACACAATGTGAGCGATTTTCCCTTTTTTTAATGAGAAATTAAAGAAAAATATTGTTCATAGAAGATTTTTATTTTTTTTTGCAATGAATTAGGGCATAGATAAATAAAAGCAAAGTTGAAATAAAATGACTTTATTTCAAAATTTTCAAAAAACATATACTTAAAAAATAATACATAATCAAAACAAAAACGTAAATAAAGATGCAACGTTTGCATTAAAAAGAGAATGAAAATTTAGAAAAAAATGTTAAAATAAACATACATTTAACTACTAAATAAGTACTATCCATAAATATTGAAGACTTACAATTTACGGTGTTCTTTTTACTTCCCTCGTAAAAGGGAAGTATTGTAATTTTGAAAAAAATCACTCTCCGAGATTTTTTCGGATCTTCACGTTTTAGGTTCCCTAGATGACGAAAAACATCTTTTCTCAATTCCATCGGCCTGTCTGTGTTTTTTAGATACTAACATAAAAGTTATATTTAGTTATTTAATTTTAAATTTTAGCGCGCGCTATACATGTAGATTTTTAAATATCAGTATATATTTTTGTTAATGCCATTTTGCTGGTATTACTTAAATAATTATGCGACACGTCCAAATTTCTGCTTAAGGCATTTTTTCCTTAAATTACTTTCGTGAATTAAACACATGCTAACGAGGTCCCGCGATATGACGCTAACGAAAGGGATATAAATAGGTAGGTATTTAGATCGCCTTATTTTCTTTTAATTTTAGAAACCACGTTTTTGCATTTTCGTTTAATTTTTGTCAACAGGTCTTGAGAGATTTTTGTTTATAAATTATTTTCGATTTTTTGGATCACCCCGTATACATTTTTAAAAAATATGTAAAAAATAAAATGAAATATACCTGATCAAGCGTTGTTTTGAGAAATTAACCGTTTTTAAAAAATATTGTATTATTTAAGGGGCGATTTCATCCCCTTAAAATTTGATTTTTGAGCAGAATCGTGATTAATCAGTGGCCCAATTTTTTGAAATACTTCGTATAAATTTTTAAGAAACCTTAAAATATGTTAAATAACCAAATAAAATACACGAGCTTAAGGGTTTTGCCGAAAAACCAACCGTTTTTTAAATAAAAAATATTGTAATATTTAAGGGGCAGTTTTAAAACTGAGTTTTGAAAAATTCCTCTTCTCCAACCTCTACATTCTACTACCAACCAAAATGCGTGTTTTTTCGTCAAGCAGAATCGTGATCAAACAGTGACCCCATTTTTTTGAAACACCCTGTATACAATACAAAAAATAGATGTGAAAGGTCTCGGTTACCAGACGATCATTTAAAAAAAAAATCCTATAAATCGGTGCAGTACAACTCTCTCACGAACTTGCTGAAAACTTTAGCTCAGTGTTTTAAATATATAGATTTTACAACAAATATTAAAAAGCACTAACACGTTTTTTTTAAATAGCAAACCATTGTTTTGTTGTTTTAAATTATTTCACTGAATTGAAATAGTAAATATTAAACTTACCATCGCGGTCAGGAAAGGAAACTGAAAAAATTATGTATTCGACAAAATTCTTATTTTTCTATGTGGTTTATTTTCCAAATCTTTATTTTCGTGACTATGCATTTTTTATTCTTTACATTGATACATACCGCCATTTTGTTACGTCATGTTGAACTCGTACCAGTTTATCCTTATGTCACATTCAGTTGAATAAGATTTTTTTTTCGTTCATTTAAAAAGAAACATTTGGCCGCCATTTTGTTCCGCCATCTTGAATTCCACAACTTTACCAATTTATCTCTATATCATATTTAATGCACGCATACATTTTGAAATTAATCAGAGTAGTTCTTTAAGGTTAATTTTTTAAATATTTTGCTAGGCCGGTATTTTGTTTTACTATCTTATATTCATACCAATATACTACCAATTTATTCCTATGTAACACATGTTTTTTGTGTAACATCTGAAGAAATTGGATAACTAGTTTTTTAAATAATACTTTTTTAAAGTTTTTTAAGGCCGCCATCTTGTTCCGGCATATTCGATTTTTACCTAAATATTTCTAGGTCATCCCCATATGAATCTTAAACCAGACAGACGAACCGATGTCAATAAAAACATTTTTTGGCATCTAGGGACGCTAAAACCTGAAAATATTTAAAGCCTGGGAGGGTGATTTTTTCACGATTATAAATATTTTATTTAGCCGCTATCTTGTTCCCCAATCTTGAATTATACCCCAATTAGTTATGGCACACAATTTAAAATCAGTCCATTAAATAGTTTCTTTTAGGCTAAATTTATAAATATTCCATTAAGCCGACATTTTGAATTCGTACTACGATTTTACCAGTTGATTTCTAGGTAATTCTTGATTTTTGTGCCAAATTTAAAATAAATTGGTTAAGTAGTTTTTAGTAATAATTTCACTAGGCCGCCATTTTGTTTTGACATTGGATTTTTACTAAAATATTACCAGGTCATTCCCATATGATCCTTAATCACAGAATTAAACTGTGCCTTAATTTTTAACCATAATTTGTAGTCAATCGGGTAAGTAGTTTTAACAATTAAGAAAACATGTTTTTCGGCATCTTGGGACCCTGAAACGTAAAGATCTGAATAAATCTCGTAGGGTGTTTTTTCATGATGACAATACTTTCCTTTTAGGAGGGAAGTAAAGATTATTTGGCCGTTATTTTGTTTCGCCATCTTGAATTCGTAACACAACTTTACCAGTTTATCTCTAGGTCACGTTAATGCTTGCATAAAATTTGAAATTAATGTAATTTTGTTTTTCTATCTTATATTCATACCAAAATGTTACTGGGTTCATTCCCATGATTTTTGGGCAAAATTTGAAGAAATTGGATAATTAGTTTTTTAGTAGTAATTTTTTTAACGTTGCACTAGGTCGCCATCTGGTTTCGGCATATCGGACTTTTATCAAAACATTACCAGGTCACCCACATGTGATCATCAATTGTTGACTAAAATTTGAAGTCAATCTAATGAGTAGTTTTTAAGCTATGCCGCGAACTGAGAGACAGACAGGCAAACCGACAGACGGACCGAGGAAATTGATAAAATATTTTTTGGAATCTAGGGACGCTAAAACCTGAAAATATGTAAAATCTGAAACGGTGATGTTTTCGCGATTATAAATATTTTATTTGGCCGCCATGGTGTTTCGCTATTTTGAATTAGTACCACAGCTTTACTAGTTCTACTCTATTAGTTACGAAACACAATTTGAAATCCATCCATTGAGTAGTTTTTCAGGCAGAATTTTAGAATATTTTATTAAACCGCCTTTTCTTTCCGCCATTTTGGATTCGTACTAAAATTTTACTAGATAATTCCTACATGTTACTTGATTTCTGTACACAATTTTAGATAAATTGGATAAGTAATTTTTTAGTAAAATTTTTATAACATTTCAGTAGGCCACCATTTTATTTTGCAATATCGAATTTTTACCAAAATGTTACCATTTCATCCCCAGATAACCCTTAATTTTTTATCAAAATATAAATTCAATCCGGTAAGTACTTTTTTAGCTATGCCGCGAACAGGCAAAACATGTTTTTCGGCATCTAGGGACCTTGAAACCTGAAGATCTGAAAAAACCTCGGAGGGTGATTTTTTCACGATTTCAATATCTCCCTTTTACGAGGGAAGTAAAAATAAAATCGGAATGTGCCAACCGTTTTGCTCCGGGCTTTCGCTAAGTCAAACCGTTTGGATTTTACAGGTTGTCAAAATTATAAAATGAAAATTTTCCCCAATATTTTAAAATCAATTAAATTTAGGCCCATGGTGTATACAGTGTGTATGAAAATGGTGATGGATGTATATCGCGATATTGATTTATAATGATTTTTATAATCTTTCAAACCCCTTTAAACATCTGTTGCACTTGTTTATAATATATAATATATATATATATATATATATATATATATATATATATATATATATATATATATATATATATATATATATATATATATATATATTTATATATAAATATATATATATATATATATATATATATATATATATATATATATATATATATATATATATATATATATATATATATATATATATATATATATATATATATATATATATATATATATATATATATATATATATATATATATATATATATATATATATATATATATATATATATATATATATATATACACATATAGTATATTTATTTTCTATTAGCCAAGCTTTCAAAAAAATTCAATAACATATCTATCAGAAAATTTAGAACTTTTTACAATTAAAAAGTACTTACACTAATTAAAATGAAAAGAAAATTTTGACTAAATTTTCAGAAAATATAAAATTATATATTTGACATATTTAACGTATTTCTATCAGTATTATTTAATAGAAAAACAATTGGTTTTAAGTTGTTTAGTTCTTGTCAAATAATGTCAAAATTTTAGTAGTTAAAATCTATCCAATTTTATATTCTCTGAAAATTCCCTCAATATTGTATTGGCATTTTAATTAGTGTAAAACTTTTTAATTGTAAAAAAACCCCACATCTTCTGATAATTAGGTTATTATAGAGCCCTTAAGAAGAAATGAGTTATTTCGAAAGCTTGGCTATTAGAAAAAATGTATTATACACTTTTTGGCAGAATCCCCGTTATTTCTTTATACTATTGGTAGTATACGGCCGTAACCTACAAACACATGTATTTATCAGGCGCCATAAATTCACGACCCATCTAATTTATTTTAAAAACAGTACTAATCAAGAGAAGAAAGTTCCAATACTCAGAGATTCAAAAAAACATCAAATTCCTGTGAGGTAACATCTGTAAGATTATTAGGATCCTGTGTAGTTTATTTTTTATTTTAATTTAATTTTAGCAAGGACATTCCAAAAATAAGATTCAAAATAAAAACACTTACCTTTCCAAAATATAGAAACAGCATTTTTCTTCAGTAATTGTCTTTCGCCACTTGAATACATATCGTGTTTAGAACGATGATATTCACACAAACGTTTATTTATTCAACATTGCCACAGTTTCGTACCCATTGACAAAGAATGTCGGGCCTCGTCACGGGGAATTTAAAAAATCTCACCACATTATTTTTATTTTTTCCTTTATTGTTGCATCCAACATACGCACACTCTATTTTTCTGGCAGACATACTTGCTTTAATTAACAGTTTCACAAGAATGAAACGAACTCTAGTTTCCTAGAGTTAAAAATTCACGAGTTTGACTCGAAAACAAGCAAAAAAACAATAACCACTATGATGTAAATAATACAGGTAAGCGATTCGTACATCTCCGCCGATTATCCGATCTATCCGCTGTTTCGCTGTAAACGACTGGCAGCACGCCGCGCCAAGCAAATCTCGGACACCTTTCCTAGCAGCGACGATGTCGCCAGCTACATTTCGGACAACTTTTGTGCCACGAATTCGCCCATAAGGTTGAGCATCTTCCTTTTTCCTTCACCTTTTTCCTTCAATCAACGATACTGCTTCTTTTTTGCTCTAATATTATACGCTATAATTGCCGGAGTACTAAGCCGAGCCGGCTGACGCTCGTCAACTGGTAAAACGGAAGATGGTAATTTGTGGATATGCCTCAAGTCGGCGAATTCCACAGATCTCGGTGTTCACCGCTGGCTACTCCCATGTTTTAGAATAGTATGCTTAATAATTTTATTAATATGAATTTCTATCGTTGTTTAGAATTGGATTAAATCTATTTTATTACTATTGTACAGTTTCAGTTTCATTACGGTTAGTTATTATAAGTTTAATATTTAAAACTGACTATTTAAAAGCTGAAATATACCTTAATGCTACTATAATCTATTTATCGCAGAAGAAAATTAAACCAAAACAATGACCAGCACGTGAACATCTGGCAAGAAGCGATGGAGACCGTTATTGGTCCGAACCGCCGAACCAGGTGGAGTTGGAGAGCGACATGCATATGCACTGGACTTTGTTTTGGTTTAGTGTCCTTCTTCGATAAATAGACTTCAAAAATATTTACAAAGCTCGCAAATAGGTGATTTGTAAATATTCACACCGTCTTATCTTGACTGATGCCAGTTTGTATTTTATAGTTTTCAGGTATAATTTTAAAACTATAGTTGCCGTTGAACTTTGTTTTAAATTCCAATATCAGTCAAATTATATGTAATTTTCCTTGGAAATGTATTATTTTTTAAAGAAAATTTCAATTTAACAGTTAATATGGGGAAATTTGGCGGACGTTTCAATTGTTGACAAGAATATATCATTTAATTAATCAAACGAAGATTAAAGCGTTTCTTCTGTGAATCCATCTTGCAAATTTTAAATATTTGAATTTTGCACTATAACGGGGTTACTGAGACACAAACATGTGATTTTTACTTAAAAATGGTGGTCCTGTTTTCGACCTGACAGATTGCATGTTTATGTGTAATTTGTGTATGCTTGCGATTTTATCTGAAACTACTGAATTAATTTGAATGAAGTTTTCATTATGCTTTACAGCAAGACTCATGGGTTTTTTTAGTGTCAAAATAGCTCGTTAAGTTATAATTCCCCTGATAACAGTAATATAAAATGTGGGGAAGAACATGAACATCCTATAAACTGCTTGGATTACTTGTATGAAAATGATTTTAACGATAAAAATATCGAAGTTGTGTAAGTGAACATAATATTTTAGAAAACATTATATAGTTGAAGAAGAGTTTTGCCCTTAAATAAAAAAACTGATCAATTTAAAAAATTGTAAATAAAATTTTTTAGCGCAGCACAACGTTGATATAGTTAATAAATGCAGAATATACTGAAACTCGTTAGTATCTATTTGTTTATAAAAGTTAATAATTCAAATACATGACTTTATAAAGTAAACTTTTAAGGCGGTTTAAAATGATATTTTTTACTTTTCAGTATTTGAAATCGGTTTTATTTTTTCTATATTTTTTTTTATTTTAATATATATTTTTGCTTATTAGAGATAAATGTAATCAGTAGATCGTAAATTAACGAGGACTTTTTTAAAAGAGGAAAATTTTAGAAGAAAAGAAAATAATTCATTAGTTATTTAATTAAAACAGATTGTGAATATAAGCCAACGTAAAAGGAATTCTCTAATTTATGAAACCACAGGACCCTTACAGTGTAAATTTGATACTGTTTCAGATTCTATGGTTGTAATTCTTACATACAAATTGTCACTTGCGTTTTCATATAGTGTACACATATACTTATATTACAAAAAAACAAACAAAACTTCATCACTTCACTAGCAATGATTAATCAATTATTACTTTGATGTGCGCTTTATTTCCATTTGAACATAGAAGTAATAAAAACTTCTGAGGCAGGCACTTATATACGACACAAATTATATATCTGTAGTCACGATAAAGTTGTGTTTATCTTATAGTTGGATATTCTTGAGCAACACGAAATGGCTGAAATGCTTTTTGTTTGTAGCGGTTAGTAGTATGTCGATATCTTAGAAAACTAAAGTTGTAGATGTTTATCTATTTCAGTTAAGTAAAAGCACGCCCAACGAAGTGGTCTTAAGGAATGTTCAACCGGAAGTAACAGGGAGATATAAATGTGAAGTTTCCTCGGATGCTCCTAACTTTTATACCAAGTTCGGATCTGGTTATATGTATGTTATTGGTAAGTAAGTTAATTAGTTTTAGGTAGGTTTAATTTATTATTTTTTTGGCAAATTTAGTTTTTAAAAAGGTATATTGGCATTTCTAGTAATTTTCATGTAAGTTGAATACAAAGGAAATGTGTTTAAAAATATATTTAAAACATTTCATGATATTTAGAGATTTACGTTAACGTGATATACTGTTAGGGGTTCGCTTTATA
Organism: Kuschelorhynchus macadamiae; assembly: GCA_030620095.1. Classification (NCBI taxonomy): domain Eukaryota; kingdom Metazoa; phylum Arthropoda; class Insecta; order Coleoptera; family Curculionidae; genus Kuschelorhynchus; species Kuschelorhynchus macadamiae. Next base: position 55,991 of record JAUTXW010001081.1, read on the forward strand.
ATAAACACTTATTTAACAAATAACAATTTTAAACACTGTGTACAACACAGTTAATCGACTTTACGCTAACACATCTTAATCGAGGTTTCGGAGATATAGGTAAGCTGGCGTGTAGGATGCCGTGTTTACTTCTAAGCTGAACGCACATAAACGTTTACGTTTGATGACGCATTTGGGCAGTTTTCGCACCGCACACTGCCTACCTCTTAATTGTTATTGTCTCGTCCAACTTCTTGACTATAATACTTCATCAGTCTTTCCAATTGTAATACCTTGTAATCTTGCTTTTTGGTCAAGTCATTAATCCTTTTGATTATTCGGTATGGTCCTTCCCAGTGTTGAAAGAATTTTGGAGATAACCCTTTTTTCTTGTGAGATTGAACAACTAAACCAAGTCATTTTTATAGAAACTTGCTGAGTTGGCCCTGATGTGGTATCTGGTCTTCATTCGATCACTGGATGATTTTATGCGATCATGTGTTACCTCATGAATTTGAAGAAGATTTTCGTGAATCTTATCAGCATAATCTGGTATTTCTTTACTTGTTTCATTCGGCAATCCGAATATCAAGTCACAGGGCAGCCGTAGTTCTCTTCCCAAAATAATTCCGGCTGAAGTCTGGCCCATGAAGTCATGATTCGCTATCCTATAAGCCAGCAGAAGCAAAGGGTAGGTGTTGGTCCACACTGATTTCTGGCAACAATTTTGGACAGATATTCCTCAACAGTCTTGTTAAATCGTTGTACCATATCATCTGATGAAGGGTATAGAGGTGTTATTCTAGTTTTTCCTATTCCCGTGATTTCACAAACTTTCCTAAAAATAATAAGAATCGGAAACGGCTGTGTGTACGTAGAGGTAAAATGGGAATGTAGACACTTTTGTATTTTGTGCAATTTTGTATTTAATTAAAACGGAGCAGAGCGCTTTCGGCTTTCGCCATCATCAGTGCTACTTAGTCAGGTGAGCAAAGGAAATCCAAAGAAGAAACATGATGAGGCAAAATAGTAAACATTTAAAATTTGCTAACGTCACATCTATAAAAACACAATAAAATATCACAAAAGGTCTATTATTTCACCCTATTTGGCGATTTAAGCCATGAAATCTTGAAACTTTAACGCATGGTCGCTTCAAATGACAAATCTTTTTGTAAGTTAAATCTAAAGGGGAAGTAAACTACGTGAGGTTGGCTACATGTGAAAACCATTATATGTGATAAAATAAAACAATGTCGTTAAAGTGTGGAATTTTTTAAGCCAGAATCTTAAAAAATAGATAGAGATTAATGTACAAAATTCAAAGATTTAAATATAATATTAAAAAATTGGAAAATTTAAAATATAGTTACAAACTGTTAGGGGAATTTGTTAATAATGCAGGGTTCGATCTAGCAGAATTTAAAACCAAAGGGTATTTAACTATCAAAATTGCGAATTCGACAAAGAGAAAATTCATTTCAATTTTAAATATTTTAAATAAATTTGATAAAGCAGTGCTTCAAATAAAGTTATTATAAGGAAACCAATTGATGTCTACGAAAAGAAAATGTTTTAAATTTAAAAGAAGAACAAAAAAACCCAGATAGAGTCGATTGGCTGAAAAGGAAAAATTAGAATGTATTTATTGAAGAGGGCTACCATACAAGTTGACATTTGGTTTCTCAATAACTGCATCAAGGAACAAGTTACATCCCATTTTGCCTTAGTTAAAACTTCCAAAAATGTTGAACTCATACATAAATCTGAATTAGAACATAAAATTATAAGGTCTGAGATTTGTAAACATATATTATTTTTTCAATTGTAAACTCAAATCTTTACAAGATCAGTTAATCAACTCTTTTGGCTGTCAAGATTTACAGAAGTTATTTAATGGCATTAACGATGACACGAGGTTGGAAAAAAGTCTCAAGTAAAATAGGGTCAAACAAAATTAGAGGGTCTTGTCAGACAGAGATCTCTTTTTCTTAGAAATAATGCTAACAATTCAAAAAAGTTTTTAGATTTTAGGTTTCATAATAGAGTCAAAAATTTGTCGAATGTTACATTCGACTCAGATGAACTAGATCTTCTCAACATGGGTCTCAAACATAGCCTGAAATCAAGTCTTTATGAGAGTGATATCCTCGAGTTTGCTGTCGAACTAAATGTTTTAGTAGAACAAATTTTGTTGGACTTTCATACCAACAAAGCGTTACGCAATGACATCCACAACATTCTTTTTAACATAAGATTTATTTAAGATCAATCAGTTTACTTCTGAGCATCCTCTCAAAGACTTAAGAAAAACTTAAATCTAAAATCAAAAGTAAAGATCTTGTCATCTCTAAAGCAGACAAGGGTAATTGGGTAATTGTTTAGTTATACTTAAAAAAGAAGACTATATTTTTAATTGAAAATAATTTCACAGTTTTTAATTGAAAATAATTTCACAGTTTTACCTACTAACCTAATACACAAAGATGGTATCCCTATAAGACCAGTAGTTAGCTTTACCAACACTCCAATATCCTTAATTGCTAATTTTATACTCAAACTTATTAGAGAGCTTTCAGATTTCGTTCCGAAGTTTGGGGTAAGTAATTCAACAATGTTAACCAAAAAACTTAATGCACTTAACCTACCACCTAAGTATCTGATGGTTTCCTTTGATGTTACCAACCTATTTACCACAGTTCCGAGGGATGAAACAGTTAAATTAGTGAGTAATCTCCTTAACGCTAAAAATGTTGATAACTAGAAAATTGTTGATATACTGGTTTTTGTTACTATATACTAAATTTTTGTCTTTCTCAGAACTTTTTCTCATTTAACGGTAAATTTTACAAAGAGCCTTATGGCTTAGCAATGGGTAGTTGTTTGTCCCCTTTTCTGGCTGATTTATTTATGAATCACCTTGAGACAACTCATATTATTTTAGACAACAACCCTGAAATTCTCTATTGGTTTAGACATGGGGATCATTGTCTTTGTTTTCTAAAGTTTGACAGATTCGGAGCCGAAAACTTACTTTTTTAACTTAACAAAATACATCCAAATATTAAGTTCACAATTGAATTTGAAAATTATCAAAAATTAAACTTTAACATTAATTTAACAATAGAGAAAACAAATTTAGACGACTCTTGTCTTAATACACAAGTTTCTCTACCCAGATTGACTTGTCCACTCGCTGTCCTCCCTCAAATTAATATAACTTTGCATTACATATGTCTCCATCTTCTGTTTTGCTCATGTCAATTCATCAATTAACTAATTTAATATTAAAAAAATAAAATTAAATTAAAAACAAAAAATAAATTATCATAATGTCCATTATAACAATAATATTAATAAAGGAACACTCTAAAAATTAACTTATCTTATTCCAATTATCTCATTCCTCACTCGTACATTTTTCACATATACTTGTCTAGTATTGTAGATTTCTCCACTCAACAAATTCTCACTAAAATCAGTGTAACTTCGCAGCAGATATGGCTCCTTCTTCGAGTTTACTCATTCATATGAATTGTTTAAAACTTAAAATAATTAAAAAAATAAATAAATAAAAAATATAAAATGGTATAAATTAAAAAGAATTTGTCTAGTTTAAAAAAAAATCCTTTGAGAATAAATTAATGTCTACCGTTCTCTTATTCCAATTTTCTCATTCCTCACTCCTCTTGCATTTGTGTCTCAACACACTTTTTTAACAATCTGATTCCTCTTCTTAACAAATATATCAATTTCCATTTAGAATTGTTCACCATTTTGTACAGATTCTGAACATAGAATTAAATACATTCAGAACCATTCTAATTTTTACTCTTCAGCCAATCGACTATATCTGGGTTTCTTGTTCTTCTTTTAAATTTAAAACATTTTCTTTTCGTACAGATCAATTGGTTTCCTTATTATAACATTATTTGAAGTACTGCTTTAACAAATTTATTTAAAATATTTAAAATTGAGTTGAATTTTCTTTTTGTCGGATTCGCAATTTTGATAGTTAAATACCGTTTGGTTTTAAATTCTGCTAGATCTAATCCTGCACTATTAACAAATTCCCCTAACAGTTTGTAACTAAGTTTTAAATTTTCCAATTTTTTTAATATTATATATAAACCTTTGAATTTCTTTCCTTTCCTTCTGATCCTTTTGATCTATTTTCTTAAGATTATGGCTTAAAAATTACCACACTTTAATGACATTGTTTTATTTTATCTCATTTAATTGTTTTTACATGTAGCCAAGCTCACGTAGTTAACTTCCCCTTTAGATTTAACCTACAAAAAGATTTGTCATTTGAAGCGACCATGTGTTAAAGTTTCAAGATCTTCAAGAAAGGGCTGAAATAACACACCCTTTGTGATATTGTAATGTGTTTTTATATATGTGACGTTAACAAATTTTAAATGTTCACTGTTTTGTCTCATCATGTTTCTTCTTTGGATTTCATATGCTCAACTGACTAAACAGCACTGATGATTGCGAAAGCCGAAAGCGCTCTGCTACGTTTTTAATTAAATAAAAAAAATTGCACGAAATACAAAAGTGTCTACATTCCCATTTCCTAAAAATGGCTGATTCTAAATTTCGACCTTGAGCTGAATGAAGTTCCAGTGAAACTCTATGTCTACTAAGGTCTGCTTCAACCCAAACTTGGGCGATTTTTATAGGTTCCTGGTTCGCGAGAGCAAATGCTTCCATTTACTAGTCCATGGCAACTAGGATATATCTGTTACCTCGATCAGACTCTGGAAATGGACCAGAAACCTCTAATGCTATCCGTTCGAATGGTAAACCGACGTTATATTGTATCATTGGTCCGAGATCTTCTCCTGGGGCCTCTACTTGCTAAAAAGATATCACATCTTCGGCACCATTCCTTGATGTCTTGCTGATACCGGACCCAGTAGAATCGCTCTCGAAACTTTTTCCAGAGTTCAGCGTTTTTATGTTGTCTGCCGGGTCGATGTTTAATTTGGAAGTCATACTGTTGTTATATTTCTAGCCATCTGAGTAACTGCCTTTCTGGATTTTTTATTTCCATCTCGTTTTAATCAGGAATTTTTGCCATTTTAAATATTTGTGGAGATGGTGAATGGCTCTTACGATGGCAAGTATTATTTTCTTGTGCACACGATAATTCTGTTCAGGTTTGGATATACACGACTGTCGTACTTTATAACTTGTTTTACTGAGTTTGCGACAAAGTGTCACATTCTGGAGCTCGGCTATAGATAGCCTTATCTTCAGTTAATTTATGTAGGGGAGCTGCGATATTTTCGAAATTCTCTACAAATCGTCGATAATATGAGCCTAAGCCCAATAAATTTCGAAGTTCACGTTTGTCTATACCTAATCTCATATGATTTCGATGTTTCTTTTAGCTGTCTGAATTGCTTTCTAAGAAACAACATGCCACTTTTTTGAAACAGGCAACATATCTTGGTTAATGGCTATACCTAACTAACGTAGCTCCCAGCATGTATTTAATTCCCTCGATAATTAATACATCCTTTTCATCGACCAAAACCTATTCTTCATTTCCAATTTTTATAATGTCCAGTATAGGGTCAAATGATAATCTATGCTCTTTAATTAAATTCATTCCAAATTCGTTTTCTGTATCGTCTACTATTGTTTTGTTATGTAGTAAAGTAGAGCCGAGCAGAAGTTTGACACTGATTTCACCATATACAGATGCTAACTCTGATTATTGTGTGCAATAACAACTCTTCTACGAGTGGCTTTACTTCTCCAGCATCAACGAGTTTTCTTCTAACCACAGAAACTGCTGCTCTGGTGTCTACTGTAATGCTCATTGTTTTTCCATTCACTATTCCATTTGCTGTTAGGCTCTCATAGGATTTCTCTAATCTTTTAATTGAGACAATCCTGGGAGCTTTGTCCTATTTAGCCAGCATTAACAATGGCTAATAGTCGTTTCCCTGTCTAAAGTCGGGGCTATTTTGGCTTGATCTCCCTGGTGATCTAGATATTGTTTCTCTGGAAAGAGATCTGGACACTCTTACTTACTAAATGTTTATTGAGTTTGACGTCTAGACTTTTTCGATTCTCACTTAGAACTGTCTCAAATCCTTTTCTCATACACTTTTGAATATTATCGACTGGGTTCGACGGTAACTTATCTAATTTATGTAATGTTTTGGGGATTTAACCACAGCTTCTAACTCCAAAGCACGAACAAGTGCAATGCTTCTCTTGCTACACTTGGTTACTTTTAAATTTTATTGAATTTTGGAATCCTGTATTCCGTCCACAAATGCCGACCCTGCATGTATCCATTTTATGTAGGAAATGCGAATCTTATTAACTTTCTAATGTCAGACTCAAATGCTTGAAAAGATTTGCTGGACTTCTGTGTCCTATTTTTAACATGGGTTCTCTATATTTCTTGATGATACCGATCTCCAAATCTAAATTCTAATGAATGAAAAAGGAATTGATAGTTTTGTGGTTGTAGGTATTGGAATGCTTTATATTAAATCTAATGCTGGCCCTATTAGTGAGACTATTAAGGACGTGGCCTCTTCGTCGCTCCAACCATTGCTTGATGGTTTCCTTTTATCATCAGGCACTATCATCAGAGTAGTGAATATTTACCTTTTCTGTTTACTCATTTCTTTTTCAAGATCTTGAACTATGTTGTCAACTTGCTTTATTTCCATTCCAACTTTGTCTATGCTCTCTTCAATTTGTTCCCTGACATTATCGATGACTATTTGCAAGCGACAATGTTCGTTTTTAATGACCTTCTGAATATAGTCCTTCATCTGATATAGTTCTTCTTACCTTCTGGCTTCTTCTTGTTTGTCTTTCTGTCTTTTGGCTTCTTCTTCCTGTCTTTCCTTTTGGCCTCCAAATATTGCAGATATTGTAAGTATTCTCTGTTGTTCCTGCTATATTTTGCTCACTTCAGTTTCTCTTTTTTGTTTTCTCTTAGATCGATTAACATCTTCATACAGATAACCTGTTCTACCTGTAATTTTTTTAGTTACACTTTAATATTCTTTACTTGTTTGTCCATTTTAACTGTTTGTTTTCCGGTGTTAGGCAGAATAGAACTTGATAAAAGTTTCGTAAAAATGTCTGTCCTAATGCCTTTGAAGATTAAAACAGGATGAAACAGTCAAAACTTACCAATCTTTGTTAGTTGGGAAACAGAGTGTTCTAGTAATATCTTGAAATTGACTCTGATGTGGCCTTACTAAGGTTGTTATAGGTCGTGTTTAGTTTCGAAATAGAATTTTCTTGAAATGGGTCTTCTTAAGGTACAAAATATAATGGAAAAATCCGAACTTACAGACCTTGTTTAGTTTTTTGACATGGAATGTTCTAGAATTTTCTTGAAGTAACTTTTATAACGTCTTCTTGATGTCCAAAATGCGATGGAAAAATACAAACTTAGGGATCTTTTTAACAAACGTCCGCCTCGCGGCCGTGGTGCGTGACGTGTCATTTCAGAAAACTGTGTTTTTCGACCTTTCGGCGGCATATCTCGGAAACTATTAGAAACAGGAAATTGAACTTGATATGTATTTTTAAAGGAGACGTGGATCTCGAGATTTGTTTGAAACATTTTTCAGTACCACCTTTGATACCGAAAATATGGTACCGCAAAATTAATCACAAGTCAAGTTCGATGTAACACGGTTGAGGTCGCAATTTTAGTTTTTTTCTGACGAAACATTCTGGAACAATAGTTTTTTCGGTCTTACAGAACCCTATTGTTTTTGGTTGGCTTTCGATTTCCTTGACGATTTAAGGAATTTTTTTCGTTTGGAAAAAGAGTGTTTTGGGGAGCTTATGTGCAGGGAGCAAAGTGGGTGAGTTTTATCGAAATTTTCCAAGAGACGATATATCTAGGAGCAGAAAAACTTGAAGACATTTTTGTCGGAAAAATGGCGAGAAAATAGAAATTTTTATGAAAAACTGAAATTTTTCGAAAAAGTCATAATAAATTAATTTTTTAGTCACTTTTTCTTTTTTGCAAAAAAAATTAGGGATCTGGTCAGAAAACTAATTACAGCATCGGTGTGCTTAAAAAGCTATACAAAATAGACTATTTAGACAAAATCCTGGATTATATACAGCGAGTGCACTAACGAGGTGAAATTTGCACCAAAGTTCCCAAGAATGGGTACATTTTTTAATATTATCCTGAATTACAAGGAAACTAATAAATCTAAGCCCGTAGGATATTTTTTTTACGAAAGAAGATATTTTCAGGTAGATCATATCCAAATTTCGAATTTATAACTTTAACGGTTAAATTTATGTAATTTTTTAAATTTGGCAAATTTGATAATTTAAATTCCAGCTTTAGCATCATTTGGCCGAACATTTATTTGTTCAACGTCAGGCACACGACTAATACGCGCACCCAGAGTTCACAGGAACAACCTGACATATTACTTGCTTAGTTTTAAAATAGAATCTTGTAGAAGTTTTTCAAAAAACAACAATGTAGACACAATCAGATAAAAAATAATTTTAATGTTTTAATAATAGTGTCTTCAAAAGAATATTTTACTGCGTAATTCCAGACATTTTTTTTTGGAAACCGATTTTTAAATATTTTGGGATAATAAACTCAAACAACAAAATCTTAGGTAACTAATAAGTATTAAGTAGTTAAAAGTTTTCTGAACTCAACTTTTGTTTCGTTTTTTATCGAACAATCACATATTTTAAAACCGAACTGAATTAAATATTTTACAACCTAGGTATGTGAATGGAAAAAAAAGTAAATTCTTAAATAATACCCGGTTTAATAACGTTTCTATATTTCTATCTAAAATACTAGGGCTTTACAAAATACTAACTACATTCTGAAGTAGTTTTATGATAGGGTTTACAAGGGGCGCAAGAATATTGAGAATTGGTATTTCTAAAATAATTTTTTTAATTTCTCCCAAACTATTAGTTAGTGCAGTGCCCAGTGCAGTGGCGGCTTGCGTACTCATAACGTGCACCAGTAGAACTATGATGGTAATTTGTAGGACTTCCTTGGACATCATCTTTCTAAAATTTAAAGCAGTTGATGAGTTTAACGATTGAACTAGAAAAAATAAATTAATACGAATGAAAAGTTGAAAGTCTGTATCTTTCAAACCACTTAACACTTTTCAGAAACAAGAGTTGCGCTTTCTAAATTTGTCCAATAGGGTAAGAGGGTGATTGAAAAACTAGCATTCTAGGAGAAATTAAACATGTTAATTAGCAATATAACAATTTATTTTTAAATTCACTACACCAAACTATCGATAAACAAGAACGAAAAATTGTAAATTAGTGTGATAAACTGTTTGTGCTAAACGCAGAATTATTAGGAACCAATAATTTTTATATACTCTTTTGGTAATAATAGATCATTTGACTTAAACGGTTCTTAGAAATTAAAATTTCCCTTAAATCTAAAAGTTTAAACGACCTTTTTGCCTTGTATGTATGCTATTCCGGCGATGACTGGTAATTTCTTAAAAGATAGGGAAAAAATTTAAAACATAAAGTTTTAAGTTATCAAAAATGCATATTTTAATTATATTCGTAATTATCTAGGGTATTATAACAAGCAGTTAAAGAATAGAGGATTTTTTAGTAACCTCATATATATTGGATTATTCTCGTTATTTTAGGCGTTATTTACGGAACATGTTCTTTGCCGAAATTTAATTGTTTCGGGTAATTTACATTTTAAAAACGACATAATTTCAACTCTGAAAACCTGCAATTGCTAAAAGGCATTACTTGTGAACAAAAGTTTTTTCATTTTCTTTTATTACTTACCTCGTAAAAGGAAAGTATTGTAATCGTGAAAAAATCACCCTCGATTGACTTCAAATTGACCCGGTAACATTTTAATAAAAAAAATTGAAAACAAAATGGCGGCCTAGTGAAATGTTAAAAAAAAGTATTACCAAAAAAACTGTTTGTCCACAAGAAACTACTTATTGGATTAATTTCAAAACTTGTGCCATACCAATTCTGGTATAGAAATGAACTGGTAAAAGTGTGGTACGAATTTAAGGAGGAACAAAATGTCGGCCAATTAAAATGTTTTAAGAATAAAAAAATCACCATGTTTTTCCATATTAACATTTTAAAATGCCTAGATGCCAGATAATATAGGTTTTATCAATTCCTTTGGTCTGTCTATCTGTTTGTCGATCTGTCAGTTCGTGGTACCTATATCTTAAAATCAATGATTAAAAATCTTCTTATTCATTCACAATTTTTTTGGAGGGTTGGGTGTATGACTATGTGTATGTAGTTAACAATAATAAGTAAATAAGTCTCTTTGTATTTCGTGCAGATTTCTTTAATCAACAAATACAGGCAAATCGCTTTCGGCCACTCACCATTCTCAGTCCCAATCGTCAAGAGCACAGGAATCTCTGGAATTTACACTTAACAAGTGGACATAGACACTGAGTTAAGCGTAAAACCTAAAGACTTCTTCTTTTAACAAATGGTACTGAGGATGGCCAATAATCGAAGACGTTTTGCTTGAAATTTCTGATTAAAGAAATTTGCACCAAGTACAAAGAGTCCTACTTGTCATATATATCACAGGGAATAAAAAAGTATTTTTTATACATTTTTGTATCTGTCATAGTATTAGCTATATTCATTTAAACAATTAAATTATTTATAACAAATTTTTTGACTATTTTGAGCAAGTCAAAATACATAAGAAACGTTGGAGAAAATCCATGTCTCTATATTGGCTACGAAACACCCCCGGGCCCCCAGACTAATATATGTCTAATATATGATAATAATGTGCGCGCTTTCATATAATAATGTAAATATTAATAACTTGGGCGCGTGTTGCGACTCTAAAGTAAAGCTCTTGCCTTAAAAGTTTTTTAAAAGTTAATGAATGAACATGTAATATATCAAATGACAGTACAAGTCAAACATTATCTGCACGAAATCCTAGTAAGGAGTCAAGACGAACGTTTTTTTCTCTTAAAAGTGTGATCTCTTAGACGTCGTGGCGAAATATTAAATGCAATTCACAACAGAAGCTCCGGAACATTATAAATGAATTTAACAATTTTGTATAAAAACAGTATATCGGCGATTTTTCCTATCTTTTAAATACAGAAGGATAAAACTTTGTCAGGCAATTTCCTTTATAGAGTGACCCTTAAATGACATGATTTTAATAAACCGATTTTGAACTTTGTCTATTCGTTTGATGTATATTTAATATGGTGGCCACCATATTAGAGAAGCAAATGAAAGTTTGCTATTCATCAAGGCATGATAAAGAGAAAGCAATGTCTTTAGATTTCGAATTTTTTTGCAGATTTTATTTATGACGCCTTGTATCTTATTTTATTTACTTACCAGTTTATTAAAGCGTATTCATTTGTTAACCTTTAAAAAAAATTTACAGCAAGACAGCGGTTAATGGTACCTTTTTATCATAAAAACAGTTTTGATATTGTTAAATAAAGGGTTCATGTCACTATCCTGATGAACTCCGCATAAGAGTGACGAAAAAGTATTAGATTTGAATTAGCTGACCGAACTGTATAGGGTGGGAGATATAGAACCAGGTCTATCTGAGCAGACTATCACGCACCAACCTCGGCGAACCTCGATTTACCGTAATGTGATCGAATACATGGAGTCGACCCGAATGCCAGAGTCCATTGTGTTACACACATTTTGAGAGCAACATATCAAATTGGTTCTTCATTTTGAGAGTAACACATCATAATGGTTCTTATATGAGACATTTTTCAATATTCTCTCACTTTTAATCACTAACGTTGATTTTATTTTAGTTTAGATTGCTTTCTAATTATGAAAATTAGACAATCTTTATGCATCTTTTTAAAATCATTTATCACACAAATTATTTTACAAATCGTTATTCATTTCTAAAGGTAATTCATAAATTAATTTTCTGACTTTTAAGTCATTTTAAGAACGCATATTTTATTTTTCATGCAAAAAATAGTAGCCCTTCGTTAAAGTATTATCCTTAAAAACAGTGGCGTGTTTAAGGAGACAAAAGGGCCCCCCAGAGCTACTAACCCAAGCAAAAATGGTTGAAACTAAAAATTAGTTTATAGTACATTACCACGATTTTATAAGTGAAAATCTTTTTTTTATTATTTGCTAAATCATGTTATTGTTTGCCCCTCCCCCCCAGGAAGGGATTCTAATTACGCCACTGCTTAAGAAGTTTACTTTCAAATAAAGCGGTTCAGTTACTACAGATCTTTAGGCAAAAACGTCGTTATTCGACTGAGAATAAATGGAAAACAATAATTTGATTTAGGCAAAAGATATGTTTCATAAGGAAGCTTAAAGTGATGAGGATAGTCCAAAAATGCTTTTCCGAACACAATAGTTTCTGATGGTATGGAAGTGATGAGAGAATTATAAATTTTAAATACATTTAACATTTTCTTTATCGATAGTATGAACACCATATTCAATAACTGTCAAAATAACGTGAATGTGCAGTTTCCAAACAACGCAATAACTGAAACTATCTTCTCATTACCTTTTACTGAAATGGAAACCCTGGAAATATTAAAATTTGTAACTAATTAAAGGTCATGCGGCTACCTTTGTTTGTAAACTAAGGTAGGTAACCCTCTTCGCGGATAATACGTCTACTATCATTAACGGACGTGTTGAAAGTTTGTATTCAAAAGCAAGCGTGTGAATGAGATTGCTACCTGGTTTGAGAGGAATGGACTTTATTTGAACAATCTTAAGACCTACTTTACAGTCAGTCTTTACTCCTTTCCGAGTGAATCAGGATAGAAGTTTACTTATTAGGAAATGTAATGCAAATTTTGTCTAGGAATAATACGTTATATTCTACAGACTACCTTCAATTTTTTAAAAACCGAGGAAAATATGCAAACTTTGGGCACATAAACCACTACCAAACTAGAAATGCAGGTAAGCTTAATATACCTAGTGCTTGTTTTACCCAAGTACAGGAGGGGCCCCAAAAAACATCACTAAATATTTTCAATCATATCCCGAACTCAAAAACGTCCCCAATCCCCCCCCCCCCATTGAACAAAATATCCCCAAAGCGCCTTCCATTCTACTTTAAAATTTCTGTTTTCTAATTAAAACATTTAAAACCAAAGACTACTAATAATATTAGGCAAATGGCTTTTTCTTAGTCATCACTTATTTTTGATCCACTTTTTGTCCTCCATTCGTGGCTTCTCAGAAATCTGGTCAATTTATTCAATATTCGTATTTTAACATTTAGAGGCATTATTCTTAACTGAGATAAGAAACAATTGTTTAAAACAAACCGAAACTGAAAAAAAGAACATGTTCAAAAAAAAACACTTGGTACTCATATGTCAAGAGCAGAAAATTATTTTAAAAATTACAATTTTTTTTCGTATTTGAGCGTAGATTATCTTGGTTAGGAAGGGACATTCAAATATCTCATTTTCTGAAACTTATCAAATCAAATCAAAAAATGCTTTATTGTCTCGAAAAATGTATCTCATTGACAAAGCTGTATAAAAGAAAATAAAGTGTACAAGAGTAAAATTGAATAAGACTTATACTAAAAAAAAAATGTCCCAAGTTTTTTGTAATAGGTCACATACAAACATGACAATATATTATAGCAATGATATCGTTTTCAACCCAATTCAATACAAAATAATTAAAGATGAACATGAAACAAATATAAAAATAAATGAAAATAACAATAAATAAAAATATAAATATAGATACAAATAGCCAAATAGATAATAAGTGGGTCGTCTAGTATCTCTACTAAATTAAACATAAATAATTTATGACTTTACATAAGACAAACATTTAAAATATAGAACAAAAACCTTCAATTAAAATTCCAGCGTAGAAATAAGTACCTAATATATACTTAAAAACGTGTCTCCCCCAACTCCCCAAAAACAAAATATAAATTTTAGGTTTTTCGCCAAATCTGTTATATTCTGTATATACATTTTTTCCATCTACATTGGGTTATTCTAGGGGGTAAAACAGCTCTTTAAAAGTAATAATATTTTTTTATTTCGGAAAATATTGATAGTTTTTAAAAATATTAAAACACAAATATTTTATTATATATTTTTTGCAAACCGATTTGAAATTTCGTTATTAACTTAAAAAAATATATAACACCTAAGAGCTGACTTTAGTCTAATTTTCAAATGACTTAAAATATTGATTTTGGGTTTCCGAAAATAGATAGAATCTTTGATAGTTTCGATGAAAATATTTTAAAGTTTGTTATCAAAGCTAACTTTTAGTCAATTTAAACTATTTTAAGAAGTATTTATTTAGTATTTTTCATACTAGACAAAATATATAGTATATCCAAAATATACATATTTTTAATTTTGAAATTGAAAACTGTCAAAACTGACAATATATAGGCCTGAAGCCTTGTTAAGTATGACATTGTCATTTTTGTCAAATTTTTGTTAAGCGATAACTTTTAGAAAATGAGCTGCTTTAATGTCTATTCTTAACCAAGATAATCTAAATCTAAAAATTTAGTGATTTTTTAAATATTTTTCTGTTCTTGATATACCAATACCAGATGTTTTCAACTAATTTTAAATTTTTTTTAAACATGTTTTTCTCAGTTTGTATTAGCTTTGCACAATTGTTTCTTATCTCACTTAAGAATAATGCATTTAAATGGTTAAACACGAATATTGTATTAGTAATTTTTGGTTTTAAATGTTTTAACTAGAAAATAGTTTTAACTAGAAAATAGAAAATTATAATGGGTGACACTTTGGGGGACATTTTGTTCAGTGAGGGGGGGGGGGTTCATTTTTCAGTGTGGGCGCATACTGAAAATAGGGGACAGTCCCTCTTAATGGAGGACGAATAGTCACTTTAGTATTGTATAGGAAAGCAATTTTCTTCGTTCTTAAGCTATTAAATGAGTTTTTGTTTTACTTCATATGTACTTCAGCGATGAAACCTAGCCCAAAATGCTTAGTTATATAGAATGCATATTAAAGTAACAATCGAAATTGTAAAAACAAAGGACTTATAAAGTAAGTGTTTATTAGAAATGACTTGTGTTTCCGAGTATTTTTAAGTTATTCTCGTCATATTATGCATTTTCATGTAGGTATCATGTTCTTTACTCATTATTTTCGAGATATTGAGGGTCTAAAAACGACTTTAGGACTTTGTTTGCTAGGAAACTTTTTAAGGACTGTATATCTGAAAAAATGTTTGTATAAAAAATATTTCTTACTAAGATACTTCTTTTTTTTTGTATATAAGAATCGTTCCTTCAATATTTTTTTTTATTTTGAGGGGGTTGCTTAATAATTTTTACCTAAATTACATCTGTTTTCAATTTAACTGTTACCGTTGTTGCGTTCACAAAATATGAATTATTTACGTTACTAAATTAAAAATATCAAATACCTACGTCCATAACTCCCAAAATCCCGCGTAACTTTAATTCAAACTATTTTTATGTAAATTTAAGATAAATTGGTTCGACTGTTCTCAAGTTTTATATTTTTTTTTTATTTAGAAATTACGATACTACCCCTAATTAATTATTTTAATAATACATTATATGAGCTGTTATATGGGAAAGTAAAATACGATAGGTTAATGGTCTTAATGGAAAATAACAAATCTATATTTTAATAGTCACAAAATTTACACTAAGGAAATTTTGTACAGCTCTAAATTCAGAAAGCCTTAAACAAAAACTCTTTGTACCTACTGTCATTGTATACTACATAAGCTTTGATCAAAATATTTAGCTTCTAATACGCACTGCAGCGTAAATTAAATCCATATTAAATCTTAGCATATCCCGTGGTCAGTGATGATGATTATCAGTCAGTATAAGCACAATAATTCGTAACAGCTTTAGAAATTACAAAAAGTGGCGAGTTTATATACCCAGTAGTTAATGTCAATAAATAAATTAGAGCTGGTGTTGAATCCCCCGGTTACTGGAAAATGCCACTACTCTGAACCGGATTGCTTTGGCATTCCGTATATAAATATATAATACAAAACTATATAACAAACTAAAGTCAGCGACCCTTTCCATACGGAATACCGCATAGATTTAAAGCAAAAAATAAAATAGAATTCATTGTAAGTCCTGCGGTTATCGAAGAAAGCAATTCCTTTGAATCTAGTTTACGAGCCGTTACTAAACGTTCTAGAACAACAAACATTGCTTACTATTACCTAAAAGGAATAAATCCCCCAAAAATTAAAACATACATATACATACATGTAAGTGTCAACATCATCCATGTATTTGTATTAAAACGACCTTTATTTCATATATAAAATACTTGCTATAACTTTATTTGGACATAATTCCTAATATTTCTATACTTTCTGGGATGTATATCCATTTTCATCACCGTTCAAATTCAAGATGGATAGTTCAACAGATATATGCAAATTTTGAACGCATTTGGACTTCGCGAACCTGTCAAACTGCTTACTATAGCATGTCAGTCAAAGCTACACAGCTGGCAGAGCCCGTCTAACTTGAAAAATCGGATAAAAAACATGTAAATCTGTCTTATAATATAAAGATAGATTTTTTGATATATTTAATCATTTTTATCCCAGGAGGTACCAATGCGACTTCACAAAATGCCAAAGAATTGCAAACAGAATTCGTGCACGCTACAATTCAAAAATTTCTCAAAATTCATACCTAACCCTGATCGAGCTGATTTTTTAACCAGTCTCTAGAAGAAATGAAGACGTTTCTATGAATATTTACTTGATTCACCGAGGACCAACCGTTCATATGCTACAGGGTCAAATGTAAAACCATAGTGAAATATATTGACAGAAAATTGCAATTTTATTTATAAATGTCTCGCCCTGTATAAACCGGAATATTTCCATTAGGTACTGGCGACGTTGTTTTTTAATCCCCTGTGGGAAATTTAGGACCCCATTGACAATTTCCGCCTCTCGTTTCTCTCCTTAAGAAAAACAAACATCGAAATATGTGAAAATTAAAAGGGCGAAAACAATTTTTTTAGTTTTCTTTTTAATTTCGACGCCTTTCCTGACATTTGGGGTATAGGCATCCTATATTGATTTTGAATCTCCTTTATATTTCCCATCGAACTCCCGTTTAACTTTGACATAGTAGTCAGGATTTCGACTTCCCAAAATGCCTTAAAAGTTATTCCTTTTACATTTTTTTAAGCGGTATCCTGTGCTTCAATATTGCTCTGTAACGAACTTGTCCGAGATTTTTGAACGATAACCAAAAAAAATGTTCCACTTCGAAAAATTTGCCCTACAGACCTGCAATTTTGAATAATCGGGGTTTCGAAAAAAATGCCCTTATCGCACGTCACTGTCGGCTTGTTATATGTCCCACCGAAATCGCGTTTGCACCAAAAGAAGCTCTCATTTATCCTCTACGATGGACTCCATAGATGCGTATTTTTCCGACAGACAGAAAACAAAAATTTCAGAAATTTCCGGTTTAAGAAGAGAAATGCGCGGACTGTAACAATAGCTGCGTGCGGCTAATGAATATGTCAGGTTGTGACGTTTTGTCTACATTCTTATGTTTTCTTTTCATAATGTTTGTAGGCCATAACCGTACGGATATAATTTGATTATAAACTCACAATATTTTCTACCATTTTATATTATTTTTTGTAGGCCATAACCGTACCAACCGTGTCAAAATATTTTTTGAAATAACGGCACTATAAGTTACATGGAACTGTGTAACCCGTATTTAAAAATTTTAAGCAGTTCAAAAGTTCCAGGGTGGAAACTTTTGTTTGACAGATGTCCAAATATTTTTTTTAATAATTACCCTAGCAAAAGTTAGACGGAACTATGAAAACTCTATTTAAAAATTGTAAGTAGTTCAGAAATTACGGGAAAAAAACATTTTTTTTTGACACTTCAAAATATTTTTTTCACATAAATTACATCACTAGAAGTTACATGGAATGTAAAACGGTGAAAAAACTATGAAAACCGTATTTAAAAATTTGAATGGGACAAATGTTATGGGAAAGATAATTTTTTGTCAAAATATTTTTTTTTATAAATTACCCACTAAAAGTTAAATAAAACTGTAAAAACCGTATTTAAAAATTTTAAGCATTTCAAGTTACGGGGACAAACGATTTTTTCTTGACAGCTGTCAATTTTATTTTTAAATAGTTTACGCCACTAAAGGTTTCACGGAACTGTGAAAAAAAGTAATTCAACAGTCACGAAGAAAGCACAATTTTTTTGCAGCTGTCAAATTTTTTTTTAATAAATTACGGCCATCAAAATTACTAAAAACCTTAAATCGATATTATCCTATAAGAGTTTCAGTAAAGAAAAAGAAACAAAAAATTCACAGTCGCGAAAACAAAAATTTATTACCCAAACCTCCTAAATGCCTTAAACCGGAATGTTCAATACGAAACAATTACATCTCTTAAACCAGAAACGCAAAGCCGATTTTTTATTTATTTTTTTTTTGTTCAGGGGACTGCCTCATCCATTTTGGGCTACCCTGTATAACAAAGATTAATCGAAAAAAAATAAGTATCTACGCCAATGACTTCCACTATTTCAATGTTAGAACATTTATCCCAAGTATATAATTTTCAAATTGACTATTATTATTATGACTATTAAAAATTAAGGATCTTATGGGGATGACTTGAAATGGCGGCCTAGTGCAATCTTAAAAAAATCAGGGAAAGAATTTATAAAAATTTTTTTTTGTCAAAAACCTGAACCGCTTTGCCAACAGAAAAATGGAAATATTGAGGTTTTAAAATAAAAGAAAAATACTTCTTAAACTTCAATCGCACCCGTTTTCAATAGGCTTTATCAGAATTTAAAAACGAACGAAAAACTCTTTATACAAAATATCGACAATGGGTTGTAGAAGTAAGATTATGTATAAACGTTTTCAAAAATATTCTGTACTTTTGCCTGCCATTATTAGATACATACGTTTGCTAGATTTAATTATAAAATACTTTACTACGGATTTTTTCGAGCCGGCTTAAACAGTGTCATTAAATGAAAATGTTTTCATTTTTTCTATATCAATTAACTACGATTCTGGTAGGAATATCACACAAAAACATTTTTTTTCTACTTATGGACTATTTGACAAGTAGTTGGATCGCAAAAGCTAGAATCTTTTAATGTGTGGTGGACATGAAGAACAAAATTACCGTTTCCTTTATTTACGAAGCAATTTAACCCAAATATACGTCAAGAATAGTGAAGTGTGACCCAATTTAGTTCGGCATATAGTCATTTAGTAACACGTATACATAAACTGTCTTTTCAGACAATTTTGTTGGGCGCCATTTTGATGCACCACATTGGATTCCTACAAATATTTTACCAGTTACCTACATATGTCACATTTGATTTTTGGTTATAATTTGAAAGAAATTGAATAAGTAGTTTTTACACTATGACCACGATTTTGTTCCGGCGTGTTAAATTCGTACCAGTTTATCCTTATATTACCTTAAATATTTGTACAAAATTTGAAATCAATTGTATAAGAAGATTTTTTCACTTTTTTAAACATTTTATTTGGTAGCCTGTTATTCCTCCATTTTGTACCACTTATTAGTGTATCTCTATATCACATCTGATTTTTTAATATTTTATTAGGCCGCCATATTGAATTCGTACCAAGATGTTATCAGTTAATTTTAATTTTTGTTCAAAATCTGATGTAAATTGAATAATTAGTATTTTAGTAATAATTTTTTTACCATTTCACAGAGGCGTGCAATCCATGGAAGCAAGGGAAGCAGTGCTTCCCCAAAAAAAATTGCAAAACATTTTCTAAAACGTAATTTTTGAAATAGGAAACCATTAATTTAGTTTATATTAAAAATGCTAAAATATTATCTTAATTATAAAGCCCATAATAAATGCGGCCTTGACTCCGACCCAGCCACAATAAAATATCGAATAGAACCTACGCGGGCCGCTAGCGTCTCTGCGGCCAAGTCCTGTATGCTGGATTTCCTGTGAATCGAGCCAGAGGTTATTGAACTTTCCACCGGCTGTTTGCAATTTTTGCATTTCAGTCGCGTGCTTTAAGTGGTGGCGGAAGCTATCGTTGTAGTAGGTTCTTTGTTTCAACGGCTATCCGTGTGTTGTGTGATACGTACGTCGCGTCGTGCATGGTGCGATATGGAAGACAATAATACAGACGTGGATATGCAAATACTAATAACTTCGGCTGTCGGTAATAACGTTGAAAACGTCGGAGAATTTAGTAAGAATAGTGTGTGTGAATGTGTGGTGTGTGTCTTAATAATAAAGGGATTTTCAACATTAAACTTCGCTGATAAGCTTCAAATAATTTCCAAAGGAAGTGCAAAACCGCCTATGAAAAATTTAACCACAAAAACGAAAAACTGTATTAGAAATTTTTATCCGGAAAAACAACACGAACAATTTAAATGGCCAACAGGGTGTGAAAATATAAGTAAATTATCTTGCTGGCCATGTTTACTTTTTGAAAATGAAAAAGGTCGCTGGAATAAAACTGGTTTTTCCGATTTAAACAATTTCCATAAAGCTATAACAAGACACATTATGTCCAAAGCGCATTTGCAGGCCGTCATCAAAGAAAAAGTCCTCGGCAAAACCAGAATTGAACATGCACTTAATAAAGAGTTGGAAATTAGTCACCGCCAACACAGTGAACTAGTCGATAAAAATAGGCAAATATTAAGAAGACTTATCGATGTTGTTTGTTTTCTCGGACAGCACGAATTGGGATTTAAAGATCATGACGAAACAAGGGTTTCTTCAAATAGAGGAAGTTCTTAAGTTTATTTAGTTTAATGGCTAAATATGATGATTGCTTAAAAAATCATTTAGAGCAGTCTAGCGTTTTTTGCGGAACGTCGAATCGAATCCAGAATGATTTAATTTCTGCTATTGCAACCATTATTCTAAAAAGAATTAAGCAGGAGATTGACGAGGCGCGGTTCATTGCTATTGTTCTGGACAAAACATCTGATATCACTAATTTTAGCCAATTATCTATAGTAATACGCTACGTTGAAACAGACGGAAGTATTCAAGAGCGATTTTTAGGTTTTAAAAATGTGTCCGAAAATCGTACAGCAGATGCATTATATACCGTAGTTTATAACGTTACTAAAGAAATTAATGGAGAGAAAAAATTAGTTGTTCACAGCTATGATGAAGCTGCAGTGATGGCAGGACAATTAGGGGGTCTGCAAACTAAAGTTCGAGAAACTTTCCCAAGTGCTGAGTTTGTCCATTGTTTTGCTCATAAATTAAATTTAGTTTTATCCCAGTCCATCAATCACATTAAAGAGTGTCAAGTATTTTTCGTTACTTTAATTGGCATGGCTGCTTTTTTTTCCAAGTCAACTAAACGTACACAAGCTTTGGACTCCAATGTCCACAAACAATTGGCCAAAGTAGCTCCTACTCGGTGGAACTATAATGGAAGACTTGTGTTAACGGTATCTGAAAATCGTGAATCACTGATTGAACTATTTGAGAATATAATAGAAAATAATGAAACATGGGACTCAGAACCAATAGATAGTTCGAGGGGGTTTTTGTACTGTTTGAAACGAGATTTTAATTTTATATATTTGTTGAACATATTTTTAGAAATATTTCCATTCTCGGACAATGTTTTTAATATATTACAAACTAAAACATATGATATTGCTTTTTGCTTAAAAAAAGTGGATGATTTTAAGTCCATGTTAAGCCAAAAAAGAGATGACTTTGACCTATTTTGGGAGAAAACGATGACGTTAAATGTAGAGCCACAAGCCAAGCGTCTTCGAACAGACAAGGTGGGTGATGTTCAAACATCACACAGACGCCTCTTTTATGAAATAATCGATCAAGTTCAGCAACAAATAAACTATAGATTTAACAATTTAAATGATTTTAAATTTCTCGAGCTGCGTTTAAATCTCTTCTCCTTCATTATGGCCAATTTTTCGACCGAGTGTTACTGCGATCTGAACGAAAAGTGATTTACGAAACTGATGGCATTAGCGCAAAAAATAACGCATTGACGAATTTGCAAAGAATTATCGAAGAATCGAATTACATTACAAATAGGTAAGTTTCTAAAAATTGCTTCCCTTTCTTAAAATTTCACTGCACGCCCCTGCCATTTCATCAGGACTCCATTTTGTTCCGACATGGATTTTTACCAAAATATTACCAAGTTATCCCAATATGACCCTTATTTTTTCACCAAAATATAAAGTCGATCATGTAAGTACCTTTTAGCTATTCCAAGAACTGATAAACAGACCGGCAGATATGTAAAAAGGGTGATTTTTCCTGATTACAAACATTTTATTTGGACGCCATTTTGTTCCGCCATCTTGAATTCGTACCACAATTGTATCAGTTCATGTCTATCTCACACTTAATCCTTGCGCGTAATTTGAAATCAATCTAAGTTAGTTTTTCAGGCTGATTTTTAAATATTTTATGAAGCTGCCATTTTGTTTCGTACCAAAATTTTACCAGTTGTCAATCGGTTTAGTAGTTTTTTAGCTATGCCGCGAAAAGACAGACCGACGGAATTGCGAAAACGTGTTTTCTTGGCATCTGGGAACCCTAAATTGTGAGGATCTGTTAAAACCTGGGAAGTTGGTTTTTTCACGACTACATTATTTCCACGATTCACGATGACAATACTTTTATGAGTTTTATTAGTCAGTAGCTATTTATGTTAACATGATTTTTACTTTAAACTACCCAAAATTCATGATTTTTAAAGTATTAATATTGTAATAATATCGTATCATCGAAACCTGAACATTTTTTGTTTATTGGTATAGATTTAAGATTTTGGTTAAAAAATTCATGATACCTAAAAATTCGGTAGTTTTAAAGACCAGTGTACACCGTTAAATTTCTCATGAAAGGGTGTATCTAGAAGGTGAATTTAATTTTTCGAAATCTCCACAAATAACAAAATAGCAAGTTTCCGTAAGTTGACTCTTAAATTGTGCTAATTTAATCTACTTCTAATCTCATATAGTTTTTGAGGCCCTGATCATAAGGTTCGAATTTGGGACACACTGTACAACCAAAGAGAAATTGTTCGCAATATCTAAGAATTTTTAGCGTCAGTTGGTGGCAGTTTCTATATTAAAAGCTATAAGTCGCTTAACATATTGAAACTGATGAGATATACAGGAGGTTACATACATTTAAACAAGTTTTTGCAATATTATAATTTAAAGAAAAATAGACGATTTCAGTCATTTTATTTTTATGTAACCAAACTATTTAACGGATATTTTATTTAAGTTTGTATTTCTAGTTATTTCATTGATCTATTATTTTAACATGTTTTTTTTTCCACTGAAGCATTTAAAGTTTAGAATACTATGTTCTGTCACATATTTATTATTTCAGTTTTAATACTCAAAGTAATAGATTTAATTAACATTTTTAAAAATATCGGCAAATTTCTTTAGTAATAGTTGAAGTGTGACTCAATTTAGTGCCGCACATAGTCATGCAATTGGCTTTAACAGCAGTAATACATATATAATGTCTTCAAACATTTTTATTAATCCCATTTTGCTTCACCATATTGGATTCGTTCCAATTTTATACCAGTTTCTAACTCACAATTGATTTTTGATCATAATCATAATAATAAATTAAATACGCAGTTTTGTATACTGATTATTTAAAAAATTTATTCATTATGTTGCATTCGTACCCAAATTTTACCAGTTTATCCCTATATCACATCTAGTTTGAAGTCAAGTCAAATGAATAAGAAGGTATTTTAACGTTAATTTTTAAAAAAGTTCCGCCGACTTGAATTCATGACTAATTTAAAAAAACTGATTTTAGAAAAAAGTCCTCGTATTGAAGCCTATGAATGACCACCAACTATCACCTGATCCTTTTGAATTTTTACCAAGACAAGCATTGGAGAATGGAAAAAAAAAGATGAATGAGTGATATTAAAGCACTGCGTGCCTTTTTTAGTGTGGTGGTTCGATGCTAACGTGCTATTCCGGGACAATCCCGGTATCTCGGTTGACTTATTTTTTAGCCTGGATACCGGCTCTCATTTTGGGATAAGACCAACCAATCCGGGTTTTTTCCTAGTAATTTATCATTGACGACACATTTCAGTATCACTGATATCCGTCATAAACCAGTATGCTTATGAAGCAATACTGAAGGTTAAAAACGTCGGGTTTAAACGTGTTCAATTAAATTATAGCAAAGGCCGATTATACTCCGAGGAGACGCGTAGACATTAAATTAAAAGATCGTATTTCAACATAGTTGAAATCTATTTCCGCAAATTTTCAGTCAGTCAACCAGTATTGTCAGTATGTGCCGGCCTCTGACTTGTTAATTTTGGTATGCGTTTTCATTTTCAATAGCGTTGAAATATGCAGTGCAATATTTCTAAACTAGTAGGCCTGTTTCGAGATACCGGCAATGCCGCGCCAAATCTGGTTGTATGACAGCTTATATTTCGACAAAGACCGAAAATACTTTAAATAGACAATCCACTAGGCAGTTTCATATATTGACAATATCAGTCGCTCGTGTCGCCATTTAATCGTAATATTAGCTTGTACCCAACAATTTTTGAATGGGTGTTGCCTGAAACATAACTTGTTTAGAAATATAATTCAAAAATTATGCTTAAAGAAACAAATAAGATTACTGGGTAATAGCTTAAGACCAATCACTGACTGGCAATGTTAAGCTACGCGGAAACCTCCCAACTATACTACGTACAATACAAAGATGCGAACTATTTAAGAGGATATCCAAAAACGCGTCGATTTTCAACGTTTTGCTCACCGATGGAAAAAAATGTCCTAAGTAAGAGTATTCTGTTTTTTCGGTAAGATTATCGAAAAGTCTCAAAAGACTTTCAGATATTCAGATAAAATTTACAAATATTTTATTTTAACTGCTTTTCAATAAAACACTACGCTTTTTGCTACAAAACGAAAACGCGGTTTTCGAGGTCATCCGCAATATTTGGCTAAACATCTAATTCATTGGCTAGACTAGTGGGTCGGTAACCCACCCCCACCTGCCACGGCAAATATCATGTGATTTATGTGCAGCAGCATAATCGAAAATTTAAATTCACTCCGATATCATCCCTTTTTTATTTCACATTAGATTACATCTAGTTGAAGTATAATCTGTCTTTGATTACGATAAAACGGCGACACGAACATTTGATGAGGCAAATTTATGAAAGCTCCTAATGGACTGTGTATTAGGGTGGATCGAATTTTAATTTTTTTGAAATTTATTTTCGGCCACTGCGAAAAAGTTGATACGTAGAAGCAGAATTCTAACAGTGTTAATATATTTGGTAAATTCAATTGCTTTATACTGCCCCAAAGACTTTGAAAAAAGTAATAAATCCTGAAATGTGCCTTTAATTCAACATGGCAGTTTGAACTTATTTTTAAGCGATTTGTTTTCGGTTGTTGCGTGATACATTCTACATGGAAGAATAATTATAGCCGTGTCTCTATTATCGCTAAATTCAATTACTTTATACTACCACAATTACTTGAAGGTTTGGGACCTTCTTGAGATTTACATGAAAGGTAAAAATTCGTGTGAAAAGCAATCAAATAGGTTAGAATATTGTTATTGTTTCTTTAACATATTGTAATTTGACAAAAAACGTATCATAAAGCAGAAATATAATAAAAAATGAATTGTAACAAAAATTGGCCATATCACAAGAGTCGATATTCTTTCTTTCGGGACCACAAACAGCCATAGCAGACTATCAGAATCATTACACACCTTTCAGTTTCTTCTGTGTGACATAGGAAGTTGGAAATTCTAGGCAAAACGATCTTTGGATTTTCGATGCATAACAAAATGTGATTCGGGTCATGAATTTTGTGAAGGTGGCTCCGTCACAGTCATCGGGCAAAGTACAGTTGATAAATCGAAATAGAACAAGGGGAAGCCGCTCACAATTTTCTAAAGCTTTTCCTATAGATCCTGCGAAGCTTTGAGGTCCAGTAGTACTAGTATCATCAAACTGCTCAAACAAATGACGAAGATGAAGCTCATTGGCATGTAATTGAGACATATACAATTATTATGGTTAACCTAATTTCATTTCCGAATATCGTACCTCCTTTGCTACTTGTGTTAACAGCAGACCCATCACATCCCACCACTATAAGTCTATCATAATAGATATTTTTGGTTTCTAAAAATTTGCGATGTTGTTGCTGATAATCGTAGCCTTTCCAGATGTTAAGGATAGGTGCCCCATATATTCGGCCCCAGGTTCTTTGAGCAGGCTTATATCTTCTTCTAATACGATCCTCCTTCGTGACACTTCCATCGTAAGAGTCTTGCCCTTGCGTCCAACAAAATACAACCCAAAGTTATCACTTTCAAAAGGCAATGGCATTTCAGTTAAGCAAGCTTTTTGTTTTTCTCCAACACGGAGTATTTTGTTTCTGTCAACAACATTGGATAAATCGTCTTTGGAAACGAGGCCCACATTTTGTAGTGTTATTGTTACATTTCGTGCTCTATCAGAAACCCCAAACCTATCCAAAGTTTTGAAAATTGCGCTAAGGTCGTTAAGTTTCTGGAGCATCTATGAAATTTCCGGCTCATGAGCTACTTGTACTTCCAATGATCTACTAGTTTAAGCGACGCATTGAATTTCAGAGCGAAAACTGATTATGCAGAGAGATTCCGCGTGATGTTTTTCTTGAAGTATCTCCTGTTGTGTTTTTTTTAAGGTTATCAGTTATTCTTTTAGTTTCCATGAAGTCAACGTTGCCGATAGCCATCTTCGATTAGTGCGTCGATCAAGCAAAAAGTCGCGTTCTCACAAAGGTACTTTGTTTGGTTTTTCACAGTTACAAGAATTGAAAGATTTACATTTGCATGTTGCTATTTCAAAATGGGACTTTGCTTCCTCTTTGAACCGAGCGACCCTTTTTTGATAGGTTCTGACATTTTTTCTGGACACATAGGGTTTTAATAAGTTTCTGTACTTATCGTGGTATGCTTTAAGTTTTTTCACTATGGCACGCTGATCAATTAGAGGAATGGAAGCCAACTCTTATTGCTTTATCAACTTTTGAGAAAGTTGTTTTTTGTTTCGACAAATCAACAAATAACATAACAAAACGTCTTCATAAGTTGGCCAACTGGCCCGTGGTAAATCCAGTCCATGGCTAAATATAGGATATACAAAACCAGTTCGTAACAAGGACCTCATATACGTAGACAAAACAATTGCAGCAATGCAACACATATCCGATGTAAACAAACGCCGTACTAACTAATAGATTACTACAATGACGGCATTGTTGCGAAGGCTAAACCAGTGCGACTTGGTTGGGTGGCGCAGCGGCGGAGTGGGAGACGTTGACAGTGATGTAATTAAGTTAGTAATCAAGTAATTTCTGCATTTTACAATGATTTTTAAGTACGATTTAATGGTCCATAGCAAAAAAGAAACTTAAGGATTTTTACATTTTTGTTAAAATTTTAAGCACTTTGGGACAGTAATATACATAAATATTTTTAGAAAATATTGTTTTCATATAAATTTTTTCATATAATTCATAAGGCAATTTTCGCACCCTGGCCAATTTTGATATAATCTATAAATAATCTAAAATAAAAGGAAAAATGTTTACAAAAAGTTTAAGGTCGTTGGGACAGTACTAAACATAAATATTTTTGACTAATTTTTTTTATATTTAGAACACGTCTTCAAAGTAGCAGATTTTGGGTAATGGTCAATATTTATTTGGTGATTTTTTTCTATATATCGACCAATCCGCCCTACGCGTATACGAAGTATACTAAAGTGCTCCCAACGGATCTTGGGCCGAGACGAAAGGGGAACGATTCTCAAAGGCATACTGTTTCCATTAATATACAGAGTTTTAGCCAATCACCAATGAGTAATACCACATTTTCATAGTTACTCGCAATCTTTTGATAGCCCCAGATTTGTGCGGCGCAATTAAGTTGTTGATTATAGATATCAACTTTTTACTCCACTGACACTGAAACATCGTTACGAAAATGAACGGATTCATCACTGAGTTCATAAAAACCAGTATTCTCGTATTCTCAAAAATGTGTCAAAGAAATATTTTCTAAGTTATACTCAAAATAGAAACAACGAAAACAAACTCATGTACTTGCGCATGCTCCAGTGAGGAAATGTCGGAAGAAAGACAACTATAAATACTCGACAGTTGAGAGATAATCTAAAATGGCTTCAAAAACTCCAAAACAAAGCACTTAATAGATATAAAATAAGTAAACTCACAGCTGATTATATTTTCTACAAAAAAAAAATTAGAAAATTTAACAACAAAAAAAATCAATCCAGAAAGTCTATAAGACGTAAATTCTATGAATAACTTTTTCATTAATTCCACCCCAACCAATCGTTAGATAACATTTTAAATCACTGTAGCAAAGCGTTTTAGGTAAGTTGGACTCGTTCTAGAGTTTTCACAATATTTCACAGGTATCTACAGAAAAAGTACTTATGACTATTGTGAAGATCAAATCAAAGGCTTGTAAGTATTCTGCTTATTCAGCTGTATTTACTGCCTTTTTCACGCATATTATAAAATATATCACCAATTAAGATCATTTGCTGAAAAAAATCACATTCTTCCAGATAAAAAATTCGGATTTGAACCTATGCAGCTGAACAACGGATATGGCCGACATTACGGATGCCATGATTCAAACGGCTAATAACAATAACATGAAAGCATTTGACATGCTTAACCATAAAGTATTTGACGCTATAAATTCACTATGTTGGTTTTAGCAATAATGTCAGAACATTTGTCTTGTCTTTATCAAATACAACGCAACAGGTTGTGTTAAATGATACGTATTCTGAAAAAAAAAAGGTTTCCGTTGGACTACCCCAGGGGAGTATTTCGGATCCGCTACTTTATACACTCTACACGTCAAACTTTACAAACAACTAAACTCTCTATCATTTGCACGCCTGTGACACTCAAATATACTCCTCATTTAGCCCCTCTCACCCAGCGGGCCAGCTGATCAGTAACTATCCTAATGTTATCATTTTGGCTATAACTATCCCAATTTTATCATTTTGGCTGTATCTGATCACATACTTCAAATTAACCCAAAAAAAGTCGTCTTGTATATTGTTCCGCTCTGAGTCACATCGCAAACGCTAAAAAATTATAATCTTTAGATATACTATACATCGATACCTATAGTGAACGATCTCAAGAATTTAGGTTTACAAATGCATTCAACCGCTTTAAGGTAAATACACTCATGGACAAAATTATCGGATATTTTTAATTTTTCATTCTTTAAAAAAAAACTGATGAATCAAGTTATTTAAATGCTACCATTTGCAAGAAACTGTTTATTTTAAAATATTTTAGTGAACAATGTTAAGTTTTTACCAGAAGAAGATCGTGAAAAAAATTAATGCTAAACGTTATAAAAATTAAGGATATTTACATCTTATTTAAATAATAATTGGAAGGCAATTACAAGTTTTTTGATTAAAATTAAAGCACAGTTAGTAACGAGTATTCCCGCCTCGAGATCTAATTACTGCTTCCATTCTTCTCGGCATGCTGCTAAGGAGGTTCTGGATATATTCTTGAGGAATTGCATTCCACTCTTCTTGTGCAGCAATCCGAAGCTGGTCTATTGTATTTGGAACGGGATTTCTTCGTCGTATGCGGCGTTTAAGATAGTCCCATGCATGTTCTATTGGATTTAAGTCGGGGCTATATGGTGGCCAATCTAATCTTTGAATGTGGACCGCATCAAGGTAATTAATATACCAGCTGCATGCGGTCGAGCATTATCGTGCATTAATATGAATTCTTCATATCCAATATGGCCGACATAAGGCAAAACATGTTCTTGAAGAATGTTTTCAATATACAAGTCACTTGTCATTCGTCCAATCACTTCCACAAGTTCGGTGCGTCCCTCCCAAGAAATACCGCCCCAGAACATTATACCGCCACCGCCAAAACCAACGGTCTCTACGAGATTGCAGGGAGCAAACCGTTCTCCAACTCTTCTGTAGACGTGGTTTCGACCATCGGGCTTCCATAATTGTATTCTGGTCTCATCCGTAAAGAGAACATTCTTCCATATTTCGTTATCCCACTGAATATGCCTTCTAGCAAATTCTAATCGTTGAACTTTGTGATTTTGGAGAAGACCTGCTTCTTTTAATCTTCGCCTAACTGTTTTTGAACTTACATTAACTTGTCTTACATTAAGTAATTCATTTTTGAGATGCGACGATGTCAATGTGCGATTTCGTGTAGAATTAAGTATCAAAAATCGATCATCAATTGCTGTTGTACATCTCTTGCGCCCTTGACCAGGTCTACGTACGTAATTTCCAGTCTCTTCATACCTTTTTAAAATATTCGATACTGTAGATTGACCTCTCCTTAGACGTCGTGCGATATCCTTCTGTTTATATCCTTCGTTATATAGAGTTACAATTTGCACCGCTTCAACTTCAGTGCAGTGTCTAACTGGTGGCATACTGATGTTTTTTAGCAACAAACAGAAACACTTTTTGCTATTACTTAGTTAATTAACCTACAGTAACTTAAGTTCAAGCTTAATTCACAAAATATGTTATTATTTGTTTTTGATAAAATGCACAAAAGAAAATGACATGCGCCATTAATGTTAATTAAACGTCAAAATATGTTAAAACAAGCGAGTAATCAGCCTACTAGATCCTAATATTCAGCTCATGTACATTTACGGCGATTATTTAAAATTTATTTTGAAAAAATAATGATTACAAAAAATATTCGATAATTTTGTCCATGAGTTTATAACTAATAAATTAAAACTGGCCTACTCAATTTTAAAACGGATCTACACAATAAGCATTATATTTGATACAAACAGGCTATTGTGGATGCACTTATTTTAGCCGCTTCCAGAAAGTTTAGAATTGCCTAATTTATGGAATCCCTAGAAGATACCTATATTTTATAAACTAAAAGATACTTGTGGCTAAGTATGCATAACACAGGGGTTTCACACCACAGTGTAGTATAAAAACTTCAATTCCGCTCTGACTTACTAGGAATTTAAGATGTAATCATGTAATTACAATTCCGTAACACCGTAAAGAAATCTATAAAAGGTCTTTTACGTACAATATTTTTACAGCCTTTTCTGAACTGAACATCAGGTCTTCTTCTTTTATTATAAAACACATTTTAAAGAAAAAAAGATTTGAAAATTAATAGGCAAAATCGCTAGTGGCAACTCAAAATTTAAATGAATTTTAACATATTTATTAATTTTACTCTTATCGTAGTCTTTTTCTTTTTGTCATTTTTTGTCATCTTCTTGAACTTATATTTTTTTCTTCCAGTCTTTCCCGTTTTTTTCTTTGCCTTTATTTTCTAGTTGTTAATAAAATTAGGAGCGACATAAAAGTGTATATTTCCTCAAAATTTTTTGTGTATATTTCTTAGGAACTAAACTTAAGTTATACCAAAAATTCCATTTAGAATTAAATTTTATTTAGCAACTTGAATTAGTCCTCACCAATACCTGGATTTGTCCGGGTGGCTGCTTTTTTAAAGACCCTTTGTTTAACTGTTATGCTTTATACTCTTACATTGATTATTATACTTTACTTTATTATAATATGCTTAACAGTTAATAAATAAATAATAAAAATAAATATATTATTATTATAAACTGTTCGTTATACTCCGTTTTGAAGATATTTCCTATACCAGGAAATTAAACCGTGTACACAAATAAATTCAATTACTTTTCTTCTTTGCTAAAAGAAAATATTGGTGACCTGTCCGGATTCTCCAATAGGTTGTGTATTCGATTTTTCACCGATGTACACAATCAATCAATTTCAAATCTGTTACATGTACGCAGATGAAGTGACAATTGCAATTTTTCGTATGCAATATAAAATTGAACGTAGCGGGTCCAAAATGGCAAACAAATATTGTTTGTAATCCAATTCGGCTCAAAATTTTTTGCAGATTTCTAATAGTTAGTTAAAATTTATAAATTACAATTGGAGGTGCATAATTTGGGTAACAAACAAATTCACACTTTAACCACATAAAATTGCGGACAATTTTTATTAGTTAATATGTCCTGTTCTTGCTATGTGATTCAACTAAAAAACTAAAAAAACATTTTTTTTTCTAAAAAAGGTAATTACAAATTTGAGTTTAAGAATGGCGGCTCCAACATAACGGGCCAATTTTAAAATGAAGCATCTGGATTTGCCAATTTTTATTCAAATTTTAAAAATTCAAAACAGCTGCACAAATTTAGAAGAGCGCAGCGGCAGCAAAATGGCGGACGATTTAAGTATTACACCATTTTATAAACCTTTTTCTATTTTTATGCTTATTACCTTTAAAGAAATGCCTCATAATATTTTATATATTTTTATCAGAGATTATATTT
The DNA here is from genome assembly GCA_030620095.1 of Kuschelorhynchus macadamiae. Lineage (NCBI taxonomy): Eukaryota > Metazoa > Arthropoda > Insecta > Coleoptera > Curculionidae > Kuschelorhynchus > Kuschelorhynchus macadamiae. Next base: position 88,544 of record JAUTXW010001081.1, read on the forward strand.
ATTATCTTAATTAATTTGTACTTTTGTCAAACATATATTATTCCCACATTAATTTGAAACTATAATACGCATTCTTGTCGTCGGCATGCGGAAGTTCAATTGTTCAGAGGTCGCGCGGTCGATATTCTAACTCGATATTGTTTCGGACGTTTTTAATCGATGAAAATTGATTTATGTACTATTTTTTGTAATAAATATTTTTTTATTTTTATGATCCATGTGTGAGTTGGAAATGTACAGAAAATAAAATGTTGGTAGTGACTAGCGCAAAAAAATAAACAACTAAAAAGTGCTTACGAACTTAATTTTGCAAAAATAACCAACTTCAAGGTGGTCTATGTTTGAGTTGTGAATGTATATGATATAAAATGTCGGTAGTGCAAAAAATTAAACAACTAAAGAGTGCTAACGAACTTAATTTTGAGAAAATAACCGAATTCAAGGTAAGTGGTCGCAATTAGCCAGAACTTAATGTACGACGAACTAGTAAAGACAAAAATAAAGAGATTCATCGAAACTTTCGCAGAAGTATGTACGATTTAGCTAACTGGATATGTGGTTGTGAAATCTTTAACTCATTTTACTGTTATGTTTGTTTGTTGTTTTCTGAGGACTCGCCGGACTCATGGTGCAAAACCCGTGTTTAAGGCTTAAAACACTTAAAAGAAAAAATAAAAAAACATGCGTTTTCTGCAGATCACATGAAATGTTCGGTAAACTATGCTACGGTCGAAAGTGTTGATATTCGCACTCAGCTAGACACAGCTTATAGAAAATCACTTAGAAATTTTAATGAAAATGTATCCAAAAATCGTTATATTTTAAACAAAATTATAGATTGAGTAAAATTTTGTGGGGCATTAAAACTGGCACTAAGTGGCCATGATGAAATGGCTTTGTCTGAAACTCCAGGGGTTTTTCGAGAGCTTATAAATTTTGTTGAGGAGTTGAGCTAAGATAGACTATCCGCTTTAGCAATGTTAAGCATAGAGAAATCGTTTATGAAAGGAATGTGCGTGGAATTTTAATAAACGTGTCATTCAGCATTTTTCCAATTCTAAAGAACGAAGAGTAGACCTGAACTTCAAGAGAATTTGAAACTCAATTTAAAGATAAGATATTTATTTTTATTTTAAGTATGCCTAGCTGGAAAATTGTTAATCAACTCAGGGGAAAATCTGGTAGTTATGATGTATCTGATGTCGATATAAGACCTGAGGAATTTAATGAATTTTATTGCTCTATTGCCGAAAATCTCGCTAATCAGATATCGCCAAGGTGTAATCCATTACCGTTTTTAAAGCCGTTCCCTATATGTGATTCTTTTTTTCTCACTCCAACTGACGTGGTGGAGATAGGACGATATTTAACGATATTAGAAATAAAAATGCTTCAGGATGCGATGAAATTTCGGTAAGGGTATTAGAAGCTTTACCAGAGTCTACTTTGAACGCATTTGTGATGGCTGTAAATGATTCTCTAGCTGCAGGAATCTTTCCTGAATCTCTGAAGGAAGCGATTGTCATTCCAATTCATAAGGGCGGGGATGTCACTGCTCCAGCTAATTTCAGACCAATCTCCTTGTTACCTACGATTGCTAAAGTAGTTGAAAAACTTGTAAAAAAAAGAGTTATCTCATACTTAGAGAAGCACAAAATCTTAAATGTTGATCAATTTGGTTTTCAGAGTGGTAGGAGTACAGGAGATGCAATATTTGCATTTCTTGATAATCTGTATCTTTACATAAACGAGGGTGAGGCGGCTGCGGCAGCTTTTTGTGTTCTCGCTAAAGCTTTCGTTTGCGTGGATCATGGAATACTGTTGCAGAAGCTAGAGTGGTGTGGTTTCAGGGGAAGTGCTCTTCGCTGGTTTGGGTCTTATCTCTCCGGACGATGTCAGAGTGTCAGGTTGCATGAGGTTGATTCTATTAAACGAGAAATTATTTCGGGAGTACCTCAGGGTTCTGTTCTAGGACCAATTTTATTTCTTGTCTATATAAATGATCTAACGTCCCTGAAAATCAAGGGTGAATTCACAATTTTTGCCGATGATACCTCAGTTTTGTGGCATTCCAGGAATCCTGACGGGGCTAACTCATGCAATCGCAAATGATGTTGAACAAATTAAAGGGTGGTGTGATGTTAATCGCCTTTCTTTCAACATTTCTAAGACCAACATTATGCATTTTGGGTGTTCGCTGGATGATGTCTATCTTGATAATGAACAGATTTCGATAAAATCTAATATTAAATTTTTGGGTGTAGCCATAGACACTAAGTTAACCTTTAAAGATCATATTTTGAAAGTATGTAATAGTCTGGCATCGGGATGTTACGCCTTGATAGTTGTATCGAACGAGTTGGATGAACACATTGCGAAATCAGTATATTCGGCCTTAATAGAATCCCATTTGCGTTATGGGGTCTGCTTCTGGGGTAATTCGAGCCAATATCTGATAAACTCAGTTTTTGTTCTGCAAAAGAGGGCAGTGAGGTATATGTGCGGGGTAAGTGGTAGAGATTCTTGTAGACCACTATTTATTAATCGCAAAATCCTAACTCTTACTTGTATTTTTATTTTCGAGACAGCTTGTATGATGTTTAAAAAATTTAAAAGTCGAGAGTATTATAATCATTATAATACAAGGCAAACTGGAGCTCTGCCACTGTCCATACCTCACACTACACGAGTTAAAAGCTCAATATTCTATACAGGTAGGAAGATATTCAATCACCTACCAGAGAGTGTGAGAACTTTGAATAATATTAAAACATTTAAATCTTCTCTTAAACGCATATTACTCAAAAAAGCTTATTATGGCCTTCTGGAATTTTTCAATGATGTATTATGACACTGGATAGACTTCCTCATTCCAAGTCTCTGTTTAGTGTTCTTTATATTTAAGTGTATATGTATATTTATATTATGTTAAACTCGCTGTTTTTATTTCTTATTGTTATATACTTTTACTTATATTTTTTTTACTGCTTGTTGGTTTATATATTTCTACCTTTGGCTTTGTAACAAGATTTTATCTTAAACAATAAAGCAATTTTTGACTTTGACCTTTGACTTTGACTTTAAATTTGTTATTGACCTCCCAATATAATTCACCACGAGCCGCCACTGCATATTAGTAGTAAGATTTATTATCAGATTTTTATGGCTCTATCGCATTTGAGTAATTTATATAATATTGTTGGGTTGCATATTTTTAAAATGTCTAATTTTTTCGTTACCAAGTACATTTGCGGGAGCACTTCTTAAAGTGAATGTAAGCAAAATTTATCAGAATCTAATCACGATATAAACAGGTAATTTCACTTACAAATTAAAATATTTACCTAGTTAAATCAATCAACTTAAATTACTCGGTTTAATACATCATAACACCAAACATCCTAATTGCTAATCTATTGTATTTTTGTTCCAACTTCAGTCCAAATATTCTTAACATATTTATAAATCACATATTATACAAACTAATACTTAGTAAACTTACCATTCCCCGGATTATATAATAATCCCAATTTATTCGTACTATATAGTAGCAAATGTGCGGTATTAAACTAATTGTTTTGAAGATATATATCAGACTTTTTATACCCAAATTGATTTTCCAAATTTAAACAATAAAAATAATGAACACCATTAGCTTATTTTTATCTCCCATAAAGAAGTTTAACTACAGTATTTTAAATTATAATAAGTCCTTTTTTACTTTATCAAAAGCATATAGCAATAATTAGCGATCATTATTAAACCGCAATGTTTGCAGCAATTATAATTTAAAGAGCACTTTAGTTCCAAATCCTTCTTTTACAGTCGTATTTGAGAACGAGTTTTAACAAACTTTCTCACATTATGAGAAAGTTAAGGTTTTTTATTCGTCTATAAAAATTTAGATTCTCTATTTGTTCTTTCTTCGTTATGAATCTTTCCTTTTAGTAGAAATAGTGAAGTGTGATCCAATTTAGTTAAATCACACGGTCATTTAATAACATATATATAAAGTATTTTTAAACATTTTTTTGCGTGCCATTTTGGTTCACCATATTAGATTTATACCGATATTTTACCAGCTTATACCTATGCAATGTACATTTTTGGGTATAATTTTAAATAAATTTTCTTTCGTCATATCGAATTTGTTCTATATAAACATAAATCATATTTCATTTTTGTGCTAAATTTGAATTGAAAAAAAATTTTTACGTTCATTTTTTAAACGTTTTTTTGGCAGCCATTTTCTTCTGTCATCTTAAATTCGTACACAATTTTACCGGTTTATCATATTAACTGCTTCCATCAAATTTTAAATTAATTTTATAAGTGCTTTGAGGCTGTTTTTTTAATCAAAAGTTGAACTCAATCGGGTAAGTAGTTTTTGCCTATGCCGCGAACTGACTTACAGACCGATGGAATTGAGACAACATGTTTTTTGGCATCTAGGGACACTAAAATATGAAGATAAGTAAAATCTGGAAGGGTGAGTTTTTCACGCTTACAAACATTTTATTTTGGCCGGCATTTTGTACTGCCATCTTAAATTCGTACAACTTTGCCAGTTCATCTTTTTATCACACTTAATTATTACATAAATTTTGAAATCAATCTAATAAGTAGTTTTTTCAGGCTGATTTGTTAAATATTTTAATAGGCCGCCATTTTGTTTTGCAACCTTGGATTTGTAAAAAAATTTACTAGTTTATTCCTGCGTAATACTTGATTTTTGTGTAAAATTTGAGGTAAATTGGATATGTAAGTTTTCGGATTTTTACTACATTGTTACCGGGTCATACCCATATGGCCCTATGTGAAGTCAATCGCGTAAGTATATTTTTAGTTATTCCGCGAACAGACGGACCGACGGAATTGAGAACTGACGCATCTAGGGACCCTAAGAAGTGAAGATCTGTAAAAGCCCGGGAGAATGGTTTTTTTCTTAATTAATTTATCGACATGGACCGGGAAAAATAATATTTTATGCTTTTAAGTACATACATGTTTACTTCCCTCGTAAAAGGAAAGTATTGTAATCATGACAAAATCACCCTCCGGATTGCGTCTCAGATTCTCTAGATTTTCCAAAACATGTCTTCTTAATTTCGTCGGTATGTCTGTCTGTTGGTCTGTCTGTCGGTCTATCTGTTCGCGGCATATCTAAAAACTATTTATCCGATTGACTTCATATCTTAGTCATATAATATATAAAAGAAATAACGGGAATTCGGCCAAAAAGTCTATAATAAATTTATTTTCTAATAGCTTTCGAAATTATTCATTTCTTCTTCAGGGCTACTAATTAAAATGCCAAGACAATTTTAGGTGAATTTTCAGAAAATAAAAAATATAAAATTAGATTTTAACTACTAAAATTTTGACATCAATTGTTCAAACTTTTTTATTGGGCGCCATTTTGTTCCATCATATTAGATACCTACCAATATTTTTCTAGTTTCTACCTATGTCACACTTAATTTGTAGGTATAATTAAAAATAAATTCAATAAGTAACTTTTACATTGACACACACCACCATTTTGTTTAATTCGTACCAGTTTATCCCTATATCGTATTTAATTTTTCAGCAATTGAATAAGATTTTTTTACGTTGATTTAAAAAAATTATTGCCCGCCATTTTGTTCCACCATCTTGAATTCTTACGACAACTTTACCAATGTATCTCTATATCACACTTAATGCTTGCACACAATTTAAAATTAATCTAAATAGCAGTTTTTTTCAGGCTGGTTTTTTAAATATTTTATTAGGTCGCCATTTTGCTTTGTTATTCATACCAAAATCTTACCAGTTCATTCCTACGTAACACTTGATTTTTGTGCAAAATTTGAGGCAATTGAATAATTAGTTTTTTAGTAATAATTTTTTTTATGTTTCACTAAGCCGCCAGTACCCAGGGAGACCTGAAATAACAGATTGCTCGATATGACAAAATCGAAAACGAAACGTCTATCATACTGAAACAGTACTACAAGTTAAATGTAACATTTAGCACCACCTATCAGTGTGCTAGTGCATGCTTTTTAAATTACCTACGGGTTTGCAGCCGGAAATCACCGGAGCCCCGATAGGTGGTGCTAAATGTTACATTTAACTTGTAGTACTGTTTCAGTATGATAGACGTTTCGTTTTCGATTTTGTCATATCGAGCAATCTGTTATTTCAGGTCTCCCTGGGTACAAGCCTGCCTGATGAGGGTAGAGGCCCAGAAATCATGATCGCAGGAGGGTACCCTGTGACATAATCGAAAGCAATTCTTCTTGTAGGCCGTTTTGCACCTGCAGAAATTATATTTTCTGCTATTATACATATATCTTTTCCGGCCAAGAACTTTTGATAAAGATGTGTGAGAGCGCATTTTTATCGATTTTTAGTAAAAGTTATATTATAAACTCAGTTATGCTGAGTTTTAAAGAAAATTGCCACGAGGTTTATAAATTTAAAAATTATTTACAAATGGCGCTATTGGTGTGATTAAATTATACATTTCCCGACAAGTACAAGCACCTCATATTTGTAATATGATTTTGATACGATAATTTTAAGTTATCGAAATTGAGATATTCACCCGAAAAATTTATTATGCTTTTTAGTATATATTGTTACTTCCCTCGTAAAAGGTTTTTACAGATCTTCACTTCTTAGGGTCCCTAGATGCTTCAATTATCAATTCCATCAATCTGTCTGTTCGCGGAATAACTAAAAATCTACTTACCCGATTGACCTCACGTAGGGCCATATGAGTTTGACCCCGGTAACAATTTAGTAAAAATCCAAAACTTACAGATCCAATTTAATAATTTATTGTAATGGTGAAAAAATCACTCTTTGAGATTTTTTCAGATCTTCACGTTTCAGGGTCCATAGAGGACGAATAACACGTTTTCTCAATTCCGTCGGTCTGTCTGTCTGTCTGCCTGTTCGCGGCGTAGCTAAAAAACTACTTATCCGATTGACTTCAAATTTTGGTCAAAATTAAGGGACATAGGGGCTGACATGGTAACATTTTGATAAAAATTCAAAATGACGGCCTAGTGAAGTGTTAAAAAAATTATTATTAATTTAAAAATATTTAAAAATTCAGCCTGAAAAAACTGCTTAATGGTTTGATTTCAAATTGTGTGCCATAACTAATTGTGGCATAGGGATCAACTAGTAAGTAAGTAGTACTAATTTAAGATGGCCGAACAAAATGGCGGCCAAATAAAATGTTTGTAATCGTGAAAAAATTACCCTCTCAGGTTTTACACATCTCTACTCATCTACGTTTTAGAGTCGCTAGATGCCAAAAAACATGTTTTATCAATTCCGTCGGTTCATCTGTCGGTCTGTCTGTCTGTCTATATCTCAGTTTGCGGCATAGCTTAAAGACTACCCGATCTACTTCAAAGTTTGGCCAAAAATCAAGGGTCATATGGGGATGACCTGGTAACATTTTGGTAAAAATCCAATACGGCGAAACAAAATTGCGGAAGTGTTAAAAAAATTATTATTAAAAAACTACTCATCCATTTTATCTCACATTTTGCAAAAAACGTCAAGTATTATATTGCAATCAACTGGTAAAAATTTGGTATGAATCCAAGATGGCGGAACAAAATGGCACCATATTAAATTATTTAAAAATGCAACCTGAAAAAACTGCTTAATGGTTGGATTTTCAATTGTGTGCCATAACTAATTGTGGTATAGGAGTCAACCAGTAAAATTCTAGTAGTAATTCAAGGCGGCCGAACAAAATGGCGGTCAAATAAAAAGTATGTAATTGTGAAAATCACCCGTCAGGCTTTGCACGTCTTAACATTTTAACGCCCGTAGATGCCAAAAAAAATGTTTTATCAATTCCATGGGTCCGTCTGTCGGACTACTTATTCGATTGACTTAAAATTTTTAATAAAAAATTTAAGGTCATATGGGTATGACCTGGTAATATTTTGGTCAAAATCCAAAATGGCAGAACAAAATGGCGGCATAGTGAAATGTTAAAAAAAATTATTATGAAAAAATTGCTTATCCATTGTATTTCAAATTTTGCATAAACATCAAGTATTATGTTGGAATCAACTGGTAAAATTTTGGTGCGAATCCAAGATGGCGGTATAATAAAATATTTAAAAACTCAGCCTGAAAAAAACTACGAAATTAATTGCTTTCAAATTGTGTGCCATTACTAACTATGGTATAGGGCTCAACTAGTAAAACTCTGTTAATAATTCAAGATGGCGGAACAAAATTGCGGTCAAAAAAAATGTTTGTAAGCGTGAAAAAAATTACCCTCTTAGGATTTACATATCTTCACGTTTTAGCGTCTCTAGATGACTAGAAACATTAAACCATTTTATCAATTCTCTCAGTCCGTCTGTCAGCCTGCGTGTCAAGTCGCGACATAGCTTGAATACTACGTACCAGATTGACTTCAAATTTTGACCAAAAATTAAGGGTCATATGGTGATGCGTTGACAAGAATTTTGGTAAAAATCCAATATGGCGGAACAATATTAATGTTAAAAAATATTTATTAGAGTGGTATATTATTTGGGCTTAAGATGCAGGAAAAAAACAAGTATTTTTTTAAATTGCCGACGTTTCGCAACTTAATTGTTGCATCCTCAGGACACATATATAGATCTTATATCCTGCATGAAACCCACATTATCAGTTCTTTTCTTCTGTTGTTCCGCATATATTACCCAGATATTAAGTTTCTAAATGGTTTTGGTTAACGATCCTCTTGTTTTTATGTTAGTGGTGTATTATTTGCGTTTAGGATCCAGTAAAAAAACAAAAGACTTTTTTTAAATTGTCGTTTTGAAACTTTATTGTTGTGCCCTCAGGACACATATAAATTGTATATACTTCATGAAACCCATATTATCAGTCTTTACCTGCTCCGTTGGTTCGCCGATATTTCCCAGATATTAAATTTCTAAATGGTTTTCGTTAACGATCTTCTTGTTGTTATGTTAGAGTGGTGTATTATTTGGGGTTAGGAAATATCTGCGGACCAATGGAGTAGCTAAAAACCAATATGAATTTCATGCAGGATATAAAATCTGTATGTCCTGAGAATTCAACAGTAAATTGGCGAAACGTCGGCAATTAAAAGAGAGCCTTTGTTTTTTTTTCTGGATATTAACTCCAAATAATACACCACTCTAACAAAACGATTCAGAAACTTAGTATATGTGATATCTGCGGACCAACGGGGTTGGTATAGACTGATAATATGGGTTTCAATTTAAGATGGCGAAACAAAATGACGAACAAATAAAATTTTTAAAAAATCAATTTAAAAAAATCTTGCTCAATTGATTTTAAATTTTGCAGAAAAATTAAATGTGAATATGGGATACTTATTGAATTTATCTTAAATTATGCCGAAAAGTCAAGTATGACATAGGTAGAAAGGAAATGGTAAACATATTGGTAGCAATCCAATATGATGGAATAAAAATAAAAACACATATATACTGTGACTATGTACTGAACTAAGTTGGATCACACTTCACTCGTCCCAATAAAAGTAGTAATTCATGACGAGGGATGTTCCGGGTAAACAAATTTACCAATCTGTAAGGATAAGGATAAGTTTGCCACATACCAAGCTTACATTTTTTTAAATGGGTCACCCTGTATATTGTTTTATTTTCAGATTCCTTCTTTTTTGACCATTCATCCAATAGAGGGTTTGTGGGGTCTATACAGAGTCATTCAAGATTTATGGCCACTTTTAGAAAATATCAGAGGCACATTTGAAGCCCTGTATTTTTTTTAATGCGTGGTAAAAACTTCCAAATGTGATCTTCTTTCAACTCCGGTATTTTTCTTTAATATTCTTTAATACCGGTATACAGGGTAAATAAAAATCCTGAATGCAAATTTTCTCGATTAAGTTAAATGGAACGCCCTCTATATTAGGTTCCTCCCTTGTGTGTGGGGTCGTTAAAGATTTATGGACACTTTTCGAAAATATGGTGGACATCTTAAGTTATTTTGGCAAAATATTGTTAGTGTTCTTCTTTCAACATCTATATTTTTTTTATTTATTCATACCAGCATGAATGGGTCTAAACAGTTTTAAAAGTTCAGAAAATAAAAATTATCACTAATAAAAAAAGCTTCATAAATATAAATGACAATATTACAGTTACCTAACAATAAACACTTGCGGTTATTGCGGAATGATCGATATGATTTATGTGTTAGGAGCAAGTGAAAGGCATTGCTTGTTAGCGATAAGAATATATCACGAAAAATATCTTGATACGACAAACACGAGAAGCTTTTGAAAAATTATGCAACGGTTTGGTGAGACGGGAAATGTAGAATACATAAAAAGTGATAGAGTTAAACCCGTTTTAAACTATTTTGGACAGCTAGGTCTTAGCTATAGGACAACTTAAAAACTAGTTTAAACTAGTGGTTAAGTTGTCCACCATAGAGTAATTAGAATGTAAAAAGGAAAAAAATGATTAGCAACAAAAAACAATACTAAGTAACAAATTGTATAAGTCAGCAAAATCTACTTAATTAGATATTTGAAATGACCACCGTCTTGTTCGACTGAAATATTTAATGGATTTTCAAAAGATAACATCTCTTAATGTATTAAAATTAATATTATTTAATACACTTCTGATTCTTTCTTCCATATTTTCTTTTGTAGTCGGAGGTGTTTGATAGACTAAATTTTTAACAAAGCCCCCATAAAAAGTTCATTTTTTTCCTATCAGAGGATCTAGATGGCCACGCAATCGGTCCTCCTCTTCCTATCGAGCGTTCGTGAATGTCAGCCGTATGGTGAACTAGGGCACCGTCATGAATAAACCATATTTGATCAAGGACGTTAATAGGGATTTGGTATACTAGTAATCTCAAATCTTGCCTCAAAAACTTAACATATCGATGTGCAGTAAGCCTTTCTTCAAAAAAATGCAGGTCGATAAAATATCTTACAATTCCCCCTTGATGTTATCAGACCACCTATTTTGACTAGTAGTATGAATATAGTGAGGATTTTTAGTAGCGTAGTAATGAAAATTATGTCTATTGACATTTCCACTTTTGTGGAATGTTGCTTCGTCAGTAAATAAGTTATTAAGTTAGTAAATCTTGGCTTTCTCTGAATTTTTTGTTGTTGTGCCCAATGACAAAAATCTAGTCTAGGAATTGAGTATGGGTAAAACTTGTTTTGTTTTAGAATTCGTAGAACAGTGGTTTTACTTACATCTGTTTGTCTTGCAATTCTTCGTGAGCCAATATGTTGGTCTTTTATAACTTTTAAGTTTACCGCTAACTCGTTCTCCTCATTTAAAAAAAGTGACTCGGTCAGTTTTCGTGTATTCAACATTTCCTGTTTCATCAAACCGTTGCATAAGCTTTTCAAATGCGCTTCTGTGTAGTCAGAATAGTTTTCGTGATATACTCTTGTTGCTAACTAATAATTCTTTTTACTTGCTCCTAACACGTAAAACATCGATTATTTCTTGTCTATTAAAATGCATCTTTGCATCTTACAATAGAAACTGTACTTAGTTTTAATACAAAACACAAGCACCATCATTACTTGACAATTCAAATTTGTATTTTGACAGTTTAATTTCATTTGTAAAAATAAGGTCCACTAGATTTTTGTCACTGAACACAACAAAAAATGATTTTTTTTGTGGTTTTCGTTCTAACGCTACCGAAAAACTTCATTTTACTCCCATACCAAGTCAAAATAGGTGGTGTCTTATCCTCAAATCTACCTCTAATATTTCCGAAAGTTGGCCATACATTTTGAACGACTCTGTATAGAACCCACAAACCCTATATTATGTGAATGGCCAAAAAGGGAGGAATCTGAAAATATAATAAATCTTGAACGACCCACACACACTATATTGGCTACATGACCAGAAAGGGAGGAACCTAGACATATATAATATAATATACGAGAAAATTAGCATCCACGCGTTACGATTAATAAAGAATATCAAATAAAAATTCTGCAATTGAAAGAAGACCACAATTGGAAGTTTTTACCATGCTGAAATGATTTATACTAACGCATTAGAAAAATACGAGTCAAATATACCTCTGATATTTTCGAAAAGTGGCCATAAATCTTGAATGACTCTGTATAGACCCCACAAATTCTATATTGGTACATGATCAAAAAGGGAGGAATCTGAAAATAAACAAATATACAAGGTGTTTCAGTAGAAAAAAAATTAAGTTTGGTTTCTGGCACTTATCTTTAACCATGTATCCTAAATAATTTTAGGTTGAAGCTCTCAGCACTCCCTACAACTTTCATATAGTTTTTTTTCTAGTTCCCACAACAACCGAGCTAGTGGACTTGAGCGCATTGTTGGGCCAGCCAGTATGTTGATTAGACTGAAGTATGCCTCTCAGATATAATGAGATCGTTAAAAAGTCAAGTTTTTCAAATGGAGACCCCATAATTTTATAAGTTTAACTTATTAAGCATTAAAAATGAGGGTGACTTTTTTAAAGAATGTCTATTTCAAAAATTTTTAGTTTTCGAAATATTGACAATTTAACAATTTTCTATTTAAAAAATTGCTGCTTTTTATTAATATACCTAGGTTGTAAAGTTTTTTTAATGTAGGATAGACAAGAAAAAAGAGCCGATATACTTGAGCGCGATTTATCTAGCAATAGAAGTCCAGTATTAGCGTTAAGAAGTTATGATACCACATTTCTTCTAAGACGCCATACGGAAAAGAATATTTTTGCTAGAGTGTTTGTGAAGAAATCACAGTTTGATTCCGAAAAAACAAAGAACTCGCCATGTCTTGGATAATAAAAATCAGTTAAATATATTGTTACATTTTGAAGAGTCACCTGAAACTTCCATCCGACAGGCAACGCTACACTTGAATTTGAAAACAACTAGTATCCAGTCGTATTCGAAGATAAATAGCTATAAGCCTTACAAGTATTTACAAAAATTGGAAGAAGACTGTAATAGAAGGATAAAGTTTTGCAAAAATTTTCCGTAATATTATTTGGACTTGGAGCAACAGAAACGAAAAGGAAGTAGTTGAGGTAAAATCCCAAGGGCGAAGATCCCTTAAAGTTTGGTGCGCAATTTGGCGATCAAGAATTTTAGGCCCAGTATTTTACAAGAAAAATTTGAATGCTAGAAGATATAATGACCTTTTAAGAAATGACATCCAGCAGATAATTGAAAACGGAGTGCCCCAAGCAGAATTGGGAAATTTAACATAGCAGCTAAATGACGCTTCTTACCATAGGAGCCAAGAAATATACCGATACCAATACTGGATTGCCTGGCCACCCAGAAGTCCAGACTTGACTCCCATGGACTTTTTTTATAGAGTACCTTAAAAAGTATTCTTTACCAGTAACTGTAACTAACTACAGACTGTAAATGAATTGCGACAAAGAATCCAAGAAGGTGTGAATTTACCTTATCAATGACAGTTTGTAGCGAAAGCAGTTTTACAGTTAGAAACACTCTTTAGAATATGTATTGCGAAAAATGGTGACAATATTCAAAGCTGTTTGCAATAGTTCCTAATGTTTTGCTTGCATAGTGTAATTGTTAGATAATTTTGTAAGTAAGAATTAGATAGATACGTTTATTATTGGTCATTAATTAAAAAAAAAAGTTTTTCTGATTATTAGGTATAATCGTTTCTGTTCTATTTTTAGATATCTATAAGATAATTTTTTAATGAGGTTTGTTATCCGATCAATGCCATTTCATTTTTGTAGTGCTCGATTGTGTTTTATTTCAGCCTGACCGTCATGGCCAACTCATAGCAAACTTTTAGTTGTAAGTATAGAATTTTTTCAAAAAAAGAATGTTAAATTGCCAATATTTCGAAAACTAAACTTATAAAATTATGGGGTTTCCATTTGAAAAAAAATTACTTTTAACGATTTTCTCATTTAATTTTTAAACGCTTTTTTGACCTCCCTGTATTTGTTAATTACGAATATATTGATATAGTCTACTAAAGTAGAGCTCATTCCGCTACTGCAAACGTCATCTTTGACATAAAACATAAGATATCTCAAAAAAACAGTTAGATTTGGGTATAGAATAATATACATAAATTATATCTAGAATGTTTTAGGAAATCCAAAAATAGCACAATATATAGGGTGTTTCTTTAAAAATAAGAAAGTTGGTACCGGTGTACGAAAAACTAGACATCCTGTAGATATGAAACATACATACAATAAAACTTCAGATTACTTCAAACAACTTTTGTATTTCACTTTTTTGTTATCTTTTACAAGTTCCGAGATAAGGTATCGCCCCATAATAAAACGGCCACCCTGTATATAGCCACTGCCTCCTTTTTGCAAATGATTTAAAACTATACATGAATGTTTTATCCTCCAATGATTGTTTAAAACTCGAATCTGATCTGAACCAGCCGGTAATGAGAATCATAAGGATCTAAATGCTTTAAAATGAAATTCAGAAGTATTTGGACATCCCTACAAACATCCCTGACAAACATTGCATCTATCAAGCAGTTACATTGTGCTATTAGACTTTTGGTAGAATATTCATTAATTAAAAATTATTTCTTAATATCAACAGATCGAATTATCATATTTTGAAATTGATTTCTTAAATATAGACCACTCCAGTCGCGTCGTTTTAAAAAAGATCTTAAAATATCATTTAGCAATTAATAGTAAATAATAATTTACATTGCCGCTACATAGAAACGTTTACGGCCAAATCTCCTTTGCATCAAAATCAATCAGATGGTAAATACGCACCAGGATCTATTTTTCTCAGAGGGGTCAAAGTGTATGAAGGTACTTCGTGATCTCAACTTCCACTTCCAGGTGTAGCTAAGATTGTTTTAATATATTTTTTTCTTATATGTATGATTGCGGTATTGTTAGTGTTACAGATTAAAGTTATCAGTGTACTTATTTCGTCAAATTCGTATGTATATTTTGAACTTTGTAAAATTGGTCTCTGTCTGTAAATATATAAGATACTGATTGGGAGCAAAAAATCGATATAAACTGCGAACGGCAGCCAGACTTTGTTCGGAGAGTTTATTATTTGGCAGGTTTTCGGTACTCTATTAACAAAATCAAAGGAGCGCCACCCCACTACCTAATCTAAACTGCTGGACAGTGCAAAGGGCACAAGCAAATTTTTATGTAAAATTTAAATTCGAATAAATTTAAAACGTGACAAGATACTGAGATGCGGTTTTCAGCTATGTCTTCCAAATTTTAAAAAAATTATCTAAACTAAAAGGTTATTTATACAGAGTGTTAAACAAGACTTGCGAACTTTCCAATATTTCATTTTTAAGTTCTACTTTAGCTTAATCTTTGGTGAAATTGTAAAAAACAACTTGAACTTTTGAAAATTTTGTATATTTTTTTAGATATATTTAAAAAAAATTTCTACATATTAAGCTGTAACAATTAGTAGATGTTTGATGTAAAGTTTTCTTGCAAGAGAGCTATTAGGTCTTAATTTTTTTATAATCTGTAGGGCCTGTAATACGCAGAGAACATACAGGGTGTGCAAACAGTATATTAAGATTAGTTAAATCCTAGCGATCCTAGAGTTTATGTACGTATTTTATACTACACCCTGTAGCGTAAAAACGAATTTAAATTAAAAAAAAAATAGTTTTGAGAAGTAGTGAATATTTTGTCCAACCGGGTTTTTTTTCTCTAACTTTATTATTTTTAAAAATATAAGGGTTGCTTTTAGAGCCAAATTTTCCAATATCGGGTGAAATAGGAGATATGTAACAGGTTGCATTTTTTGTTTTAAACGTATAATTTTGAAATTTGAGACATTTCTATATCTCTGTAAGAGGCGAATTTCGGGTTTTACCGGAAGTGAACCAATAAGTTTTATTTTAAATAGGACCCTATATATTTTTATGGATTGTTATATTCAGTCTAAAATTAGCTTTTCAACAATATACCACAAGTTAGCTTTTGTTTTCTAAATGGCGCGTGGGCAGCCATTTTTTGAAAGTTCAACATTGCCGCTTTATGAAAAATATTTAATCAATTTTTACAAAATACTTGTTTTAGATAGTCTAGAATAAGCTGATTTTTCGGTTTGCAGAACACTTCGATTTAAAAATCGTTTTGGATAATTATAGAATTTTTTATTTTTTTCCCCTTTTGGTTTTACCGAAAGAGCAATTCACATCAATATTTTTAATGGCACCTTGTATATTATTTTCACAGTAATTTTTGCCTTAGAATTACTTTTTTAAACATGTATCCTGATTTATCAGAAATGGCTGACATCTTGAAAACAAAATTACATTTTTAATGATGAGTAGCTATCATGCCAAATGTAATTTTGTGGCGTGAAATGACTGTGAAAAAAATATTCAAGGTGCTATTATAAATATTGGAGTAGAATGCTCTTTCGAATAAATGAGAAGTGAGAAAATAAAAAAATTCTCTTAGTAACAAAATGAAGAAATAAGTATATTTTGGACTGTTTAAAATAAGTATTTTGTCACTAATGACTGTATTTTTTGTAAAAAGCGGCAATGTCGAATTTTCAAAATTGACTATCTAGCCGGTTTTTTTGACAACAAAAGGTATGTGACATATCGTTCAAAACCTAATTTTATGCTGAATACGATAGTCCATAAAAATGGACCCCATCGAAAATTAAAAAGTAGGGGTCTTTTCCGGAATAACAGGAAGAAACTGTTATTTATTTTTTCATATAAAATGTACCTCTTGTAATTACTCTTTTAAACTTAAATACAAACTTTTAAATTTAAATATGGTTTATGTTACATGGTGTTGAAACATACGTACATGAATGTAGGATCGCTAGGTTTTTAACGGACTCTACAGATTATAAAAATTAAATTAAGACTGACTTAAAGTTACAGCTTGATATATAAGAAAAATGTCAAATTGTTTTTTAAAGTTTCACTAAGGTTTAAGCTCTCTCGCAATTTCTACTCAAAAATCTTTTCGGAATAAGTAGAGTATTGAAAAATTGTCTTGTTGAAAACCCGGTATAAGCACCTAAAATCGGTAATATGCAATCAAATCTGCAAGACATAGCTGGAAACCGCATCTCAATACCTCATCTCGTTTTAAATATATTCAAATTTAAATTTTACCTAAAATTCGCTTGTCCCGTTTGCTCCGTCGAGCACTGTATATCAATGTTTAATTGATGAAATGGATTGGAGGGCTTTTCAGTTATAATACCATAAGTGCAAAAAAATTCTGAAAAAATTGTGCTGCCTGAAAACTTCATTAGTTTACTTTATTGATTGTTTCATACTTAAAATAGCACTACTCCAATTTTTTATTTCACCTACTGGGCGATTTTTATTTATTAATTCAGCGAAAACATTACGCGTCATATATTGACATTTTTATACATGAGATGAATTCTCAATAAAACAACCAAAATGCAGGCAATTTTAATGTTAAATATCCTTTTTTTATGCTCGTATTTTTTTGTTGAAGTGATTTTACAAGTTTTCGAATATTAAGGGTGATTCAGAAAAAAGGTGATTTTAACTTTAGTTAAATAGAAATAAGTTCATTCAAACATTCATGAATTTTTGTCAAGTGTCGCAAGTAAAATGTTATATTATATAGGTATACGCCGAGATTGTTTTACAAAATAGGTTCCTACTTACATCATTTTCTGCCCACAACAAAAATGAAACTTTCGGAATCATGGATGGCACCTTGTAACAGTACGGTATATTTTTTAGAGCATCCTATGCTGTATATGCATTAGCACACAGCAAGAATCGAGAATTTCACTGCACTTCAAAAAGAGTTAAGTAGAAACAACCTCTATTTAAAAAAAAAACTCTTCTATTCTACAACTTTTATATGACAGGACACATGTCTTGTGCCAACAGCTCAAGAGGCAGTGGCGGATTTAGGGGGGCGGGGAGCCAAAGAGGCATCTCCCCCCTGAGCCAAGATCAAAGTACAATCGCAATTGAAAAATCGTTTCAAATATTACTTCCATTTACAAAAAAAATTCCATTGCATTTATTATAAGCATATGGTTATACCTGCTTTCAATTTATTGCAATAATTATAATATGTTAGTGTCAGCATTTTTTATCGTTACTTCATTTTTCGTAAAAAGAAGATAAAAAGTTAGTCGAAACCATCCAATGTGTCAAGCTTTGCAGCATATCGGGGCTGCCAGCAATAGAAAAATTCAATAATGGTATATAAAAAACTGTATGTTGTATGCCGAGTTTTTTATGGTGATCTCAAAATCACTAAATTATATTTATTTGGAGGTAGGGATGCGACATCGAACGAAAACAGCGATGATGGCATCTACACTTCACCATCCATGTTACATGTTCTCTTTTTTTTTTCGTTTATGGTGACAACATGAATTAATTTACTTTACAAATTAATGTTAAGTTAGAATATTTATAATTTGCAAGCGGTTAAAAAAATAAATATTTCATTGTCTCGAGCCCTCTACCTTTCAATATTTAAATGATGGAGAAAAAATTAATATTATGGCGATAAACTATGGTCTTTTATAATTGCATAATTGTTAGTTATTATTACAAATGTTTAGAAATATTTAGTTAATAGTGTATTAATTAAATATTCAATCGAGGTATCATATAGGTATTTTAGGTAACTACATTACTGTTTACAAAAACGTTTCTAATATTATGAAACATTCTGCATTTTAAAATGTAAATGGAACGATACTGTGTTTATTAAACTATTTATTAATATTAAATACAAAAGTCACGTTAACATAACTACATAAATCACATGAATTAATAATGATCAACATTAACTAAAAATAATTAGAACATAAAATGAGAGGTGGTTTATTGTTATTAATTTCGGTTCTGATTAATTTTTATATTTTCATTTTCATTTTGATTTCACAAATATTTCTTTTTATACAATATAGCTGTTCAGGAATAAATATCAAAACCAACCGACCCAGTTTTTACAATGTTTCTAATTTTATTTTGTATGACTTTACTATTACTGTCAAACTTTCCTAGTCTAAATAGCCTACGTCCAAATCCCCACAATTAATAAAATTATACACAACCAGTCATGTCATGGAAATTAGTGTATTGTTTGTTGCGTGCTTATTATTTACGACATTACCCAATGCAATCTAGGCGGTATAGAAGATATGCAGCCACCAGTATTAGTTTTTCGCGGTTGAATATCTATCTCTACCCTTACCTAAATTGCAGTAATTGTATTTTGCTTTTCACTAGCTTTGTTTATTACATGTCGGTTTTAAATATAAGTAAACTGATAAATTTTAGGTACATAGTAGGTGTTTGTAATTTTGTGATTTTGTTTATTTAATACTTGATAAATGGAAAATGGCCGATGACAAAACGAAATTGAAATTAAAAACTATTGACTCTTTTTTTAAATGAGTTAGGAAGGATGAACAAGTATGTAATGAATTAATCAATTAAAATTTTTTACACTAGGTAATTATGAACAATTACATAGATGTGATATACTTTTCTTTTCTTTCTTAAAGTATATGTTTGCAAAACATATTAGGTAAATACATGTGTATTATAATATTATAATTTTTTTAGGACATTTTACAGTTGCAAAAAGAACCTGCCACGTGAACGCACCTAGCACCACAAGTGGGAACGTGTATTTATAACATAGGAAATTATATTATTGATGGAAAATTACATGTGATAATTTTACAAAATATAATTTATTAACTAGTAATTGGAAGCCAACAAGGAATTATGTTTTCCCCTATTCCTTACATAGGAAAAAAGACCAGGAACAAAGAAGGAAAATGTCCTTCGACACTTTTAATAAAATTTCATCGCAGAATGTATTTTTTTATATTTGTTGCGCTATATTTGTCGGCGGATTTCACGTTGGAGGCCAAAAAACTATATTACCCATAAAAGTTCGTAACCCATCTATTAAAATCATATGCCAAACTTTCTGGAAAAAATGGAGATTTAACTACTCACCAGTCAAATTTGTATCACCTCCAGACTAAAAATAATTTTTACTTATTTTTAAAAATTTTTTTTCAAGTCTTTTAAATTTTTTAAGTAAGAATATACTTTTGTTTCGTATTAAAAAAAACATATAATATCGCAACTTAGTAACCCATGCGAAACTGGATGGTGTAAATGACATTCGATATTGCAATTTAAGACAGATTTAGAAAACATAAGGTATAAATACCTTTCAGAGACCACCTAGGCTTTTTCCTCAGAAAAGGGTTACTATTAAGGTTTGTAAGTAAAAACTAAATTTTCTAATATTTTTATTTTGAAGTTGTTTTTGAAGAAATAACGGAAAAATTGATCTTTTTATTGAAAAAAAATTTTTTTTTTATCTGAAACTTCTGATATATACACTTCACCGACCGTTCCTGTGTGATGTTCTTATTACTGACCATTTTGGCTTCTATTACCAATTACCATTTTTAATGCAGAATATCACTGACATTTACCTTGATCTTTTTAGTTGTTTTTATTTATTTTTTGTAGTTTGTGTTAGTATAGTACAAGATATTATAATAAATCACTTTTAAAAGAAAAAATAACATAAAAAAGGATTTGACATAAGTCGAATATAAGTAAAAAAACATAAACGCTTATAACTATGTTCCTTTGGAAATAAACTGCTTTCTTATTTTCCCCAAAGCTCCTCAATTTCAGGTACACAATAAATACCTGGGCGGTTAATTAATTTTGGTGGACTTATTTTGCGTAAAATTTCATTGGAACTGTATGTAAGTATATTATCCTTCTCGGCCCACTTCCAATTCACACTACTCCTTGCCATTGTTTTTACAACTATTCCATTCGAACTTGAATCAAGGCTCAAACCAGGAATATATTATTCTTTATATATTACAATGACATGTTTTACCTCGCTAGCAGTCTCATTTGTCTTATTACTTGTGCCATTATTATTTATCGTCATATTTGGTTTAGAATTTTTCTCACTTTTTTCACTTTTCCGCACTTTCCAACTTTTCTTCTTCCTTTTTTTTTTCTCCGCGTCTATCTTTTTCTGGTATTCTATATATTCTTCAGATGTATCAACTGTAGGTGTTATGTTTTTCGAAATCACTAAAGTTGTCAAATGGGCTTAGAGGTAAGTCCTGAAATGTGTTAGAAGGTACATGAGCTTCTGGAGTTTTTAAATTGGTTTCTTCTATAGTATTTGATATAGATATTTCTTCAAGCGCATTAGTTGGGTCTTTAATGCCTTTGCCCTTCGTGGTTGTTGTCAATGAAATAGAGGATAATAAAATAAATTAAAACAATTGATTTCATATATTTTGGGACATGATTGACTAATTATAAGTACTTTCTATAAAGAGTACATTGCTAATCGCTAGCAGCCTTTAACAGATAATTCTTTTGGATACAGAGACAAATCTTTGTTGACAAGGTTTGGAGAAACGGTAACTGGGGAATTAGGACGTATGGACATTATATCACTTTTTTACGGGATCTTGGAGCTAAAAAGTAAATGTTATATAAGTAGACTAAAAATATTATGTTTCTATAAAATATTACTTGATTGAGAGGAATTATGAACCCATACTTTAACATCCGGTTGTCCAACAGGTTCGATACACATACATTTCAATTTTTCCATGATTTTGTAGCGTAGATGCCATTAGATCAGGATAATCAATTAACTCTTCGTTTTCCATGTCCATCCATAAATTTTCGTAATAATTCAAGCTTAGATCTAAGGAATCGACATCCAGAAGTGGTAAATTATTGGTTAGCGTAGTATTGTGCGCAGTTTGAACATTATCATTTGGAACAGTAGCTGAGGTGTTTTTTACTTTACTATTTTCCAAAAATAAAATAAACTCTGGTCCTCTATTGAACCACTAGATTCGATGTTTTGAAATTCTTTAAGTTTCCTTTGATCCAACTGTCGGTCGATTTGTGATAAATTAATGGAAGAATCTGATGTATAATCAATTGAATTCTGTTTTGGCATATTGTTTGTGGTTACTGGGAGGAGTAATTTAGAATTATCAATATTATTTGGTTCAAACGGGAATAAACCGCAAGTCCAAAACCCCTATTAATTTTTAAGACAGCTGTACATTGCTAAAAGTTTTCCGCCATATTTTGACCGACCGGTCGATAATAAAGACACTCAAAATCATGTGCGTACGTTTTACCGATCGTTGGTCGGTCATATAAAACCGATAAGAATTTAGATTCTATTTACCGATCTTTTTTATCGATTTATATATAATTTTGAGTTCGACTGAGCAAATATGTTTATCATATTGGGGTAATATTGCATAATCTGTGTTAGAACACATTTTTATTATAAGTATTGGCGCCAAAACAATCTTAATATGTGCAAATTTTTATTGGACACAAATATAACATTCGACGTTTAAGCTAAAAATTTTACTGTTTTTATACACTCATAATGAAGGTATATAAAATTATCTAAGTGGTCGGTAATAGTTCTATAAATTCTAAAAGTTATTATTTATTTGAAAAAAATAGTCCTTGTCCATTAATATTCTTTCAATAAATTCAAAAATAAAACAGTGCACTCTCCTGATTCCGACAGACTACTGGTCGCCACAAAAGATATTATATATAATTACTGCCCCTATCACCGACCAATCAATTTTTATTAATTACATATATATTATTAAGATATTAAGATATTAGTATAAAAAATAAATTAAAACATTATATTTGAACTACTAGTTAATAATTATCTTTTAATACTTAACATTAATTTATAGATTCACCTTAAATAGACTTGTACAAGTCAGGAGCACTTACTAAGAAATCGTGGGTGCTTCCGCGATGTATGCCTAAAGACTGACGTAATTAACGTATTTTTCGGCGGATTGCCGCAAACTCGTACAATTTTGGCGGCGGGAAGTTTAAATATTAAAATTTTGAATTTGAATGTTTGAATTGGCAACACTTGACTGTTTGAAAGTGAAAAATATGTGATGGTCGGTAATAAGTACTAGGTCGGTGATAGATACACTTATCTTATGCAGAGCGTTCCAAGAAATTGCGAATTGGAATGAAAACAATTCTTCGTCAAACGAACATATTCTATTAAAATGTATTTTAGATTGCGATTTTATGCTCACAATATATGCGCCTTCTAAACTACTAAATTTCACTTTAGCATTGAATTTACTTTTTCAAAAATAAAATTTATGATTTAGATGAGGCAGCAACTCTAATTCAGAGTACTCTTACTGTTTTAAAATAAAGGCGTGCAAACGCAGATAACGACTTCGAGACAATTATTAATTACGCACTTCCTGTAACGAATAAGTTAGACGTGGATTTAATAGTTCTCCGTGTTACTAAAATTTAAACAAAAAGCGACAATTTACCTTACAGCTCTCCAGTCGACTACTGGAAAAAAGTATATATATATATATATATATATATATATATATATATATATATATATATAATATATATTCTAGTGACTGACTTTGTTTTAACAGATTTTTTAAAAATGTATTAAAATTGTTAATTTTTAAATTTTTTGATTTCTACAAATTTAAATAAAATGAGTGAATAGGCTGTTATAAAAGAAAAAATCGGAGACATTTTCAAACAGTTTGACAATTTAAGCCAAAATGTCGATACTGAATGTACAAGATTATTAGGAGAAGAGCAATTATATAAAATTTCATTTACTGCAGACACCACTTGGGACACAGCAATTGATGCTCTCATGTATATAAATGAAACGTTATATCTCACAGTGGCAAATGTTTTGTTACATTTTATTTAGAGATCTTTTAAAACTTTTTGTTTTCTGTTTATTTGAGGGGTTTATATTCGGGGAAACGTGTAAGTTGTTAGTTTTCCACACTTTTATAGATTTTTATTCTTCTTTATTTTTCTTTAAAATAAAAATATTCTGTGTATTGTTTGTTGTTTAATGAAAATATTAAAATTAATAAATCCATTAACGCAAAGCAACACTTGATTTTGCAAAATGCTGAATAGTTTAACTCTGTTAGCTCAAGCCCAAGAATAAAAAGGACAGACAAAGTTACGGTAGCTAATTTCCCAACATACATGCGTCCCTGCTTCCACCCCCTTTGAAGCCTCTAATCCAAGTTTTTAACGAAATGCGGCAACAAGTTTTCGCCCCTAAACAAAATTTTGGATACGCCCCTGAGAAGAGATCCCTGAGAATCCTTTCAAAAAATCTGTAGGAAGTTTGACATCCATCTTATACAAGTCCACAAAATTCTGGAAAAAAATAGCCATAAACCAATGATAATTAATTAATTTTTACTTTCTTCCTAATAGGAACGTATTGCAATCGTAAAAGACATAATTCTACAAGATTTTTTTAGATCTTCACGTTCGGGGATATGCCGAAACACATGTTTTATCAATTTCGCCTGCTGCTTGTTTGTGGCGGTCGGTCTGTTCGTGGCATAACTAAAAAAACTACGTATCCGATTGCCTTCAGCTATTCGTCAAACATTAAGAGTCGCAACGAATTGGTAAAAAAATTATTCTTAAAAAACAACTTATCGAATTTACGTCAAATTTTGCACAAAGATCAAATATTATGTACACACATAAAAATAATGTCTCTAAACAAAGCACATTGCCTTATAAGAAGACGCGTAGTGATTTGATCCTTCAACTGAGAAACACCAAAATTACAGTTCTTCATTCAAGAATAATAATAAATGTATATTTTCTTGATTTAATACTTATTTTTAAAATCTTATTTTGATTTAAGCTGATGTTATTAAGTTTTCTTCTCTCAATAAAGAATAACGTTTTGCCTTGTTTTGCTGCCTTTAAAATATTTCTCTTTTTTTTTTAATTTACTTATTGTTCTTGTTATTTTGCTTCGTGAGTTTCAAGATAAGAACGTGTCGTTAACTAACGTTACAAGTATTGTTTATTTTGAGTACATATTTTATTTCGCAAAAAGATCATCCTGTATATTGTCGTACCCGAACTTTTAAAATCTACATTCCAAGATTTCTATGTTTTTCATATAAAGTGACAATATGCAAATTTGGGAATCTCTAAAATCAAAACGAGATAACAAAATGAACGCTTTAGTGGTTTTGAATAGTTTCTACACGGTCCTTATTTGCCAATATAGTAATGGCAACATTTTAATTATCTCTAAAAGAGTGACAGTATTTCAGCGCATTTGCAAACACGAACTGAATACAATTTTAGTTCTGAAAAAACATTTTTCGGTTATGTTTCCCCCTCTTTTTTTGGGAGAATTTTTTTACTACATTAGTCCTGTAAAATGGTATCCTTACGTCTTGCAAATTGAAGCCTGGATATACATGTTTTCCAAATGAATATAACAGGAAAATAGCCATTTATTTAGAATTAAGATTGAAACAAATTATGCTAAGCACTATAAACGTATAAAATGGTATCAGTTGCCCGAAAATTTTCCGTTTTACATCTTAAAACACCAAGGGAAAGTAAAAATTACTATAAAATTCATGAATTGAAAAATGAAAAAACAAACTTCATTCTTTTCAAAACTTTTTTAGAACAATCTTTTTTACAAATCATCTTAATATAGTGGAACATTGTAAAATGAAAACCTAACTACTTAATAATCTCTAACTCTAAAAACACACTTTTAATTAGTTTTTCCTGAAAAGTTTTATTTAGCATTAAAAAATATAAACAAAATAACAAAACCCACAATTTATTTGTGACCAATAAATGAAAAAGAAATATTTCAGATAGGTTCTACTCTAAAAAAACAAATTATCGTATGTGTAGATATACAGATTCGAACTCGTGCCTCCTGATTGAGAAGCCATATGGGTGAGCTGTAAATGCAATTAAATTTTCAATTTAAGAAAAATTATTTTTGTTTACTCTTGAATACATATATTTATACGTTTATTGTTCTTATAAGATGTTTTTGCATGTGGTTGTGCAGAAGTGATTTTTAACAGTCTACGTCATTGTTCGTCTAATATATGAAATGTGTGGGTTATTCATTATATTTTGATACTCCAGCTACTGCTTTTATTTTTGGAATTAGCAAAAACGTTGAATACAAATTAGAAAACTTTGAATACAAAAATTATACCATATTATAAATATACCAAGTTTGATACTTTGATTTATAATCGGTAAAACGAGATGCATTGAATGAAATAATAATATATAAGGTGTCCCATTTAAAAAATATAGGGCATGTATATTTTTCAACCTTTCAATGGTGTTTAAAATTTTTTGTTATTCTTAAAAGATAATAATGTAAAAAATCCGAGATCTTTGCAGACCTTTACGTTTGTGGGTCCCTACATGCCGAAAAACATGTTTTCTCAATTCCCTTGGTCTGTCGATCTGTCTGTCAGTCCGTCTGTTCGCTGCATAGATAAAAAACTACTTGCTACGATTGACATCAAAGTTTGGTCAAAAACTAAGGTTCATATGGGGATAAACTTTGCATTACAAAATTTACATATCTGCGGGTCTGTTTGTCTGTCTGTCAGTCCACGGCCTAGTTAAAAAAGTACTTGCATGATCGACTTGAAATTATGGTCAAAAATTAAGTTTCATATTGGGATGATTTTGTAACATTTTGGTAAAAATACAATATAAGGGCACCAAATGGCGGCGTAATAAATTGTTAAAAAAATTATTACTGAAAAGCTAATTATTCAATTTTGTACAAAAATCAAATATCAACTGGTAAAATTTTTGTACGAATCCAAGGTGGCGAAACAAAATGGCGGCCTAATAAAATATTTAATAAATCAGCGTGAAAAAACTACTTATGCAAGAATTAAGTTTGATATAGAGATGAACTGGTAAACTTATTGTACGAATTCAAGAGGGCGGAAAAAAATGGTAGCCAAACAAAATGTTTGTAACCGTGAAAAAATCTCACTCCCATTAAACGTGCAATTTTCAATATTTCTTTATGTTTGGGAGTTGCGAAAAATACAGACAATAATACATGACAAAAGTGCTACGTTTCTGATATATAGGCATCTATCTTTAGGATTTCATATGTAATTGAAGTGATGTAACTAGACACATAAGTTTTAAAAAATATTCTAGGCCAAAAAATTTCCTGATTTATTTATTTTCTAGTTTCATGTATTATTTTTTTTAAACAAAAGAAATGAGACAGTATATACAGATCATTTGTAAATTATTCTTCTTTATAGTGTGATCGATTTCAACATTATATCATAGCATGGGTGTGAGAAACAAAATTCCTTCTTCAGCACGTTTTGATTTTTTTACATTATAAGTTTCCAATATCAGACATATTATCTTAATGAATAAAATATATTTTTTAATTTTAAACTATTTTTTATTAGAAAATATGCGTTCTAAATATTTAATAAATATGACATGTAATTGGTTCCTGTCTTGCTGTTTTCAAGATGCGCCTTAGCTCTAAGTTTTGAATAGTCACACCTTTTTTTAATACACGACACTTATCCCATACTTTAAGATCACTGAATCTTTTTTTGTCTAATAGTATTCCTGGCTTTCCTTTAGTCACACGTACCCATGTTGCTTGAGTAATGCCAAGTTTAAATGTATCTATGCATTTTGATGATATTTTATCTAAATCAAACAAGGTACATTCTTCCTTATCTAACAATCTGTATGGTCTGGAAGGTCTAGCAGCTGCGATGTCCGCTCTCACGTCGTTTACTGTCTGAAGCTTGGAACGTTTTGCTTGTTTCTTGATTGGGGCAAAATCTCTATCTGGAGACGAGAAACTAAAAATATATGGTTGATGATATCAAAATGTCTATTAGCTACCAAGAAAACTAAAAATCTATAGTTGATGGTATCAAAATGCCCATTAGCTACCAAGAACATGTATAAGAAAATGAACATTCGGTTTTTTAGTTGCCCTGCGCAGTTGTCGCTCAATTTTTTCGGGGTGTCACGCCAAAAATAGCTGTTTTTTTAACCTTTTTATGATGTTAATTATCCAAAGCTTTGGAGCGTTTTTTAATGCTTAGGGGAAATAATATGAATTTATAAATATATTTTTTTTTGTTCTTAAAAAAACAATTATGTACCTATGTCTATACGCAAAACGGCTTCTGCCTCCGATGATCCGAACGCACTAATTTACATTAATTCTCTAACAAGCGAACAAGCGCCTGCAGCCTGCTGCAGCAAATTTATGTCGCTCCCATCTCTATTTGGCTTCCGGATATTCATCATTGCGTTGCCATAGCAACTGCCCTAAACAAATCTAAGCGCGAAAGCCGGCGTGCGGGGGAGTCTGATGCGGATTTGTTACTGCTGATTGTGATTCTTCAACGGGGTTGCTCTTATGAAAAGGTGTTCAGCCGGCTACGTTTTTAAGTCATTAATATTTTTTGAGTATATAACGCACTAGTTTTGATAGAAAACAATGGTATAATTAAGTAAATAATGGGAATTTATATAAAACATACTGCATTTTTATAATAAGAATATAGATTATAAAATGCTTAATATTTTAAAAATATTTTTATTTTTAAGTAAATTGATTGGAAAATGTAGGTGAAGCGCCGCTTCACCCGCGACCCCTGGCGAGCCGCCACTGATATAGCCACCTGGGGGGAAACTCATAACCCAAGAGTAATTAAATCTAAAGTAGAATTCAATTTGCTTTAGCGGTCATCTTCATGAATTATCGCGTATGTTGAGGAATTATTTATTTTATTTTATGGTTTAAAATGTAACTATTTACTCCTAGAAAATAACGCAAAATTGCCATTGTAGGCGAAATTTGAAATTTTTGAGTTGAGTGTAACTATTTTGTATTTTCCGGGAGTCACGATGCCTATACTGGTGAAAACATCGATTTCATTTAGCTAATATAATTACATTTTACTACACAATTTCAATATTGTCAGTGGTAAGAGGTGTATGTATCAATGTCTAAAATAACACATAATACTGAAAATTAAAGGTATATAGGATTTCTGGATAATTTTATTTATTTTAATAATTATAAAGTATTATTAACTAATAGGTTAATTAAGTGAATAGTTTTGCTGTTATTATTGAGAATAAAAGAATATGTTTCCTCTTCCTAAGGAAAATAAGTCCGGAATCGCGCTGATTTTAATAACATAAGCTTAGCATTTCATATGGTAAACATACTTTATAAATATCAACTTAATTTCGTATAGTCAAAACCAAAAAAAAAAATTATCAACGTTCAGCCTCTCCGAAAACCTTCGCCCGGCTACTCCCTTGCTTAAAATAACATAATTTATTCTACAATTTCCTACACTGATATATACGATTCGCATCCTTTAAACTGACAAATATTTCAAGTTAACTTTTCTTGTTTCTTTTTCTTAGGCAATATATAATACAAAATATCTAATGGAATCGACTTCAGAATTTGGCAAATGATAACTTGCAGCACTTAACATAAGACTGCTACTGTGACTAATGACTGCAGTCGAACTCTAGTTGAAACCCGACCTAGAAGGCACCGCGTAAGCGTCACTGTGTCAGTGTGAAAGTGTTACCATTAATTATCAAGTTTTCGGGATGTCAAGCGTTCAAACTAAGGCTTAATCAGAGGCGGGGAAACGGCAAATTAGCAAGAACCTGGCAGCTGAACTCCTGGGAAATAGTAGCACGTGCTTTAGGCAAATCTGCAATGGGAATTTCGGGAGTCATGGTTGTCGCAATGACAAATTGTCGACAATATTTCACTTTCGTTCATCTGTGTTATAGTAATTTTCACCATTTTGTGAAATAAAAGTATGCGTTTTTCAAGACTTTTTAAATACAATAAATAAAGAGTCCGTAAAAATGTATTAAAACAACCAGTTTAGCATTAATATTCTTGATTTACACTGGTCAATCAATGGAAACTGGGAGATATTTAAAAAAAAAATTCTACTCAAAGAAAATGAATTTTCATTCCAAAAAGCATTATCACCCTCTAACAAAATTTTATATCATATAATCTAATTGCATTTAGGTAAACTGAAGTAAATCATTTTTGCATTTTAATACTATTTTTTTTTGTTATGTCATAGAATAAAGAAAATGTTTAAAATTGATATCTCCCAACGTTTTTATTAGTTATTTTCTAATTTAAAATACATTTATTAGAGATTATTTTTAACGCAAATTTTAAAAGTTTTTAAATCACAACAATGTTTACGTTGATTTTTTAAAGATTTCATTTGGCCGCCATTTTGATTCGCCATCTTGAATTCGTATTACAGCTTTACCGGTTTGTCTCTATATCATACTTAATGCTTGCAAAAGATTTAAAATCAACCTAATAAATAGTTTTTTCAGGCAGAATTTTTAAATATTTTATTTGGACGCCATTTTGTTTTGCTACCTTGGATTCATACTAAAATATTACTAGTTTATTCCCATATAAATTGAATAATTAGTTTTTTTAGTAATAATTTTTTGTACGTTTCACTAGGCGTCCATCTTGTTCCGGAATATTAGATTTTTACGAAAATATTTCCAGGTCATTCCCATATTACCCCTGGTAATCTGCACTTCTATTGGATTCAAAAGTCCATAGACCATCGGATACAAATCCGTCTTCACTGCCAAGACTGCAAAGGATCAGTCTTTTTCCTTTTTCTAAAAGAAGAAGAAATATTTATATTTTAAGATAAATTATACATTTAAATAAATTATTTTTTACAAATAAAGTGAAGTTTAGTTTAGTTTAAAATTGCAATTATTATTTACACATTGCAATAGAGCACATGCTATAAAATAGTTTTGTCAATCAGCTGTTCCCATTGTAATACATACTGAAAAAAAAGTAGTGCAAGGAAATTTAGCGGAAATATATTAATATCTACTTTATTTATTGCAAAATGGACCTTAAACAATTAACAAATGAGTTAGTTTCACTGGGTGCTAAAACATTTGGGTCCAAAAAGCTGTGGAGACGATAAGACTATAAAATTGAATTTATAAACTTACCCCGCGTTCCGTGCTAGGGCTAGGAGTAATCTTCAGTTTTTGCGATGTTTATAAATCTAGCTTAGTAACCAAAATTTTAATTTTTTCAATTTTTTTTCCTCTTTTAGTTTACTTTTGTGAAAAAAAAGAGAATAGACGAACCCTGGGCATAACCACTTTCTGTTTCTTGAAAACTGATGGACATCTTGGAACACAACAATTATATGGCATATGTAAATGAACAAATATAAGCTGGGTAATAATTACAAAACATCTAGTCTTGTATTAAAACAAAATAAAAATTTTAAAATAACCTCTATTTACGTGAAAAACAATCCATTTAATGTAATTTGAGTAACAGAAAAAGTAAGGTTATGTATACAAAACTTCGACGTCATCTCCATCTACATGCAAATGCTTTATTGTAAGTAAAAAAATTAATACCTGACGGATTTTTTACACCTGTTGAAAGGCCATCCAAAAAAGCCTGTCTTGAAGATTTGTGCATTTATTCGCGTTTCGTCCAAATAATATTTTTTTCTTCTCATTTCTATAACGTCTAATCTGGGTCAAATAATTCCTTCTCCATATTACAATCTCGCCATTGTCCATTAAAATGCTATTTCTTCCACGATTTTCAAATTTAAAATTTAATGACTTTAATAATTTGTAGAATGTAGTGCTTTTAAAAGTCAGTAAATCTGTGTCGTCGTTGGCTTCTTGTAATATTTTGTGAATGGTGGGAATTTCATTAAAAAAAATACATATACCTTTCTTTTTATTGCGTGTCTGTTATTACTAATGAAGCAATCACCCATTCAAATCAATTCTACGTTCCCCAATCTCGTTACTAACTTAATAAAATCGTGACACCACTAACGATTCCCACGCAGAGCCGTTTCTGAACAAGTTGTCGCCAGCGTGCAAGGATTGATGCCC
Organism: Kuschelorhynchus macadamiae; assembly: GCA_030620095.1. Classification (NCBI taxonomy): domain Eukaryota; kingdom Metazoa; phylum Arthropoda; class Insecta; order Coleoptera; family Curculionidae; genus Kuschelorhynchus; species Kuschelorhynchus macadamiae. The sequence goes on from JAUTXW010001081.1 coordinate 120,469, forward strand.
CCTGTTTTAATTATATAAATTTAGAATAAATTGTTTTCACTGTTTTTTTTTTAATAACAATTTTTATATATGATATTTGTTTACCTAAGATAAGTATTTTTAATTTTAACTATCCCTCCACCTACTAAACATATTAATTATAACAGTTTTTTATAGAAATTTAAAGTAAATATATGTTCAGTAATCACTTTAAAATTATTTACCAAAACCAACAACCATATAATTAATAATATAATAAACACATATTTCTCAAACCAAAAAATTTATTTTGGCAAACATAGTACTTAATGTGAATGTATGTACGTTAATGGTTTTCTCAAGTAATGGTTAAATTGCAAAATAAATAATAAATTAAACGCCTTTTGCGGTTTTCTAAAATAAAAAAAAACATAGGTTTTAAAAAGCTGTTTTCCTTCTACGATCTCCGTGTATCTTGGCATCTTCCATCAGCCAAAAGCTTACAATTGTAATTTTGCTTTTAGGGAGCCTCTCTGCCATTTAGTATAACCCTATATAATAGGAAACATTACTCTCTTACGCAAAAAAAGAAAAAAATTGCCCCGTTTTCCCGTTTTTTTAACTAAACGTTATTGAAATAAAAAAAAATGTTTTCGATTTTTGTGGAACTGCTTCATCTCTTGGAGGAAAAAAATGCATTTACTGTATATATAGATTTCATATTGCTGGTTGTTACCCTAATTCAGCATGATTTTTGTGATTTTAGATTTGTCGATTATTGTCTTCTATACTATTGGTAGTTTGAATAATTCGCCCCTTTTATTTAGAACCTCTTGTTTTTCTATCTCTATGGCTTCTGGGATTATTCTGGTCTCATAATATTCTATATTGGCAATCTCGCTACACCCATCGAAATTTATTTTGTGGCCGGTTTCCTGATGATCTAGGAATAGGAGCGAAGTTTTTTTGTTAGTTTGTCACACGTACAACTTCTCATAGTGCTGGCAAGGAATGCTGTATACTCCGTGGTTTTTCAATTTGATTTTGTCTTTTCGTTTTTCAAGTAATTTACCTATGGTTGTTTGTGGCTTGTGTATTGTTTGTATGTTTTGTTTTCTAAGAAATCTTCCAATTCTGTTTGTGTTTTTTACGTATGGAAGATTCCTTGTTGCCTTCCCGGTTCATAATTTTTGTCGTTCGTTGTTCGGGAATCCTGTATGGTGCGATTTGGGTAGCCATTTTTCTTTAAATCACCAGATATTATATTAAATTTGTTTTGTCGCGTTCATGCTTCAGTTAATCGCACGGATCTAGACATTAGAGTATTGGCCACAGCTTCAATTTGTGCTAGGTGATGATGTGATCTTGCATTTAAATATCTGTCGGTATGTATTGGTTTGGTTTAGAAGTTTGTTGTTTTCCTCTAATTCTAAAATAAATTGTGTTCTGGGATGCATTGAATTTATATGAGTGAAAAAATGTCTGTATGATCATGTCATCATATAATAAATATGTTATCCACGTAACGAATCCATAACTCTGGCTTCAAACTTGCTTTCTCAAGAGCTTCTTTCTCGAAATATGTCATAAATAAATTCGCGCTACTGGTGATATTGAGGAAAATTTATTTGTTTATACATTTGCCCGTTAAATGAAAAATAAATATTTTTAAGGCAGTGCTCCGAGAGTTGTATTATATATGCCGGAAAATCCTCGTTCATAGCAAGCCTGTTCAATGCTTCGTCGATGGAAATACTAGGTTACAACGACTTGACATCTAAGCTTGCTATGTTATCGTCTCTTTAAAGAATGTTTTTTTTTATAATTCGAGTAAAATTCTTCGTGTTTTTTACACATAAATCAGCTCTTTCGACAGTAGTTGGTTGTCTAATTTCAGCAAGATATTAGACAGGGATCATAGTATCCTTGTAATAACGCTGGTGTTATGTAAAATAAAAATATATTAGATTTCTGACTATTTCAATAAAGCAATACAGCTCTCAATACTTCCAATTTGTTCCAGCTCTAGAGCTTTCAAATTTAATTCATGTAATAAAAACTAATTATAAAATTGGCACTGTCCAATATTTAAGAGTTTTTGTTTGTATATTTAAACTTATCAATATGCCATTTTGTCCTTGAAAACGGTAAAGATCAGTTAATGAATCTTAAAAGCTGTAAATTTTAAACCAAACAAGCTTCGAAACAAGAAAGAGAGAGAGAGGGAGAGAGATTAAACTAAAACTTAAAAGTCCTTCTAAAGTAAAAATGTTTGGTTAACAATAATATTAACCGCGTAGCAACATGCAGTAGTGAGCTATGAGTGATCCAAAATCATACTGAAATGCTTATAAAAAGTTTGCTGTAGTGCTGCAGCGTAGGAGTACTAAACTGTAGTCAACTAGATTTGAAACCGTATTCTTTTAGACATCTTATACGAAGATTCCATACACAGAATAATGACGGGCATAATTTCTGTACTGTGACTTTTTACAAAACTAGAAAATTACTATGATATAGTTTGAACACTGAAACTCAAATCCCCGTAGTATTTACCGTTATCATTTTCAAGTACAAAATCCGCGGACGTACTATTTATTGAAATTTAGCTTTAAGGGTATGCCTACTCGCATCAGTGCATTGGCTCCTAACTTGGTGCTAAAACAAATATTCATAACAACCTGAATCCTCCCTATTATTAATTTAAATGTATCTTTAAAAAAAATATTTTGATATATATTTACGTCGTACCAAACCAAAGCTAAAACATTAAAAATTAATATCAAGGAAAAACATTATTATATAATGCCAATGTTTTATTCTTATATTGTGCCAACCTTTATGAAATCGCTGCCCAAATTGCTCCGAACTTACTTAGCGTGGACAAAATATAGAAATGTAGATAGGTAGGAATCAGGGCCGCATCACCCATTAGGCTCGGGCGTAGGGCCGGTCGAAAAGGGGGCCCGCCACCACACTGCATCAAAATTAGTTTATATAATTTTTCTTGTTTCATTTTATCAGTAAAGTAGGTAATAATTTTTACATTTTCTATATTTAAGAAGAGTATAAGCTTCTGCTATACGAAAATGAGGACCTTTTTTGGTCGTCACTTTTTCCCACGAGTTTGAGGTTCGAAAATATTCTCTGGCCTATGGCCCCAAAAATGATTAATACGCTACTGGTAGGAATTGGTAGGATGACAAGTCTCGGAGTATAAAACAGGGATGCGCGATATAGATCGATACATCGAAAACATAGATATTTACGTAACAATGCATCGTTTATAGGCGATGCATCGTAACATGATAAATTCATTCGAACGATCGGTGTATTTTATTAATACATCGATATGATTTCTTCACCGCCTATAAATAAACGTTATAAAGGAAAATAATTATTTTACATAATTTTGTTTATTTGGCAACATCAAAACGAAACAGTTCAGAACAACTGCTCTACTTCTTAGGCCAATGAAATCACGAGTCAAACTCGAACTAATTTGTGACAAACAAACTTTGGTGAAATTCGGCTTCAGGTAGTGTTTAAAAAACCTGTAAAAATCCCCGACGCTGCATTTGGAGGAACCACCCCAAAACCACCCCTAAAGGTACAATTTTCCAGTTTTTCGTTAATAATACCTAAATCTTAAGCTCTATGAAAAAAACAAGAGATCAATTTTGTAGAGAACAAAATTGCCTTTTTATGCCAATATTGTGAAAATTGCATTTTCACAATATTACCCCATACAAAAAACTCTGTATAAGAAGTTGGACATATGTTTTAAACAAATATAGAAATACTAATTTTAAAATGTGTCATATGTGAAATATATGCAAAATAACAAATTAGATGTCAATTAAAAGGCTGTAATTTTAAAAGAATTCATATAAAAAGGATACTTAGATAAGTAGCGAATGTTACTTAAACGTATATCTAACAAATTTAAACTTAATTTATTACTAAGGATTAAAAAAATGAAGATAAAGATTATTTACAAATTTACTTCTTCGTCGTCTAAAGAGACGTCTATTGCATTTTCACAATATTGCCCCATACAAAAACTGCAACTATCACCACACTTAATGTTAAATTTCTTACATGTACAATTTTTGGAGCAGTCTGATTTGCATCCACAAAACAAAAGCTTTAAGATAAACTCAGGTGCTATACATTTAAGACTTTGCTGTGGTACTAAGCAGATATTTTCCTTTGCTTTCCAGTCTTCAGGATTTAGTTTATTGCCAAGCCACCATTGCACGTGTAAATACACTCTTTTAACATGCAAATGGGTAGCTTACCTACTAGAGGGTAGTGTCGATAATTCAAAATTAGCAAATAGATTTTGGCGAGAAATAATTTGGTAATATGTTAAAAATCGATATTCATTTAAATTTTTTACTTTTTGAGCTGCCATAAAATTTTAACATACATTTTTCACCAGTCGTCAATAGACTTTCTAGATCTGGTAAATCGCATTTATACATTTCAATGTCTGCGAGTTGATCCTTATTATGCTTTATTGTAGTAATTACATTTCTTTTCATTTTTTAGAAAAAGCCGATGTTGTATCACAACCAGATATTGCATGAAGGAACAATATATTTGAAGCGACAGCTGGATCCAAGTTTTGTTTTAATTGGTGTATAACAGTCAACTTATCAGGTTTTCCTACCCTTCCAGGCCTTAACATATAAACATTTTTAGTGGTACAATTTTGTATTAGTAAGACCATTAGATATGTGTTCTGACCGACGACAATAACAGACTGATTGGTTTCTATGTTGTTAGGGCTATTTGTTGCAGTTGTTGCAATAAGGTAGCCGGCATCCAAGTCTGCTAAGACTACCGAACTTTACCAAACTCTTTATCTAAAAAGGTTATGAGTTTCTCTCTACTGGAGGAAGTGGCCAAAAAATTACTTTAACTTATGCTAACTCTGTCTAAAATTGACTTCTTGTCCACTCGAGTATTTTAACCTTCTTTGATGTTCTGCAACTTTATTAGACAAACTTGTATTTGAGTAGCCGTCAAAAACTATTGTACAATTTGTCCCAAAATGCTACTGAACATATTATATATATATTAAGATTATAGATAAATGTAAAACATTCTTGACAAATGTCATAATTTTGGCAGCTTCTAGCATTCCCAAATTTATAACTTGGAAACGTTAATGGAGCTGATATATATCGTATTTAATTCTATATCTTCTTTTGTGGCAAATTAAATAGAGATAATACATTTATACTGTGTCCACCTAAACCAAATAGAACTATAAAACAGATAGGCCAGTAAGATTAAGAGAGAGAAACCTCAAACAAATTTGTGACAAGCTGATTTTCTTAGGATCATGGTGGATTTTTTCTCAGGAAGGTAGTATGGCAGTGTCCGGCAAGATATAGGGACATTTTTTTACAATATATATATATATATATATATATATATATATATATATATATATTGTAAAAAAATGTCCCTATATCTTGCCGGACACTGCCATACTACCTTCCTGAGAAAAAATCCACCATGATCCTAAGAAAATCAGCTTGTCACAAATTTGTTTGAGGTTTCTCTCTAAATACTCTTAATCTTACTGGCCTATCTGTTTTATAGTTCTATTTGGTTTAGGTGGACACAGTATAAATGTATTATCTCTATTTAATTTGCCACAAAAGAAGATATAGAATTAAATACGATATATATCAGCTCCATTAACGTTTCCAAGTTATAAATTTGGGAATGCTAGAAGCTGCCAAAATTATGACATTTGTCAAGAATGTTTTACATTTATCTATAATCTTCTTTATATTAATCATATTTTTGCTAGCAGAAATAGAAGCATAAGTAAAAACAGTTATGTGGTTCATAAATTTACTGATTCTTACATTAAAAAAAAACTAAATTATACACAATGTGTAAATAAAACTTTTAATTATTATAAAGATGTTACTTTTTACTTCCTTCGTAAGAGAGAAGTATTGTAATCGTGAATCGTTGTCGACGTACGCGACATAGCTTCGAAAATACTTATCCAATTAACTTCAAACATTTGTCAAAAATCAAGGGTCACAGGGGATGAAATGGTTACATTTTGGTAAAATCCAATATGGCGGTAAAAAATGGCGGCCTGACAATGCGTAAAAAATTAATTATTCAGAAACTACTTATCGAATGGACTTCAAAGTTTGAGCTAAAATAAAGTGTGATATAGGGATGAAATATTTAAAAATTCAGTACCAAAAACTACTAATACAGTTGATTTGAAACACTGGACAAAAATGATGGGTTAAACAAGTAGTTGGATTCTGTACGAGGGAAGTTGTGAGTAAAGGCGAATTTACCGATTTTTTAAAAATGGTTTTTATTTGTAATAATTAAATACATAATGTTTTAATAATGACGTAAATAATGCTTTGCTATTAATTTTATTGTAATAATCCAAACTATTTAACTATCCCTTGAGTTGACTCGATAGATCGAAAAACATCGATGCTGTATCACAATGCATTACATGGTTAAAAACATCGATGTATTTTTTTATTGTGCATCCCTAGTATAAAATACTATTAGCAAAGTTCGCTACCTACTCGCCCGACCCAAACTGGCATTTGAAGCAGAGGAGTCTAGTGACGGGTTTGAACCAACTGAATGACCAGCTTAAAGGTGCTCATAAAAAAAGTATTTACTGTACTTATTACATGTAAAATTTTATATTTTTGCCAATAATTATTAATTAAATTATATTTGTTCTTTCGACTACTTTAAAAAACAACTAACAAAAAATTAAATTTTTGCCTAAATTTTAAGTAAAACAAACATGAGGATTTCGCTATTAGAAGTTTAAAGATCATCTAACGTAAATATCAAAATAAAAACTAAAACTCGACTTCTTGGTCTGTGCACAATCTTAATCATAAAAGTATTCTTCAATTTTTAAGTCTAAAACAAATAAAACATCCAAATAACATGCATTTAACAAGGATTTTTATTTTACTTTAGCGATAGCTAGTCAAGAGCTCATAATAATTCTCCCAGAGCTATTCAACAAAAGGGAAAAAGAAATCGGGTTACTCGAGTGATATAAAGGGAACAATAGGTTTAAATCTGCCGCAGAAAAAAGTCGTCATGATTGTGAAAAATGTGAGTTTCTCAAACAAATTTATACTAATAACGTCGGGCAAAATAATTTTTTTTGTAAAATCAATAAAGTGAAACATAAAACGATTTACCAAAGAGGGAAATTAGCGTATTTTATGACTTACTGTATTATTTGTTCTATATTAGGAAGGCAAAAGAAATTGCTAAAAAATGTATCTTCGTATTCAAATTTTCTACAATAAGTTGCTTTAGGCCCCTCCAAATACTTTAATAATTTGTGCTTATTTGAGTGCGTTATAGATTATGAGACCAAAACAGTATTCCCTGTATCTTCAAATCAAAAAAAACCAATGATAGGATATGAATTTGTAGCCTCGTGTGGCAAAGAGCAGCAAAATATCGGCCAAACTAAGCTGATTAGACTACAGAGATAGGCTGGTTTGTTAATTTTCGTGATTGATCAGTTCTTTCTAAAACTTCATTCACTTTGTTTATCGAACTCGAGACAATGAGGATAACATTTCTAACAAAACGAGATATTTAACAATATTTTATATTAACAATGAACTCTATCTGTTAGACAGGCTGTTTACAACAATAGCAAATAATAATACTCATGGAGTCATTTTCTAATCTTTGTATGCGAATATTAGCAAATTCCCTGGTTCCTATGAACGTTTTTAAAAATAAAATCAATTATATAATAACGATTGCCCTATTAGAAGTACATTCACATTTTATGCGGGTCAGGACAAAAAGTGATCCAATATGCTGAAGATTGTAGAAAACAACTGGAAATGCCTTTTGACCTGCCACCAAAAATTGTTAATACACATCAATCCTATACCGCGATTTTTCCAGGAAGAGAGGGGAGGGATCAAAATAAATCGATCTACTAAAAGATGAGATATGCTTAGCCACAAGTGGTTCTAGTATAAGTAAGGAACGACCAGTGGGAATTCTTGGTGGAAGGCCAAAGATGACATTTTCAGTCAGCCCATGTGGTAAAACTTCCGTATTCCATACTGATTAGAAATGCGCAATAATTCATTTTACCTATAGACAGACGATCAACACACCTATCGATAAATCGTTGTTGCCGGTTGCATTTCTACCTATCGATAGCTTATTTCTGCATATCAATAGATGCGGCCAAGGAGGTTTTGGGAGACATTCCTAGGGTAGGGGCTAACGCCTTGGAAGCAAATCAGCGAACAAAAAAAGAACGTCCCCACCTTCATAAATATGTAACATATATAGTTATTAAGATATCAAGGGTATTATAAGGCTAATAACGCTTGTCGTCGGCACATTGATATAATTTAATGTCGGACTAGTTTATTATTGACAAATAATGACATTATGCCAAAGTCAGTTACATAAGAAATACCGCCCTATGGCGTTACAAGTAATAATTAAGTAAGAAATAACGCCTTGGGCCATTATTATAAAAAATAACGCGTAGGGCATTAAAAAATAATATTTCGGTTCATTAATATTAAGGATAGATTTTTCTTAAAGAAAAAATATTTTACTTACTCGGACATTAAACCCAAATCTGCGATGTAAAGATCCATTCGATGTCCTGTTGCTCCCAAAGGTTAATCACGAAGTCTACCTGACAAAAGTGGAAAGTAAGTGGATTATGAAAGACTGCGCATAGATCTTTACTCGTGATAAGATAAATATACTAAAGAACACCCTAGTAACTCTATACCTAAATTTATCATAAAACTCCATGTAAATCTAATGTAAGTATAATAATGTACAATTTATACAGAAAAAAAATGAATGTAAAAGAAAGCCGTAGAAAAAATACAATAGCAGATTCCAGCAAAAATCGAGAAAAGCATAATAAAAGTCTACAAATGATTGTTTAACCAGTCCTTGAGACGTTTCTTAAAAATAATTAGCGAAAAGCTTTTGATATTTGCTGAAATTTCGTTATATACTTTAGCAATATTATAGCTAAATGATCCACAGAATTGAACGGTTTTATATGTTCGAATAGTCAGTTGGTCTTTATGCCGAATATTAATGGTAGTGACTGAACTGCGAAATTTTAATTTGTCATAAAGATATGTAGGTTTTTTTCTTTGAAACCATTTTATAATAAAAGACTGAGCAGTGTAAGTTCTGCGACACAAATGAGCCGGACACGAGCGTTTTGAATTAGCTGCAGTCGCCGAGCGTCTGCCTGATTATGATAGGTGTTTACATCGCCATAGTTCAGATATCATAGTATCATAGCTTCGTACAGAATTAGGCGTCATTTCTTATTCAATTCTATTAAGATTATTTTAAGATTCATAAACGCTCTTCTGAAACAGCAGAAACGTGTTCCGAAAATCTCATTCTGCATTCCAAAACCAAACCCAGGCTTTTTGAACTCTCCTTCAAAGAAAGATTTACTCTAGAAAACGAGAAATAGACCTGTGTGTCATCGGCACACAATCACCGTTCTGTGAATACCGCGATATACAGATCTGGAGAAGAATTAATCTAGGAACCTTTTAGTAAAGAAAGGAGCTGTTGGAAGAGTAGTTGGGAAAATCAAAAATTTACTCGGACTGCTGGGTCTGTCTCTCTCAAAGTTTTCTATTTCCTCTTCTTTAAAACATCATCATAATTTTATTATTGTTTAAGACATTATCTGCACAGGATGAGATTTAAACAGGAAACCGATTAAGCAATCATGGTTTTTGGGATTAGACCTTGTCAAATATATATATATATATATATATATATATATATATATATATATATATGAACTTTTTGCTTGGTAGGGAAATTTTCGGTCTCTTTAAATAAAAACTATAGGAATGCTTTAGCGTTTTCAGGGTCTTTACAAATAATATATAAATCAATTTGACTGCTAACTCTGCGAGTGGAAAAAGGTTAGACCGCTTCATCAATTAGACTTCAATAATCTACAGATAAAAACTACATGGAGTGCGTAAGCATTCTAGTAAGGCTTGACTAAAAGCTCTTAACACGAATAAATTTGACTGCGAACAGTACGTTTGGTAAAAAGTAATTTCATTCAAAATGCTTCATTTTTTTTCAGTTTTTTCGTATAATACTCATCTAGATATGTAATTTATTTCCTGTTAGAACACTAAGGCATCCCTGTAGTTAAAACTAAAAAAAAGCAATGGGAAGTAATGCTTTTATTATCCTTCTGAGACGTCAAACTATTCTAGGAGATAAAAAAGCAATGTGTTTATTAAATAATGTCTTAACAAAAATGTATCACTACACCGTATAAGAAAATACAGATTTCCAGGACTATAAATAGGTAATTTTCCTTTTTAATTCTTTTCGTTATAAATATTTCCTTCTATTAGAAATGGTAAAGTATGGCCCTATTTGGTTCCGCACATAGTCAATAAGACATAAATAAATTGTGTTTTCTTTCATTTCTGTAGACAAAAGGAAGGATTTAGGAGGGAATTTCAGTTTAAGTGCCTTTCCAAGATTGATTTTACCCAATTATCATACTTTACTATTTCTAATAAAAGGAAGGATTAATAACAAGGGAAATTTCGGGCAAACAAAATATACCGTTTTACAATTATTGAACTCCAACAATATTTTACTAGTTTCCATCTATGTCTCCCTTCAAATCTGTGCAAAAGTTTTTTACACTCATTGCTTTTAATTTTTTTAATCCGCCATTTTGTTGCACCATGATGAATTTGTACAAAATGTTCACCAGTTTATTCTTATAACACACCCATTTTTGTGCAAATTTTGGAGTCAATTCTAGAAAAGGCAATGAAACTCTCTGCACTCTTTCAGCAAAGTTAGAAAAGGTGAAGCTATATAAAACTTTTTCCTGCGCTGGTTTTTTAGACACTTTATTAGATCGCCATTTTGTTTAGCCATTTTTGATTCATACCAACTCTTTACCAGTTCAATTCCATGTAACACTTGATTTTTGTATCATATTTGAAGTAAATTGAATAAGTAGTTTTATAGTAATAATGTTTTTAACTTTTTACCAAAATGTCCTCTCAAATTCAAATTCAAAATATTCTTTATTGTCAAAATTATACACTTATCGAAATGCCTCAAATTAACAAAAGAAAATTATTTTTTAAATTTATTTAAAATGTTTTTTTTTTGTTTAATGTTAGAGGAAGAATTCTTTATGAAAGCTAGTCAGCCAGCTGGTTTGAAGAGGCTCATACACAGCATCCCCATAAATTTAACGTACGGGGTGGAATTATGGCAAATAATTGGTCCATTTTCCATTAATAAAATTTTTACCAGACTCAGTTTTTTCAGCAGGATGGTGCGCCCCAGTACTTTTATTAAACCATCAAAAATTATCTTCATAATGAACTTCCAAGGCGCTGGATTGGACATCGTGGATTTGTTGAATGACTACCACGGTCGCCTGGCCTTGGTATCTTTCTTTACTTATTACGTCTTGCTTAAAAGAGCGTGTGTGTGTTTTACAAAACCGTATAATTTACAAGATCTACAACAAAAATTACTGATATCTGCCTTTGATATTTGTGACGCTTGCCCGTGTGCCGAACCGGAAACATAACTGAAGAGTAAAAAACAAGGTCATTCATAATTTTCCGTTAATAAACAAATGTAACCACAAAAACACGGCAGGTAATAAATGAGAACTGAAAAAAAATTCCTCTATAGTTTATATTATATCTCTATTATACATTATTAAGAGCCTTCTAGCATCGCTGCCTCACCCTCTCACTGCAGGGCAGTGTCGCTACTTCGCTGGCCCCACAACTTGCATGAGTGTGAAAAGTGGTTTTCAAATATATTATAAAATGTATTTTTTCTACTTCTGCATTTGGGGCGTACATTTAAATTCATTGTGTACCCTTCATTTCTTACAGAGCAATGTAACTTTTATCGACATAAAAACATTTTAAATATTTTTGGCATTTTGACATTGAAACTAGAATACAGATTAATTGAGCATATATCATTGTATATAATAAAATATTAAGTAGGTTGTATTTTGCACACGAAAGCTGACCAATGGCGAACCACTTTGAGCCGTGGAAAATCATTTTCGGATATGCGAAATTATTCGTTTTCAGACCTTTCTGGTTGTGTGTTTGCGGTTGTAGAAAAAAGTATATAGAAATGACATCGTAGAACTTAATTCAAAAATATACAGAATGTTTGATTTAAAATTTAAATTTAATTTCATTTTCGGTTTAATAAGAAGTCGAATTCAAATATTTTATAAGTCAAGAAACTATGTTCGTGCTCCAAATTAAAAATAAACATGTCTAATGGTAACGAAATGGCAACTTAACGTTAATAATTTTTGAGACAAAGAAACTTTTTTAAAGATGTCGAATTTTAAATCAGACCTTTATTGTTAAGTATAGTCCCTAGTTTTTCCAGATTTCTCTAAAACACTGGACGTTAATTATTTTTGCCCATATCTAAAAAATTTTAATTACCATTTTTTAGAATATATCCTCGTTTTTTTAGGTTGATAAAAAACCTTATTTTTCAACCATGCTAAGGTTTGGATCTTTATTTATTATTATTATAAAATGCTGGAGACAGGAAAAGCTAAGCCTTTTTTATCTAAAAAACTTACGAAACTTAGGCTGAATAATTAATAGGGCAAGATTTTAAGTTCTGAATATTAGCGTTTTCTAGTCAAAACTCAGGAAAATTTTTACTATATCTGCTAATAAACCATTAAAAACCGTAAATAAATATCATATTTCAGTGTTTACTACTTTTTTAGATATTTTTTCTATTTTTTAACTTTCATGCTTCCTTTTTCAAAATTTTAGGTTAAATGTTAGTAGACCGTAACAACTCTATCGATTCTCCATTGACACTCTTTGTGGTCTATTGTGACTTACATCTATAATTATACTCTTTAAGCATTTCCAACCGCTCCCTGCCTTTTGGTGCACACTGTAACAAAATACTTGTTTTAGAAATACCCATGAGATTTACTCATCGTGTTGTTTTGTTGTGGTATGTTTGGTAGTCGTTTATTTTTATTACGTGTTTTTTTTTATTTTCTAGCCAATTACGTTAGTGTAGTTTTACTTTGGCGCCCTTAAAAGCTGGCTACGCCTCTGCTTGATTCCTGTACCGCCTTGCCAATAGCACAGTACATGTTTGACAATTGATATATATATATATATATATATATATATATATATATATATATATATATATATATATATATATATATATATATATATATATATATATATATATATATATATATATATATATATATATATATATATATATATATATATATATATATATATATTATATATATATCAATTGTCAAACATGTACTGTGCTATTGGCCAGGCGGTACAGGAATCAAGCAGAGGCGTAGCCAGCTTTTAAGGGCGCCAAAGTAAAACTACACTAACGTAATTGGCTAGAAAATAAAAAAAAACACGTAGGAAAAATAAACGACTACCAAACATACCACAACAAAACAACACGATGAGTAAATCTCATGGGTATTTCTAAAACAAGTTTTTTGTTACAGTGTGCACCAAAAGGCAGGGGGGCGGTTGGAAATGCTTAGAGAGTATAATTATAGATGTAAGTCACAATAGACCACAAAGAGTGTCAATGGAGAATCGATAGAGTTGTTACGGTCTACTAACATTTAACCTAAAATTTTGAAAAAGGAAGCATGAAAGTTAAAAAAAAGAAAAAATATCTAAAAAAGTAGTAAACACTGAAATATGATATTTATTTACGGTTTTTAATGGTTTATTAGCAGATATAGTAAAAATTTTCCTGAGTTTTGACTAGAAAACGCTAATATTCAGAACTTAAAATCTTGCCCTATTAATTATTCAGCCTAAGTTTCGTAAGTTTTTTAGATAAAAAAGGCTTAGCTTTTCCTGTCTCCAGCATTTTATAATAATAATAAATAAAGATCCAAACCTTAGCATGGTTGAAAAATAAGGTTTTTTATCAACCTAAAAAAACGAGGATATATTCTAAAAAATGGTAATTAAAATTTTTTAGATATGGGCAAAAATAATTAACGTCCAGTGTTTTAGAGAAATCCTTTTTGTTATTATTTTTCCTTATTATTAAAAACCAACTTATATCTGGAAAAACTAGGGACTATAGTTAACAATAAAGGTCTGTTTTAAAATTCGACATCTTTAAAAAAGTTTCTTTGTCTCAAAAATTATTAACGTTAAGTTGCCATTTCGTTACCATTAGACATGTTTATTTTTAATTTGGAGCACGAACATAGTTTCTTGACTTATAAAATATTTGAATTCGACTTCTTGTTAAACCGAAAATGAAAGTAAATTTAAATTTTAAATCAAACATTCTGTATATTTTTGAATTAAGTTCTACGATGTCATTTCTATATACTTTTTTCTACAACCGCAAACACACAACCAGAAAGGTCTGAAAACGAATAATTTCGCATATCCGAAAATGATTTTCCACTGCTCAAAGTGGTTCGCCATTGGTCAGCTTTCGTGTGCAAAATACAACCTACTTAATATTTTATTATATACAATGATATATGCTCAATTAATCTGTATTCTAGTTTCAATGTCAAAATGCCAAAAATATTTAAAATGTTTTTATGTCGATAAAAGTTACATTGCTCTGTAAGAAATGAAGGGTACACAATGAATTTAAATGTACGCCCCCAAATGCAGAAGTAGAAAAAATACATTTTATAATATATTTGAAAATCACTTTTCACACTCATGCAAGTTGTGGGGCCAGCGAAGTAGCGACACTGCCCAGCAGTGAGAGGGTGAGGCAGCGATGCTAGAAGGCTCTTAATAATGTATAATAGAGATATAATATAAACTATAGAGGAATTTTTTTTCAGTTCTCATTTATTACCTGCCGTGTTTTTGTGGTTACATTTGTTTATTAACGGAAAATTATGAATGACCTTGTTTTTTACTCTTCAGTTATGTTTCCGGTTCGGCACACGGGCAAGCGTCACAAATATCAAAGGCAGATATCTGTAATTTTTGTTGTAGATCTTGTAAATTATACGGTTTTGTAAAACACACACACGCTCTTTTAAGCAAGACGTAATAAGTAAAGAAAGATACCAAGGCCAGGTGACCGTGGTAGTCATTCAACAAATCCACGATGTCCAATCCAGCGCCTTGGAAGTTCATTATGAAGATAATTTTTGATGGTTTAATAAAAGTACTGGGGCGCACCATCCTGCTGAAAAAACTGAGTCTGGTAAAAATTTTATTAATGGAAAATGGACCAATTATTTGCCATAATTCCACCCCGTACGTTAAATTTATGGGGATGCTGTGTATGAGCCTCTTCAAACCAGCTGGCTGACTAGCTTTCATAAAGAATTCTTCCTCTAACATTAAACAAAAAAAAACATTTTAAATAAATTTAAAAAATAATTTTCTTTTGTTAATTTGAGGCATTTCGATAAGTGTATAATTTTGACAATAAAGAATATTTTGAATTTGAATTTGAGAGGACATTTTGGTAAAAAGTTAAAAACATTATTACTATAAAACTACTTATTCAATTTACTTCAAATATGATACAAAAATCAAGTGTTACATGGAATTGAACTGGTAAAGAGTTGGTATGAATCAAAAATGGCTAAACAAAATGGCGATCTAATAAAGTGTCTAAAAAACCAGCGCAGGAAAAAGTTTTATATAGCTTCACCTTTTCTAACTTTGCTGAAAGAGTGCAGAGAGTTTCATTGCCTTTTCTAGAATTGACTCCAAAATTTGCACAAAAATGGGTGTGTTATAAGAATAAACTGGTGAACATTTTGTACAAATTCATCATGGTGCAACAAAATGGCGGATTAAAAAAATTAAAAGCAATGAGTGTAAAAAACTTTTGCACA
Source organism: Kuschelorhynchus macadamiae (assembly GCA_030620095.1). Lineage (NCBI taxonomy): Eukaryota > Metazoa > Arthropoda > Insecta > Coleoptera > Curculionidae > Kuschelorhynchus > Kuschelorhynchus macadamiae. The sequence goes on from JAUTXW010001081.1 coordinate 136,397, forward strand.
GATTTGAAGGGAGACATAGATGGAAACTAGTAAAATATTGTTGGAGTTCAATAATTGTAAAACGGTATATTTTGTTTGCCCGAAATTTCCCTTGTTATTAATCCTTCCTTTTATTAGAAATAGTAAAGTATGGTAATTGGGTAAAATCAATCTTGGAAAGGCACTTAAACTGAAATTCCCTCCTAAATCCTTCCTTTTGTCTACAGAAATGAAAGAAAACACAATTTATTTATGTCTTATTGACTATGTGCGGAACCAAATAGGGCCATACTTTACCATTTCTAATAGAAGGAAATATTTATAACGAAAAGAATTAAAAAGGAAAATTACCTATTTATAGTTCTGGAAATCTGTATTTTCTTATACGGTGTAGTGATACATTTTTGTTAAGACATTATTTAATAAACACATTGCTTTTTTATCTCCTAGAATAGTTTGACGTCTCAGAAGGATAATAAAAGCATTACTTCCCATTGCTTTTTTTTAGTTTTAACTACAGGGATGCCTTAGTGTTCTAACAGGAAATAAATTACATATCTAGATGAGTATTATACGAAAAAACTGAAAAAAAATTAAGCATTTTGAATGAAATTACTTTTTACCAAACGTACTGTTCGCAGTCAAATTTATTCGTGTTAAGAGCTTTTAGTCAAGCCTTACTAGAATGCTTACGCACTCCATGTAGTTTTTATCTGTAGATTATTGAAGTCTAATTGATGAAGCGGTCTAACCTTTTTCCACTCGCAGAGTTAGCAGTCAAATTGATTTATATATTATTTGTAAAGACCCTGAAAACGCTAAAGCATTCCTATAGTTTTTATTTAAAGAGACCGAAAATTTCCCTACCAAGCAAAAAGTTGGCAGTGCTCATAAGGAGTTTTTATTTGATTCATGTCAGAACGCCACCACATTTCACATATGACAGAGCAGTACTCGTCAACATTTTTTATGCACGCCCTACTAGAACTGGAATGCATTCCACAGTTTTTAGCCGAAAATTACTAAACTTTAAATGAGTCAACCTTTTGCCAGTCTGAGTTAACGATAAGGCGAAAAACTTTTATTTTTCAAACTACAGGGTGCTAGCGATGCTATAAAAAAGTAAGACAAGCAAATTAGACTTTCAGCTTAATATATTTTACAGATTTCTGAAAAACATGAAAATTGACTCTAAATAAGAAGAAAAATTAAATGTAAAGTGTAGCATTTTTTTATTTCTGCCGATAATGTTACCACGAAAAAGTTAAGAACAGTACTTGTTTCTCGCTCTAGTAACACGATATCAAAAATTCAAAATTTTCAGTTATCGTTTCCAGGGAAACCGTAGACGTTTGGCAAATTATGCATAATACGGAAATTATAGAAGACAACCGTTACTAAAAATATACAGGGTAGCCCATTTCTAAATTTACGTTTATATACTGCTCAACAGGTAGTATTTAAGTTGTTTTAGTCATCTATTGCAGTTAATTTTATCACTAGTGTGATACAATTATATATAACACTTTTAAAAAACTAACGAATTTGTTTAATATAACGATTAAGTTGTAATGTATAGTGTATTTCATTTCAAGAGGACTACAAGAGTTTTAATATGTGTGTTATTTTATAGTGGATACATTCAACTTTCCACCATTTTCTATTTTCTATATTAAAGGTGTCTTAGTATTTACATCTTTATTTTTTTATTGTTCCACTATTGAAAGACTATACTTCTGTTGAAATTCATATTTTAATATTTTGTTTGTTCAAGTCTAACTTAATTGTTATTATTAATAACGGAGAGCTAAAATCAATAACTATTAAACAAGTAAATTTTAATTTTGATATATATATATATATATATATATATATATATATATATATATATATATATATATATATATATATATATATATATATATATATATATATATATATATATATATATATATATATATATATATATATATATATATATATATATATATAAGTTAGTACATATATATGTTTCACTCTGGCAATAATTAAAATGTGGAAAAGATCTCTAAACTGAAATTTTAATTACAAGTTCCATTTGTCATTCCTGCTGTTTTGAAATAGCGGCGCAAAACTGTGATCTCATTAATACTGTTTTATTGTTTCAAACAGCGAGACGTTAATTTTACTTTTAATTAAACCTGACGCTATATGCGCGTGATTTGTTACAGAGTCTAATACAAAACCATCAGGAAAACTGCTAGCACCTAATCAACCTGGCAAATAATTGCCTCAAGGGTAGCATCACAACTGTGTTATTTTTTGTGGGAACTCTTAATTGGATTTAAAACATATTCAGTGGAAAATAAAGCAGCGAATACAATGTACTGTTTAGTATTAGATGTACTATACAGACGCTTTTATTTTCTTAATTTTCTTATTTCAATTATGTTTTTTTTAAACCCCTTACTTTTAGTCTCATTAACAAGTCATCATGATAATATTTCCCATGTGCTGAAGGTAATGTGGCCACCGTTTATAATTTATTTTAGATTGGTATTAAAACAATTTTTTGCAAAATATTATTTATTACTACAACTGGATACAGAAATATCGCACTTTCTCCATTGTAAACGGAATTAATGTTCCTATTCTATTTACATGATTTAAAAATTCTGTCAAATTATTGTCGTTCACAGTCCAAATAGCAAAAGTATGATCCACATACGTAAGCCAAAATTTAGATTTCTTTTAAGCAGGTATCAACAAGGAACTTTGCTTGTTGATTATTTTATTCTTTTGTTTGTTTAAGTCTGACTTTTATTTTTTTTAAGTAACTTGAAATTAAAGCATCTGTTCGTGTAATGTTCATTAGCGCGCTATATCCACGTTACGATTAATAATGGAAAGTTAAATCAATAACTATTGTTCTATTAAACAATTAAATATGAATTTTGATATATATGTCAGTATATATGTTTCACTCTGGCAATAAATAATCTGTGGAAATGAAGATATCTCCACCAGAAATTTAATTACAAGTTCCATTTGTCATTCCTGCTGTTTTGAAATAGCGGCACAAAACTGTGATCTCATTAATACTGTTTTATTGTTTCAAACAGCGAGACGTTAATTTTACTTTTAATTAAACCTGACGCTATATGCGCGTGATTTGTTACAGAGTCTAATACAAAACCATCAGGAAAACTGCTAGCACCTAATCAACCTGACAAATAATTGCCTCAAGGGTAGCATCACAACTGTGTTATTTTTTGTGGGTTCCCTTAATTGGATTTAAAACATATTCAGTGGGAAGTAAAGCATCGGATACAATATACTGTTTAGATATATTATACATTTTATTGCTTCATTTTCTTTTTAAATTATATTTAAAGATATTTAAAATGTTTTTAATTAATTTTAGCTTGGTATTAAAGCAATTTATCAATTTTTAATGCAAAATATAAATATAAATATAAATATTGGTTACTACCCCAGAGAGGGATGATCCCATATCAACATCATCATCCTGTGAGTAAAAAAATCTTTTACTGGAACGTAGGACTTACGGAGACAGCATTCCAATAGTTCCATCGCCTCATCCGAAGGCAACGTTGTGACTTCAAGGAGTGTTCCGTATTTTCTCAATTTTTGCTATGATGTCTATATATTTAATATAAGCTTTCGCCATCAAAACTAACAAATCTGTCTTCCTGTGATAATCTGACTTCCTTAAAAATATTAATAAAATGGTTCGAACTTTAAACAGACGAATTCATCTTAGCTTGTAAAAGTTGAATAAAATCTAACAAATATTTCTCCAATGCAGTTGTTGGTGATTCTCAGGAGCTAGTAATTGGTTTGGGAGACATGTTCGGCTAATGGATCTTTGGTAAACCATAGAGATAAGATGCTTTGCTGTAACGTGGCGTTAGCTTGCTGCGTATCCTGTCTAGGATGTATGCACTATCTTCCTTCAACGTCTTTGTTCATAACTACTGTAGCAACCCCTTTTTCTGGAGGAAGAATATTTATAGAACTATCTTTCTGGAGACGCTTAAGTGAAAATTCTTCTTGCTTTCTATGAATGAAAGGCATCAAGTTATTTTCAGTAAACCTAGCGTTGTTACTCCAGACATATAGAAACTACTTCTAGCTCAAACTGACCTTCTTAGACTTCACCATTCAGGTAACCAGAATGTGGAGACTATGTATCTCGCGCAAGATTTGTATATAAGCCCGTAGCTTTAGAACTACGTTTGACAATTGGGAGGTAGTTACTATTGGAAACGTTGTAAACCAAACAAATAAACAAAAATTTATTAAGGCTTCAATCAATGTAATGTTAGATATTTTTAATGAGTTGCGAAAAAGCCAAAAAAAAATTTTTGTTTATCAATTTAGACGCAACAAATAATCTGAACACATTTAAATACAAACAAATAAAGATAATGCAAGTCCATCAGAACGAGTTTAGTGTCTACTACCTTCAAACAAGGACAGAAGAACGACTTTACGGCAGCAGTCTTAATTTTGCAGTGACACCAAAACGCACATCAATTTTGGGATTGCAGCTTTCGAAACAATCCACATCCTCAACCTGAAGCAGATGAATTTCAGCATAAAATAAAAACAATTTTAGCACTAACCTAACCTAACCAACCTATTATGTCATTGTTGTGGGCCATTTACCACGTTAATCCAAAGGGCGGTGCCCAAGAATTAGCCGTATATATGTATATATATATATATATATATATATATATATATATATATATATATATATATGTATATGCAGAGAGTATATTTTTGCATAAAAAACAGTTCAGCAAACATCGGTCACTGTCGGTCAGTTGACGATCGTTAACTTGAATTATAAACGGCTGATTCTTGGGCACCACCCTATGGATTAACGTGGTAAATGGCTCACAACAATGACATAATAGGTTGATTAGGTTAGGTTAGTGCTAAAATTGTTTTTAATTTAGGCTACAAACAAACAGGTTCAGCTTTCACAACGAAACCACTAATGTTACTAATGTTTACACTATTAGGAAGAATAGAACTTTTTTACCACCCCGTACAATGCTACATACTGAAGGACGCTTTCAGCTTAATATAGTTCAAATCAGTGATACTTTATACAGGTACCGGGTATAAAGCAAAAAATAAAAATAAAACTACACCTCAATCCCCCGAATAACGAAGAAAACATCTATGCAAATATCATGTTTGACACAACTACTAATTTTTTATTTTATTTATTATTTTGTTCATCTGGTATATAAAATTCGGCATGTATTATATTAGGACAAAATATAGAGTGGATATGTGAAATTTATTCTCCATGTCCATTTTTTAAAAGGAATGTCTTATTTTTTTTTCAATATTCGGATAAGGCTTACTTATCCGATTTTAAAAATACAGGATTATTGGAGTTTATACCGATTGCTTTGGAAATTATGGCCTAATTTGTAAAAAAAATCTTAAACCATTTGTGTACTTCATAATTTAAGGGATAACTAAATTTTAAATAAAAAAAAGCTTAAGATATTATATATTTTTGAAAAACCGTAATATTTTATAAATGTCTGTATTTTGTATACAGGGCGTATTAAGCCGCATTTGCATTCAATACTTATTTAACGCACCCCCCCCCTGTGTAGTACACGTGGCAAAGGCTCGGTTAAGAATTGAAACTTCATATACGTATAGAGTGATAGAAAATTTGTTAAATTTAAGGATATCTGGCAATATGATTCATTAACTCCACGGAAGCGAGCAAACTGCGTAAGATTATTAAATGCAAGACTTTTTAAGTGAAACTTATTTTCATCCGGCAGCAGAAAATGCCCTAAGAAATATTAGTTTATAACTTTTTCATCTATTGATATAACGAAAAACGGTGTTTGCAGGCTGATAAGTAAGATGTCAGCGCACATTATGGCATGCGAGTCGAGTCGGTTAAATTAAAGACCGAATAGGTAAAATGCATTAAAATTTAAAAAATTTTTATTAGTAAGTGTATTTTAGAAGTATTACATTTTTGTAGGCATATCCGATATTATTAGTGTATTATTGTTTGGTTTTATCATAAATACTCCTGTACATTAAAATTACGTGATAAGTACAATTTGTATGGTATATCATTAAAAAGGAAAGTAGTAGAAAGTAGATCATTAAAAAGGAAAGCATTTTAATAACGAAATAATATATAGGGGGAACGCGTTAAAAAATATTAAATGCAAAGGTGTTTTGATGCCCTGTTTAAAATACACAGACATTTATAAAGTTGTATGACGTAGCAGCAAATATAAAGAATCTTAAATTGTTTTACCTTAAAAAGTAGTTGTTGATTCTTACTAGTATGAAATACAGGCATTTTTAAAGCAATGGATTTTTCTTCAAAAATTAGACCATAACTTCCAAAGTATTCTGTAAACTAAGATAATTCTATATTTTTAAAATTGGCAATAATAATTCAATAAATGTGATACATCCGCATTATTTTCTCGTTGTCGCGATTAAAAGATATATTAAATATTCCTAAAAACAAAAAAAAATTCCTTTAAATTTAAGGCACAGATTAAGAACCAATCAGATATCGCACTCCAGGAATTTTCATTCATAAACGTGTTTAATCGAACCCCATTAGCTGGGCGGAAAACTCAGAGATGTACTCGAAATATTTTTATTTATTCTGAACAGAACCTTATTAAAATATTTTGTGAGTGATGTTTAACCGAGTTTAATATATTTATATTAAAAAATGTGTGTATACATAGTAGTTATGCACGTACAGAGTGGTTTAAGTTTTAATAGATTTATGAAAGAATAAGGGCAAAGTTAAAATTTAATATTATTGTTAAATCAGTTATATCGCTTACCTTGTGTTTTAGTATCATGTAGAAAGGGTTGTAGCGCATGTTATATGAATTTCACTTCTGACATTGGCGTGTTTATGAAAAACGTTAATATTATATACTATTATACTCTTATAATAATACATTACCAAAATGGAATATTATGTTTCTGATTTTCACCGTTTTGGTGGTCAGCAAATTCAATTTTTCTGTTCATTTATATTTTTTGTTATATCCATAAATAAGTAAGGATTCAAGTGTAAGTTACATAACCTCCGATTTGTATGCAGATTGTTTATTTTATCTAAAAGATCTTCTCTGTTGCAAGATCTAAGATAAAAAATAATATTTTTAATGCTAACATGACAAACATGCTTTATGCTATCAATGAGAGCAAGACTGAACGCCGATAAATAAAACCATATGTGATCCTCGGTTCAATAAAAAAATATAGTTTAAAATATCTAGAGAACACGCTTTTGTCAGTAACGCAACAAAATAATGTAATTTTCTTAAAATATATTTTGTTCAAAGACTCTGCAAAAAAGTGTGATTCGCTTTTTCGTTTCTTTGAGAAGCATGTACGTCTAATTAATTTCGACAGCATTACATTATTTTGTACTTTTTAGTGCTTTACTATCAGAAGCCTGTTAAGAACAAAATTTAGTGTAAATGAAAATTAGACAATACGTATTTACATGACATGCAAATAATAATTAAAAAATAGGCATATTTCCTTTACCCGGAATTTCCCTCGTAATGAATCGTTCATTTTATTAGGAATAGAGAAGTGTGACTCAATTTAGTTCAGTGCATAGTTATTTAGCAACACATACTGTCTTCGCAAACACTTTTTTCGGCGCCATTTTGTTCCATTATATTACATTCCTATCAATATTTTATCAGTTTCTACTTATGCCACAGTTGATTTTTGTGCATAATTTAAAATCTATTCAATAAGTAGTTTTTATATTAGTATGCCCCCCCCCCCCATTTTGAACCAGAATTTTATTTGGTCGCCATTTTGTTCCGCTGTCTGGAATTCATACTACAACCTTTCAAATTTGTCTCTATATTACACTTGAATGCATAAAATGTGAAATTAATCTAATTAGTAGCTTTTTCAGCCTGATCTTTTAAAGATTTTATTAGGCCGCCATTTTGTTTTGCTATCTTAAATTCATACCAAATATAACTGGGAACGCTAAAACGTGAAGATATGTAAAACTTGAGAGGGTAATTTTTGCACGATTACAAACATTTAATATAGTCGCCATTTTATTCCGCCATCTTGAATTAGTAACACAGTTTTGCTAGTTCATCTCTATACCATAGTTATATATTGCACACAATTTGAAATCAGTCTATTAAATAGTTTTTTCAGGCTGAATTTTTAAATAATTTAATAAGCCGCTATTATGTGCGCCGTCTTGGATTCGTACCAAAATTTTAAAAATTGACTCCTACATAATACATGAATTTTGTGTAAAATTTGAGATAAATTGGATAGGTAGTTTTTTGGTAATAATGTTTTAAACATTCCACTAGACCGCCATTTTATTTTGCCATATTAGTTTTTTACCAGGTCATCCCCATATGACCCTTAATTTTTGACCAAAATTGGAAGTAAATCGGGTAAGTAATTTTTTGGCTATGCCGCGAACATATAGATCGACATACAGGCAGACAGACTGACGGGATTGAGAAAACATGTTTTTTTTTCATCTAGAGACCCTAAAACGTAAAAATCTGAAAAAAGGGTGAGTCTTTGACAAATCAATTAAAAGATATTGAATGAAAAAATAATTCCTGCAATTAAGGTTTTCAGTATCGGAATCTCGAAATCAGTTTACAGTTTCGAAAATCCGCGGATTGAAAACGCGATCTCGAAAAATCCCTACATTTAATAACGCGATGCCACGGAAGAAATGGTATGTAAACGTTCTCACTTACTTCGCGTACCGATCGTTCGATGGCTACTTTGTCTGTAATTTCCACAAATTCACTTTTGTTGCTAGAGGCTCCCAAAACACGTACACAATTAGTATCGAAGTTTATTTAGTTCTTTTTAAAACATGAATTAGTATAACGTAGGCTATAGCGTATTTAGAGCTGTTTTAGCATCTGTCTTAAAGTTTAACAAACTATTATTATATGTCGGAAACTATATAACATTTAAAAAATTTTGCAGTGTTTGGCAGCATACACCATGACACTGATTTTTCTAGAAGCATTCATATTTTGATATTATTTTTTATAATAATATCTAATAGAGTCTTTAAATATTTAAATTTAATGTATACTTTACTTCGGCATCCGGCGGTTTGAAGAACTAAAAACGCCGCCACTGCACACGACTACGTCAGAAACAGTAATGCCAGTCTCCGGCCAATCCAACGCTGCTGAGTTGATAGATTATCCGTTTAAATTGAGGTTATGTGATGATTTGCACACCGAACGAAAGTGCGGTATCTCTATTAATCTGTGTTTAAGGTGTATTATGGTAACTTTTCTTTTTTTATAATTAATAACAAAGGATAAGTTAAAATTTAGTTTTAAAGACAATAACCGTCCACGTACAGTTTTTAACTTTTGTTTTAGTATTAATCATTAGACACTAGAGTTCATTTTTCTGCAAGGTAGGTACTGTAAAGTTTAATACAATGTCTTTAGAGAAACTAAACGATAAACAGTATGTTTTGTATAACTCATTATAACTTGTTTCTACATTTACTATATATATTACATATTTATAAGCCAAAAATAATAACAAACTTCAGATAGGATAACTAACTATATGTAACAAAATAAAACTGTTATTTGTTAATTATATGTGAGTAGAGAGCTACGTAGCTTGAATATGACTGTATATGGACTTGTCCTGTAATCTATAAATTAAAATCAAGTAAACGAATGTATTTATTCGAATAAAATAATTGGATAGTTGATTATGAATGATTACCAATTATTCGATAATCCATTTTATTCGATATTTCCCTTCGCTAATTCTGCTTTCTTAGCGGCCCTCACCCCTGTCCACATTCGGCATACAATGAGACGCGTCTTCGTCTGTCAAAAGAAAGGCGCTCCAGTGTTGCTTGAGTTGTCAGAACATTCGAACTATAGAAAATAGTTTATATTATATATAACAAAAAAATTAACGGTTGAAGAATAACTTGCACGAAATTACAAAAAAAAAAAAAAAATATGAATATATATATATATATATATATATATATATATATATATATATATATATATATATATATATATATATATATGTGTGTGTGTTTTCATTCCGGGTGTACATCCGTTCACTACTGTCGTTCTGAAAAGAACAGTTTTGCTGACGTTTCGCCAAAATCACATTTGGCATTTTCGAAGCTTTCTTTCTCGCGTCCGAATAGAGACTCTATTCGGACGCGAGAAAGAGAGCTTCGAAAATGCCAAATGTAGAGAGAGCTAAACTGTTCTTTTCAGAACGACAGTAGTGAACGGATGTACACCCGGAATGAAAACACATTGTATTTTTCCATCCGTGAAGGAGTAAAAATCAACACATATATATATATATATATATATATATATATATATATATATATATATATATATATATTATTATAAAACAAATACGTATTGTAACAATTAACTGTTGAGTTAAATCATATTTTAAGTTAAAGTATTTTTCGTGATGCTACTACTGAATTCCAACCGATGTTAGCAAGCTCGATATTTTTTTGGCTTAATGTATCGATGTTTCAGATACATAGTTGTCACCCCTGAGTTATTTAAAAGTTAAGTATCATGGCCGCTCTTTATGTCAAAATCTATTTTGTCTCCTACTGTTACTAGTGACCCTGAGTTGTAATGGTGGTTAATTTCATGTCTTTATACTAAATCAAACGCACTTTTTAATTTGCACCCTTATTTATTTTTACTTCGACGCTCAAAGTAACTTCTCACTACAGACTGCGGTACATAAAATGGCTGCTTGTATGTATTTTTAAACTTCAAGAAGAATTGACGGGTCTCGTAAACGCACGAGTTTAAATTATTCTAATTTACATGCACGATATTTTAATTGTGGGAGCATGGTACTTGTTCAGCTGAGTGAAAGGCTAACCTTGGCTTGCTGACAGTGTTGTAATAATTGCAAGAGTATAGTATTTTACGCAAACTGATGTGTGACACTTTATCCAAGTTGTGGCATTTTTGCTTCCTCCTTAGAGTAAATTAGAAATTGGCTTTTCAACTGTGTAGTGCTATAAGAAAGTGAACATTTATTAATCCTATTCAGTGAACTTTGGTTTTAGATTATATAATTTTACCATCACATACATTTATTTATGCACTTTTCTCACTGTAAATTTATTTTATAAGACAATTTTAAGCAGGAACAGTAGCGTTGGGCACTATCGAATGAAATGCACTATGGAATAATTAGTAGTCATTCGTAATCATCTATCGAATAATTTTATTCAAATAATTTCATTCGTTTACTTTTGATTTTAATGTATACTTACAAGAGAAGCTGGACAAGCCCATATAAACTAATAAATAAATACATCATATGTGTTCCTGTTCCTATTATAAATTTATAATTTCTTTTCGATTATCCCAATAGATACTTCGTTTAAGGCGAGAACTCTCACTGTAAAGCCAAGTTATAATAGGTTCTACCAAAAAAATTGTTAAGTCGTTCTAAAAAAATAATGTTCCCAACACAAAACATTTGAAACCAAGCAAACATATATATATATATATATATATATATATATATATATATATATATATATATATATATATATATATATATATATATATATATATATATATATATATATATATATATATATATATATATATATATATATATATATATATTATATATATATATATATATATATATATATATATATATTTATATAAAAATTTATATTTGGCAACAAAATTATGTATTCAAATGAAAGTTATTTTCATTCATTCGTTTGTTGGTTGCTCATTTATTTCTATTATTTGAATGAATAGTTTTGAATTATCGAATAAATAGTAAATAGCAACTATCGAATAATTCTATAATTTTTACTAGATATAACTTTACTTATGCTAGATACTTGTGAGGAGAATCATATTTATATACATCTCGTGTTTTTCCGTCGGAATATGTTTTTGCCAGTAGCGGCTCCTCCATTAGGCCAAATGGTCAATGACCCCCCAATAAATAGTTCCAAATAGAAACAAATAAATAAAACAATACATAATTTATATTTTTTCAATTTTTTTTTAAATTTGGAAATTATCTCTATTATTCTACGCGTATAAACTCGTTGAGCGTTCTCTTAATTCCGCGACATACTATCGATGCCTCACACGGCGATCTCCGGACAGGTTTCGTTTCATTTGGAATACTTCACGGCTGGCGGCTCGCGTTGACCTCGGGGTTATAAACGGAGGTGAGTTTTTCTCGAGTGTTCCCGATCAAATTCGCATAGGGGTGCATAGGTAATATACGGCTTACGTTAGCAGTTTGGGTCAACAGCCGCACCGAGGAATCTTAAATATTTTCGTCAGTTGATGTGTTTAATGTGAATCGTGTTATAGTTTGTGGTTACGATTGCGTATTTTTATAGATTTTATTTTGAAGGCTTTACATTTTGTTTGTTGATTTTGTGATTTAAATTAATGTTTTAAAGAAACGTAGCCACAGTGTTTTCGAATATTAAGACTTTATAATCCGTTTTCAATTTTGGCGAGCTGAACTTTGAGAAACTTGCCGAAATTTAAAATTCAGCAAACAAGTAAAGGCAAAAATAAAGAAGAACGATATTTTCGTGGAAATATTTACGATTTATGTGCCTGGACATGCGGTTGCGAAGTAACAAATGCATTTTATTGTTTCGTGTGTCTGATTTTTTCAGATGACTCTTTGTGGTTTATATGTATTGACCCCCTAAAAATTTGACCACGAACCGCCACTGGTTTTTGCATCGTTTTATTATATACCTCTTTCTTTTTATCAAGGATCGCAAGTTTATTGAATCTCGGGCTTACATTACAAGCTATTCTAACTAGAAATAATAATCTGGATTTTTATAGAAAACGTCCTATCGAAGACTATAGCTATTTGTAAAAGGCAACAAGCGATATCTGATCTAATCTGGTTGTGATTAATTTGGAACACTCATACATGTACAGTATTTAAAATTCTCCTTTATGAATTTGACCAGATTCTGTTTTTCCGTCTCTCTCTGACACACTGTCTCTTACGGGAAAGCCCTAATTCTTCAGTTCAAACATTAAGCATAACACATCGTTGGTTTTGGGAGGTCGAACCCTTTTAAAGATTAAATAAAAAATCTAGGTACATTAAAAAAATAATAAATCGATGATGAGATTTCGAAGACGAAACGTCGGATTTTAATTCATTGGGCATTATTTTGTAGAGAAGAAAAAGTTGCTATAAAGATTTAAAATTTATTTTGTAAAATTTCTTCAAATGCATGGGCTCTAAATCCTCCTATCTCTTGAAATGCAATGCCTAAAAAAAATAAAAAAGAAAAATTACGATTTTCGGTTTAAATAAATTAATTATCTAAGGGGTTAATAAAAAATCACTGCTTAATATGTAATAATTTAAAAAAAAATCATATCTCAAAAAATATATAAAATTTTTAAAAAAAATTATCAAATTGTTTTTTACAGTTTTATCAAGAATTAAATTGATCTAGCAATTATAGGGTTAAATAGTTTTGTAACATTTTCGGAACAAATAAAATATTGGAACATTTGCAGAGTCTTGTTTAATACCCTGTATAGATAACTGTTTAGCTTAAGTAAATTCTACACTTAAAATCGTTAACACGTAAGAAAAAAATTCAAAAGAGAAGACTGAAAACCCATTTTAATATCTCTTTTTGTTTTAAAAATATTCGAATTGAAATATTACCTAAAAATTCGGTTGTCCCGTTTGCTCTGTCCAGCAGTTTAGATTCAGCCCTGCACCACTTGGATTCCACACTTTACGGATCACTCTATATATTATTTTAAAACAGCCTCTCCTTCGAGGCATATCGGACGCTGCGGGCTCTCGGGCTAATAGTTCACCAGTGCAAAAAGACTTTCAGTTTTGTATTCACTGGCATTCCTTGTGGCACATAATATACAAATAACATTAAACCCGGGAAATTGATGTCTTATCAAATTCTGTTTATTCTGGATTCTGTAGTGAGGGGATGATATCTTGTGAGAGTCACAATACCTACACTCCGCTGAGCTCCTGGCTTGTTCTATGACTTTGTTTAAACCGGCATTAATAGGCCGGCATTAGAAGGAAACTAACAGAGCGATGTTTCAACTTCTTGTTCACAACCTCCACAAGGATATGTCACTTAAGTTCATATTGTGACAATACTTTCGCAGCTCTTCTCGACATTACTTTTTTCGCCATAAAGACTTATCGTACTCATATAAAAAATATGCAATTGTCATACAAAAAATAATTTTTTCGTTAAATATACTGATTTTGTTTTTAAACAAAATGTGACAATCGTCTGAAGGATCAAACCCCACGAAAATTTGGAAGCAGGCCAATTTTTTTTAATTATTTTGGTATTAGCCAAACTGCACATTGCTAGATTTTCGGAAAGTTAAGAAAACTGAAAAATATTCACAAAATTAATTTTTTCGTTAATATCTCCAAAATATTGTAAATAAAACAATTATGTAAATTTAAAAATATAGGTGTAAGAATAATCTGGATAAAAATGATCTAATCTAGTTGTAAGCAGGTGAGGATTAATTTTACAATAACTCCACTAAATATTACTAATTTTCAATGTTTAAAAACTTTATTCGGAAACTATTTTTTTGTAAACCTAGCACCTATTACATCAAATACTTGCTTTGTTTATGAGGAAAGTAATCATCTTCTTACTTTTTAGTACTTTCCCAGATAATTCATAATCAAGTGAAAATAAAAACATCAAACATTATAATATCGTTTAGTGAATTTAATAAATTTTTTGTTTTTAATCTCTCATCACCCTCCGAGATTTTTTCAGATCTTTACGTTTTAGGGTCTCTAGATGACGAAAAACATGTCTGGTCGGTCTGTCTGTCGGTCTGTGCTTATCCAATTTATCTTAAATTTTACAGAAAAATCGAGTATTATTTAGGAATAAACTGGTGCAATTTTGGTACGAATCCAAGATAGCGGAACAAAATGGCGGCTTAATAAAATATTTAAAAATTCAGCCTAAAAGAACTACTTAATGGTTTGATTTCAAACTGTGTGCCATAACTAATTGTAGTACAAGATGGCTGAACAAAATGGCGGCGAAATAAAATTTTTGTAATCTGAAAAAATCACCCAAACCTTTTACATATCTTGGCGTTTTAGCGACCCTAAATGTTTTTTTTTCAAAAAATGTGTTTTATGTCAGTTCGCAGCATAGCTTAAAAACTACTCATCAGATTGACTTCAAATTTTAGTCAAAAATTAAGGCTTATATGGGGATGACCTGGTAAGATGACGGCTTAGTGAAACGTTAAAAAAATTATTATAAAAAAAACTAATTACCCAATTTATCTCAAATTTTGTACAAAAATCAAGTATTATGTAGGAATCAACTAGCAGAATTTGGATACGAATCCAAGATGGCGGAACAAAATGGCGGTTTAATAAAATATTTTAACATTCGGCCAGAAAAAAAACTACTTAATTAATGGATTTCAAATTGTGTGCCAAACTAAGTGTAGTATAGAGAGGGACTAGTGAAACTGTGTTATTAATTCAAGATGGCGGAACAAAATGGCGGCCAAATAAAATGTTTGTTTGATCTAAAAAAATCACCGAGGGTTTTACAAATCTCTGCGTTTTAGCGTCCCTAGTTGCCAAAAATATGCTTATCAATGGCATTTTAATAAAATATTTAGAAATTCAACCTGAAAAAACTACTTAATGAACTGATTTGAAATTATGTGCCATAACTAATTGCAGTGTAGAGATGGATCAGTAAAACTGTGGTACTAATTTAAGATAGCGGAACAAAATTGCGGCCAAATAAAATTTTTGTAATCTGAAAAATCATCTTAGCAGGTTTTTTATATATTCGCGTTTTAGCGTCCCTAGATGCCAAAAAATATGTTTTATCAATTCCGTCGGTCTAACTGTCGCTTTGTCTGTCTGTCTGTCAGTTCACGGAATAGCTTAAAAACTACTCATCAGATTGATTCTCATATGGGGATGACATGGTAATATTTTGATAAAAATCCAATATGCCGGAACAAGATGGCGGCCTAGTGAAACGTTAAAAAATTATTACTAAAAAAAACTAATTGTCCAACTTAAACCTCAAATTTTGCGAAAAAAAGTGTTACATAAGAATGAACTGGTGACATTTTGGTATGAATATAAGATAGCAAAACAAAATGAGGGCCTAATAAAATGTTTAAAAGATCAGTCTGAAAAACTTAACATTAAGTCTGATACAGAGATAAGCTGGTAAAGTTGTATCACGAATTCGAGATAGCGGAACAAAATCGCGGCCAAATAACATGTTAAAAAAATATCGTAAAAAAATCCTCTTACTCGATTGAATGTAAATTTTGGAGAAAAATTAGATACGACATAAGGATAAACTGGTGCGAATTCAACATGACGTAACAAAATTGCGGTGTGTGTCAATGTAAAACGACTTATTGAACTCATTTTAAATTATGCACAAAATCAAATGTGGCATAGGTAGAAACTGGTAAAATGCTTCCAATATATTGGAACAAAATGGCGTCCAATAAAAATGTTTGAAAAGACAGTACACATGTGTTCCTAAATAATTATGTACTAAACTAAATTGGTTCACACTTCACTATTCCTAATAAAAGGAAATATTCATAATGAGGAAAGTTCCGGGTAAAGGAAATTTACCGATTTTTTCTTAGAAGCTCCAGAATTTTTGATAATTTCAAATGTTCCTAACCACTGTCAAAATAAGACCATTTACTTCAAATCAATTCCATATTTTTTAAGGTTATTTTTTTTATTTTTTTTTTGTATTATGTTAAGCATCGTCTGTATTCGTGGAGAAAATTAAACAACCTTCTAATTGAATAAAAATGGATCACGTGGAGGACGTTTGATCAGCTGCCGCACGTAAAAACTAATTACAGGACATTTAGTGGGAGAAAATTAATAATAGATTCCAATTGATTTATCTTAAAAACTATTATATTTAGGAACAAAATGATCACTACTATTTTTACACTAAATATCCTAACCTTAATTTTTTCTCTATCTGCAATATTTTGGCAGACACTGAAAAAAAATAATTTTTGCATTTTTTTTTTACTTAAAAAGGATCTAGCAATGTAAACTTTATCTAGTTCAAAAGAGCTCTCAAAGTGTGACAATTAATAAAAACCTGTTTCCTGAGGTATGGCCAAAAAATGACTGCGCGTTCTGGTCTAAAGAACAGGAATATCTCAACTTGATTAACTTATATCATTTTTAGATTAAGCAAAAGAAAACTCGTATATGCTCTGTAGTCCATACAAAATTTCTGACAAATTTGAAGGCGTTTATCATCCTTTTTTAAGTGGCAGGTATATAATTCTATAATAATAAAATTCTGTTCCTATTTAATAAAGTTATGAAAACTTTCACTTTCGGTTATGTTGTTCTTTCTTGTAAGCCAATATTTACATTAAACTGATACTTTTACGAGAATTTCTTCAGACACCCTTGTTGACTGAAAGAACACTGACGAAATTATTTCACTTTATAGGACCACACCCAGAAACTCCAATATCCTAATTTACTCTGTTTAAGCCGAAGTGCTTTCTAAAATATTTTAATAAGTGCTGCTATGAGGCAACATTTCCCAAGGGTTTATTATATTTTATATTAAATATAATTAAAAGGGTTTTACACCTTTTAGTCAAAAGTTGATTAAATTGAATGTTGATTTCCCTTCTTAGTTAATTACTTACTAATAAACATCAAATTTCGTTTTACCTTTATTTAACGGGTACAAAGGAAATAATAAAAATTTCTTTTGACACTTCTTTGTGTTTACCTCAGAGCTAAAAGAGGATTTCGTCACAATAAAAAAAAATTAAAACAAATCTTAGAAATTACAATACATTCGTGTAATACTTCATCATAAATTTAAGGATGCGTATAAAATCAATATTTAAAATAATTAACAAGTGAACATACTAAAAGCACACAAAAATATTATTCGTCATTAAAGAATAAAGGGTAAAGGGCAGTGACGGTTCGTCAGAGGCGGCAGGGCAGGCCGGGCCGTACGAGAAATTATACAGGAAAAATTCGTTTTTTAAAAATGTAAATATTTTGCAGTAATAATTTTGCAAACATCCGAAAAACGCACAAAACCAAAATGTAGTTTACTATTTCTTGGATACATAGCAAAATAGGTAGGTATCCTTATTATAATTCCTTGACTAACGTATAAATAACGCCATTAACAGCAGTCCGCGGGTCACCATCCACAGATATTCTAAATCACATGCTAGACTTCATGTACTAATTCACGCGGTACGTAGTACGTTCGCATACATACCATGCTATTACCTCGGCTATACCGTTCGTCGTAGCTTATATCACCCAACACCGGCCCGTCTCTGTGTGGTATTCAATGTAATTATTATGAAATGATACTACTTACTTTTAAATTAATTTTAGTTAGTACTTTACTTTAGTCGTGACTAATGATGGTTAATCTATTACATTAGCAATTTTTACTCCATGTTACATGTTTAAATGTGTTGACGAAATAAGTGCAAGTGAATAATTTAAAGTATCATTTGCAATTTGTTTTAGAACAATATGCTCTTTTGGTTGTGTATATAGCTTTCAATTTTTTTAGAATCTATTTTATTTTCCTCTTGAGACAAGATACATTAAAATATCAAAAGATTAAATTGACTGACTAGCGGGTTTTACTAACATTTTTTTCTTATTTATTAAATGTATATTCTAGCCTAGATCTGCTATATATAGGTTGGTACCTACTTAATTATCATTGAAGAAATAAACGGAAAAAAAAGACTAGTATTTGTTCATATTTGCACGCGGCACCAATTAACACCAGGGCGATTTTAGGAAATTTTTCTAGGGGGGTTAATTTAAAAAAAGTTTGTTAATAGATTTTATTATAAATGGTATGAGAACAACAAAAATACCTACATTTGTTATTATGCTTGTTGTGGCATAAGTGAAAAAAAAACAGCCTCTAATAAATAGTTATAGAATAACGTCCAATTTTTGTCCTGCAGCAAATTCATTAATTACATTGTTTATATTTACGTCAATATTCTACCTATGGATATGCAAGATACCCAATCTAACAGGTCGCTCGTCTGCTAGAGTGTTTCGTAGCCAAGTTTTTAATCGCAATTATCACGTAAAAATATGTAAATTACACATGGTGTTTGACCGGTCTGGGCGGACGAGAGGGTAATTACCTCATTACTCCCTCACCGTAAAACCGTTCTTAATTGGCCTTGAGCCTCGGCCGACTCTAAATTTTAGAGTACGTGCCGTCACTGGTAAAAGGTAAAGTTATTGTATGTGTAGATTTAAACTCAGCAATACCCGAGAATAGAGCTCGCTACTCACTATTCGGTTCGATTTCTCAATTCACATGAATGAACGCATTGGCGAATCAACGAATTATCGAATATTTCATACAGACTATTCATACATTTGTATTTAATTCTTTCGCATAGATTTCATGCATTCAACGTTTGACAACATATAAATAAAAGATTTAACATACACAATAAACAAAACATGGTTCGCCGAAGTCAAAACTTATTTTATTATTCGCCCAAAATATAGAATCGCCCGCCGCAACGAATTGCACGGACGAACGGAACCCTTTACAATATGCGGACAAATCAACGAATCGAGGAATTAACGAATAGTGTATAGCAGGGTTAATCTGTGATGGTTATTTTCGGGGCATACTTTGTTTTTTTTTGAGAAAATTATAAACTCACAACTAGTGAAATCAATTTACCAATTTTCTTTTTTTTTGGGAAGAAGAGACAAGACTGAAATTTAAAAAACTCTCAAAATTCAAATATAAACATGGGTGTAAAATCGCATTTTATGAATGCAATCCCAACAAAATTTATATAATTTACGTACTTTCTTAGAAGCTATCTCTTGGCCAACAAAATCAAAAAATCGGTAAATTTATTTTACCCGAAACTTGAATTTTTTTCTTTTAAAAGGAATAGTGGCGTGTGACCCAATTTAGTTCCGCTTTTGGTCATTTAGTAACACATATATACCGTCTTTTCAAATATTTTTATTGAGCGCCACTTTGTTTCAACGTATTGAATTCCAATGTTTTACCAGTTTATACCCATGCCACACCTGATTTTTGGGCATAATTTAAAATAAATTAAATTAAGTAGTTTTTACACTGATTTTTTTAAAGCCGCCATTTTATTTGGTTATGTTAAATCCACATACCGTTTTATCCCTTTATCATATTTAATTTATGTGCAAAATTTCTATTGAACAAGAAAATATTTTCTACGTTGCTTTTTTAAACTGTTTATTTGACCCCCATTTTGTTCCACCATCTTGAATTTGTACCACAATTTTACCAGTTTATATCTATGTCGCACTGCCCTGAATTTGAAATCAATCTAATAAGTACGTTTTCCTGGCTGATTTTCTTCAATATTTAGTTAGATCGCCATTTTGTTTTGTTATCTTGAATTCGTTCCAAAATGTTACTAGTTCAATTGCACGTAACATTTAATTTTGTGCATAATTTGCACCCTTCATTTTTGACCAAAATTTGAAGTCAATCGGGTAAGTAGTTTTTAGCAGCTGCGAACTGACAGTTAGCAGACACACCGACGGCATTGGAAAAACATGTTTTTTGGCTTATAGGGACGCTAAAACGTGAAGATATGTATAACTTAGGAGAGTGATTTACTTTTCAGGACTTCAAACATTTTATTTGACTGCCATTTAGTTCCGTCCTCTTGAATTCGTACCACAATTTTGCCAATTCATCTCTGCATTACATTCAATTCCTGAATTTGATTTTGAATTTTTTGAAATTTGAAATCTATCAAATAGTAGTATTCTACGTAATACTTGGTTTTTGTACAAAATTTGAAGAATTCGTTTTTTAGTAATACTTTTTCAATATTCCACTGGACCGCCAGTTTGTTCCGCCATATTGGATTTTTACCAAAATGTTAAGAAGTCATCCCAATATGACAGACATGAACAGACCGACAGACCAACGGAATTGAGAGAACATGTTTTTCAGCCTCTATGGACCCTGAAACGTGAAGATCTGCAAAAATCCCGAAGGATAAATTTTTCATGATTAAAAAGGCCAACGGAATTGAGAAAACATGTTTTTCAACCTCTATGGACCCTGAAACGTGAAGACCTGCAAAAATCTCGGAGGGTGAATTTTTCACGATTACAACACTATTCCGAGGGAAGAAATAACGGAATACTGAAACAGATACCTACAGCTTTGCCCAAATTAAGGACAATATATTATAGAGAAACAATACTTTGATTTAACATAAATAAAAATTCTCTTATAGCCTCTAAGTAAAAAAATAAAATCATGTAGCGGTAGTATTTTCATGGTACAGTAAAAAAATTGAAAATTTAATTTGTACAGTAAAAATTCTCCAGAATGCGTCGTTTAAAAGTAACGCCATATACAAGATCCCTTGTGATCATTGTCTACTTTGAATAATGCAAAAAAATATTGATCATTGGTCACTCAAATATTGAAAAATGTACATATACGTTTTCTAGTTTCGAATTTTTGTAGTAAAATGTTTCTTGAGAAGATAAATTGCATTGGAACGGGTCGCTTTAGGATACGAAAAGATGATAGCTTTAGATTAATTCCTATGATTAAAAATTGTACAATTTACATCTTTGTTATCTCCAGGACATAATAAGCAGGAGAAGCGAGTTTTTAAGGAAAATTATGCAATAATCTCGTAACGAAAAAAGATATTTAGTAGGGCTGTTTAGATATTTGTTGCAAATTTTGTTGGCAAATCAACCAGTAAGACTTACTTACATCTTCAGAGACATAAGTTCAAATAAAAAATATCAAAGTATCTTATGACCTTATAAAAATTCTAAACTTTAAATATATTTAGAATTATTGAAATTATAGAAAAGAAATCTAAAATGCTGCATATATAATTAATCAACCTTTGATATATGTAAAATAAACTGATAAATGCTGTACATAATAAGTGGAACTAGCAGGGACGTAGACAAGGGGGGGCCTGGGCCCTCTGGCCCCCCCCATTAGCCAGTCTAAATATATTATACAATACGCTTATACAAGCACAATATGTTTAACATAATAAAATACTCAAACCACAACAACACAAAATATCTCTACTAGTAAGAATCCCAAATATAAGCTGACTTGCCTAATTAAAACAAAGAAAATGTACATAGTAATAATTGCTGTAACAATCCCGGTCTCTAGTGTTTCATGTGAGCGAACTTTTTCTTGTTTAAGAACAATAAAATTATTTTTGAGAAATAGAATTGGAAATGACAGACTAACAAACTATTTTATCAATTGAGAAGTCATTGATAAAAAACATAGATCTGCAAAGAGTAATAGATATTTTTGCAGAAAATAAGAGAAAAATAAATTTAATTTTATGAATTGTTTTTTTTTTAATTTTTTTGTTAACGGTTTATATTATTCATGTTTATTTTTTATTAGTTTTAGTAATACTTCCACAACTGTATATTAAATAAAAGTGAAAAAAAAACAGGTCTCTTCAGATGTGTTTAATTAAGTTACTTTTGTATAAAATTTGTTAATTAATTCAAAAACCTAAAATAAATGTAGAAAATTCGTTTTAATTTTTTTACTGGCACATATTATTTGTTACAGGATCCATCATTAATGTAAAAAAAATCTTTAGTAGGAAAATATGCTACTTTGACACACTAATGGCAGACCCTGTATATAGGCCCCTCTAGAACTATTTGTGGCCCCAACTGGCTCCCCCAAAAGAATTTTTAAGGCAAACTAAAAATTGCTATTTCTAAACATAATCTTGCAAATTTTGTTGGTATTTAATTAGTTTAAACGTGAGGCTTACTTAAAGAAAGAAGTATTTTTTACCGAGTATATAATAGAAGTATGCAAATTTTTAAATATATTTACTGATAGGAAAATTCAAAGAACCATTTTATTTTTTTTTATGTGCTATTAATACCGTCCTTAGTAAAATTGCAAGACACGATTTGACATATTTTTCGAAAATCTGAAAGTTTTTTAAAATACATTTTTTTTTTAATTTTTAGTTTTTTTACATGATAAACAGTCTACCTCGACACATCTTCTTAAATAGGCACTCATTGATCTTTTATCTTTTTTTTGGTGCTTTCAGTATGTATGAATTATAGCAGGTGCCCAGAATTTAATTTTTGGTTAATTAATGTTAAAGTAAATAAAATTTATTGGAGTACATCTTTCTCTAGCTATATAAATAAAAAGAAGAGATGCTTCTCTAGGAGTCAAAAATATCAATACAATACAGCCACCCTTTAAAATATGTAATCATTTTTTAAGACATAAGTTTTTCAGAAATTACTCTTTAATAAAAAATACAAATTTTCTTGTATTATATAGGATGTTTTAAAAGTTACAGTTTTGTTTTTCAAAAAATCGTCATTATTTTAGGACTACAGGATGTAAATGAATTCATGCTAAAAACCATAGGAGGCAATTTATGTAATAAAAATATGAAATACAATCATATAAACAAAACTCTACAAACGCTTCGTTTTCGAACTACAGGGTGTTAAAATTGTAATATTTTATTAGTTTTTTTGTAAATCTCATACATTTCTAGATATCTTTAAAAGGAATTTGGTACTATGTTTAATGTTGTTTAATGTTAATAAGTGACTTAGTAGATGTATTTTTTCTTCGAGTTACGACCCCTTCTCGAACTTTCGATGCTAACATCACTTACCAACTTCATGATAAGCTATATGTCAGGTTGTGATATTTTCTTTACTTTTTAAGTTGTTTTTCTTTATATTTTTTGTAGACCATAAACGTACAGCTATGATGTGAATAACACTCGACATTATCGGACTTCATATGGTTTTTACATATTTTACTAATATACTAACTACTGTTTAAAAACGCAATAAAAAATATTTGCTGGAGTGGCAAGTTTATTTGGTATATAACCTAACTAAACTACTGGTCAGACGAACTTATATAAGCAAAATATTTGAAAAAGTTTTTATATTTCTAAAACACTAAGATAAGTATTTGAGTTGCGGTTTTCGACCTTGTCTAGCATTAAGTATGAATTGTATGGCCTAGAAAAGCATAATTGTAGGGTAGTAACAGAGTATTATATATTCTTGTAACGAAGACTGTTAAAAAGAGATATTTTTGTGTTCTTTTTTAGCCAAAATAATATCTCTTAAATATTAAAAAAACAATTTTAATTTTTTTTCGGTTTTAATATGCAGGGTATTTCAACAAATTACGATTTTTTTAACATGTTTTTCTATCTTATACATGTTTTAGGCATTTTTTTCTTACGACAATTAGGATGATTATGAGTGATGTCTTTAAGTATTTACACATGACTGTTGTATATAGAGGCTTGTCAAAAGTTCAGCACCACCATTATATTTAAAAAAATACTGCTTTGCTTATTTTTACTTTCGTGGGAAAAGAGGCCTGTTTGCTTTAAACTAAATTTCATGTTACGTCAAATGCCAACTCATTCAGATCCATTAAATTTTATATCGGTTTAAGTGATAAACCTTTTGGGCGAAAGTGCTTTAGCAATTAAAATTCCCTTGATGTTTGAACTCTCAAATACCCATTTCATTTCCTTTGTTTAGTGCATTTCTTCATAACTCGCTACACTAAATATCGGTTTAATTTTGAAAATGTCAAAAATAAAAGATATTCTACGTACCTTTTTAGAAAAATAGTATGCATCTATGTATGTATGGATATATGATGACTTAAAATAGGTATCAGACGCAATATGTTTTTTATTAGAACACCCTGTATAATATATATTCACCACATGAGTGTATTCTTGCTGAATATAAATATACTAGGTTTGCTACATTTGACTTTAAAATATCTACATAGAATAACTCAAATATATGTAGCAGACCAAACATGATTTTTCTAATGAAACATCCTGTATGTTATACTTTTATCAAGTAAATTTTTCCTTGCTAACTATAAACATACTAAATTGATAGCTTTATCTTCAAAGATTCTCAAAAAGTTTGAAGAAATCCTGCTATAAAGGGCAATGTAAATCCATCGATTCCGTGCTCTATGTAGTAGAACGTTCTTTGTCTTTCTCTCTATTAAACATTGCTTCTTATGACATAGCTTTGTCAAATTTCTTGAGAGTATTATATATTATATATATGTATAATTAGCCATAAATATTTTTAGCACATAAAAGATACAAATACAAATAAATATAAGTTGAGTTTGCTACATATTTTTGAGACATCCTGTATACATAAATACTAATTTCAATTACTTTCCCATTATAATTTTAATTATATATTTTTTCATTGAGAACATTTCAATTTTATTTCTGAACGCTTTACCCTGTATAAACCAGAGAATAATTTTAGCGATGTGGTTCTTGAATCCCTCAAGGGAAATTTGGGATTCCATAAACTATTTTCGCCGCTTCTTACTCTTAACGAAGAAAATAGTGAACTTTGGGAAAACTGAAAAGACGGAAACAGTTTTATTAGTTTTTCTGCATTTCAAACACTTTATCATCATTTGAGGTATTGGTATTCTATATTGATTTTAAATTTCCTTTATATTTTTCATCAAATCCACTTTTTACCTTGACAAAGTAGGTAGTCAGGTAGTTGGACGAGACACCCAAAAAAAAATGCCCCACCTCGAAAAATTTACCATAGCGACCTGAATTTTGAATAATCGGGGTTTCTAAAAGAGTACCCCTATCGGACGTTATAGTCGGGTTATTATAAGCCCCAACGAAATCGAATTTTGACCAAAAGAAGCCCCTATTTATTCTCTCTCATCGGCCGCAAGAAGCGTATTTTCCTGGTGTACCATTACCGAGCTAGAGAACTTATTATATCCTATCTATAACCAAAAACTTAAAATCGATTCTTATACTCCTACAAAAGTTCTAACAGAGAAAAAAATTGAAAAATTCACAGATGCTAACAAAATTTTCCAAATTTATTATCCAAATCTCCTAAATCAAAGTCTTGTACCGAGATGTCCCACTAGAAAAAAAAATTACAGCCCATAAACCAGAATTTTTAAAGAAAGAAAACCACCAATATACACCTACTTGCCCTGTATATCATATTACAGGCTGTACGACTTATCTTTATCTTAAAAAAAATTACTATTTTACTATTTACTGTTATACTCCGTACGTTAAACATATACTACTACTACCATACAAGCACACAAAATTTATAACATTTGAGCCCGTAAAACGAAAACCTGCCAAAGTGTCAAAAAATTCCGGCCTATATACTGAAAAACGCATCTGTTCTGTATCAAATTACAGACAAACATTATGCAGCTCCAACTGATCCAAAAAAAAGATAATCCAGTAGCACTTCTATCAAACGAAAATCGACATTCCTCAAAATTGGGAATGACAGCAAATTTTCTTAAAGATATTTTAAAAAAGTCTAAATTTTACCGTGCCATTCTCAAAAGTACCCAAAACCCGTTTTTGAGGCTCTAGAATTAAATAAAATCTACCCAAATATATAATCATTAGTTTTGGCAGTGGCTATAATTACGACGTAATTGATTGAAATTCAAAGCAACTTGAATGTTATGCCCATGCGGTTGCCACCAGGCGTTTATTTAAAATACAAAAAAATTTATGCAAATATGTGAGATTTTTTTAAACCAGATCTAGAGTATATCGACGTTAAAATTTGTACAAAATAGATTGGAGTTTCTGAATCTGCTATTTTATGAAAAAAACAAAATAACTTTGGTTATACCCGGCTTGAAAGTAAAGGTATCCTTTAGATTTCTGAATCAAGCTCAACTTTAAAACATAACTTTTAATGTTTTCATACGATAGGGTCAGATTTTTGGCAGGACTTCGAGGTGTCAATCTTTTAGAAAAAAATACTTCAAGAGGTAGTACTGATTTATAATAAATTTTATAATAATTTTATTGTTAATCAATGTATATAAAAAAGCACGAAACGGCAAAAAACTTCTAAAGCTGTGCACGCAAGTAGTTTTTCTCCTAAAGCATTTAGCTACAAACTTAAAAGGCGGTTTTGTACCTTTTGCCTCTTCATTAACTCTGCCTTATGGCGATTTTCAATAAAACAAATTTTTAACAAGCTACAGCTCAAAAAATCGGAAAAAAAAAAGAAAATGGAATGTTTCGAAAGAAGCGGCAAGTAATGTAATTTGCTTACTAAAACTTAAATTTTTTTTCTATCTTTTTGAAGCTTGAACCATTTGGCCACCAGAGGTGTTTCAATGGACCCTTGTTTTTGCCCAAAAAACGAGGTTTAAAAATAAAAAAAAATACTTCTCAAACTTCGATCTCGCTCATTTTCAATACGGTTTATGAAGCTATAAAAAAGAATGTTGCTTAAAAGTTTGAATTCGATATTCCATTTTATTCGACCGTTATCGGGTATCATTGAAAATTCTAAAAAGTCAAAAAAACCTGTTTTATTTCATTAATAGACGAAAGAACAAAAATTATCCGAAGATTCTTCTGGTACCGTTCGAGAGCCCCAAGTGTGCTTTAAAATTAAAAGTTTATCTAAAATCATTTCTGAGATATACCGACCGAAAAGTAAAAATGCGCAGAAAGTACGATTTGATTCCTCTTTCTGTTCTATAACTTTTTGATCCGTTAGACATTTTCTATATTTTGCACAGTTTAAACTTATGTAATTTAAAGGCCAACATATGTCAAATTGTTTCTTGCAATACTTCCATGGTTTACTCATAGCAAGCGAAAACAAAAAGTGAAATTGGTTTTGTAATTTTCGAAACAGTTGATTTTTTTTTAATTTGCGGTCTAATTGTACACTCGGTATAAATGACGTTACCTTAAGTAGGCTTTAAGTTTAAATAGGTATAAAAATTTGCAAGAAATATCTAAAAATTGAAATGTAAATCTTTTGTTTTTACGAAAATTCACATTTTCAATTTTTCTTAAAAATGTACTTAATCCACCTTTTATATCCAAGAGTTTATTTTAGTTATTTCAAAGATTGTTGAATTTTATCTGTTGCAATATTTCTTCCCTATAATTTCATTAATTTTATGTTTCTTTGATGTTAGGTCTTTTAAAAAAATAAAGGTATGATAAAACGTGTAAGGTCATGGGCTAATATGTATTTTTGTTTTTACATCTCTGACTCAATGCAATTTTTGTTTCATGCGTGAGAATATTTTTACCTAAATAAGTTAATTATCTTAAAACTAAAGACAAAAAATATATTGATATCTATATTATGCTGAACGAATGTAATTTTTATTTTGGTTGATTCATCAACATATGATTCGTTTACTAAACCTCAGCCCAAAACTTACTACAAAGAAATTCGGGAGTTGGACGAAATAAATACACTTGCGTGTATCAAAATCAATTCTAAATGAGGCCACAGCCTGGCGTTTATGTATGTCGTATAAGCATATCATACATTTAAGTCGCACAAGTTTTCTGTTTAAATAGAAAACTTGTACGAAACACATTTGTACACTCAATGGCATATATCAATGCACAAAGACGATGACATGCATTTATGACATACATGTACGCCAGTCTGTGGCCGCGTTTAGCCATCAGGGAGGGAAATAAACAATAATATCCGAGTGCGTCGAAAAAAGTTAAAGCCATATAGAACAAAATTTTAAATTTTTAAAAATTCTGTGTTTATGTAAGTTTAGTTATTTTTTACTTTCAGTTTAACATTTTATAAATAAAAGCTTTTTTAAAAAATATTTTTTTACCTTTATTTTATTTTGTACTTTTTAGCATTATTTTTTTCGCACCCTGTATAGGACTTTCACATACTATATTAACATACAAGTGAAGTTAACTAAGAGCTTTTAGAAAAACACAATTTGTTGCACTATTGCTACAGGAATGTCCTAAATTTGGATTCTGATGGTCCAGGACGACGAGTGACATTACATTCGTGGTATTTACAATAGTGCAACCGGTACAATCATTTTTTCCGAAAAATTATTGGGACTGATAAAGTTCATATATCTAATGACGGCATTTTAGCCGTCATAATAATCTATTTCGAGCCAGGCATAACCCACATCAGCTAATGACTGAACGAGTGATACAAGGAAAATTTGCAGCAGAATTTTACTCTGCTATATTTCTGAAGGGATGAACGACCGATCGATACATTGATATTTTGGAGGAAAACATCTTTTTTGCTGCAGATGAAAATGATATATATTTTCAGCAGGACTGCGACTGGCGGTCCAAATCACAACACAGTAAGAGTTACAGAGATTTTTAATGGCCATTTTGGTGATAAATAGTATCCCACTGTCCAGTGTGTGTCCAACCCGGTAGCCGGATATTCAAATCAAATCAAAAAAATTTTATTGTCTAAGAAATATATCTTGTTGACAAAGCATAATAATCGCTAAAATTAAAATTTAAATTAACTATAAAAAGTTACGTCTTAAAGGTGAGACATAAAAATTTATAAAGAACATAATATAACACTACAATAATGGAAACAAATACACAAAAACCCAATAAATTGTCAGGTAACCAGTAAATTAGTATAGTAAATATAGAATTACTTACAACTATTTAAAACAAACATTTACTTGCATTAGTCAAAAAATACTATAGTAAAAATATAAAAATATAATACAAAATAAAATATATAAACATATACACATACATATAAACATATATACATATACATATCCACAAACATATACACGTATATACACTTAAAAATCGATCTTCGAAAAATTTATTTAATGCGTAATAGGGTAATAGGGTAGGTAGCAAGAATCTTTTAACTTGCCTTCTAAATTTTTCTTCCTATACTTCTCTCAGATGTAAAGGTAGATGATTATATATATGTTTTTTACTGCAATAAATTATAAAAATTTTTATTTGAGATGTAGATGGTATAGGTAAATAAGCATTATAAGTTGGCGAACGTTTTAAGCATATAGCGAGTTTATTTCTAGTCTATACTTCATCTTTATCAGACATACAGTTTCCAATATAAAAAGACAAAACAATTCAGTTGTTGTAAACAATTTCTGAATTACAAAGATACTTTGGAACAGTGTGGTTGAACAGGTTCCCCAAAAACAAATACGATAACGCAGGTGTGATATTGCCGATAGCTTTTTGCTGAGTTGTTTTATATGAGATTCAAATTTAAGGTTATTACCAAAGTGAGATCTAAGAATTTGTTATGATTTTGTTCATTAATCATATTTGAATTCAAACTTATGCCACTTACACTACACTTAAATGGAACAATGAATGTCTTTGAGATATTTAAAGTCAAACAGTTAGCATGACACCTTTTGTTAATTACAGGCAAACCTATCTATATTTTTGACTGAAAGTCATCTAATTTTTTATTAAACTATAAAACAGTAAGATCGTAAGCGAAAAGAGTAATTTTACCGTGTAGGTTTAAAAAAACCAAGTCGTTAATGTATATGAGGAGTAATATTGGTCCTAGAACCGACCCTTGAGGTACTCCAAGATAGATAAGAACCAAAGTACCTCAAACATTTTCCCCTAAATCCGTAGCGTTCACAGCGCACAATGTCAAAAGCATTTGACAAATCGCAGAAAGCTGCTGCAGTGACACCTCCATCATTTAATCCCAAATACAAAGATTCCATAAACGAAAAGATGGCATCACTGGTACTTTTTGAGGATTGAAAGCCAAAAAACTACTCAATAATTTTTGATAAAGTTGGCAATAACAATCTAGGCATAAAATTTGAAGGTAAGTCATAATCTCCTTCTTTAAATAAAGGAGTAACAATGGCCCTCTTTAGACATACAGGAAAATTTCCTCTAGAAAAGGAAATATTTATTGCCTCTACAAGTGCCTGAAGGGCAGATTCAGAAAGTTTAAGAATATTTTTATAGAAGTTTCATCCCATCCTAAAGAATCTTTATTACTTATATCTCTAAATGTATTATTTACTTCTTCAATATTTGTCGGAGTCAAGAAAAATGATTGTGATATAGAAACAGTTGACAGGTATTCTTTTGGTACAGTGTTTGTGTTTAATTTGTCATGCAGCTCCCTTGCGATTGAGCAGTAAAATTTATTGAAATCATTAGGACTTAAATTCATTCACACACCCTTAGATTAAAACTCACAATGTTAATGAGCTTCAGAGGCAACTTCGGCTCTGTTTAAGAAAAGTTATACACATTCATGTATAGGTACAACGCTTTAAGAGATGTAGAAAAAATGTGTAGAAAATGTCTAGATAATAATGGTTTACAACATATAAAGATGTTTCTATTTAATAAATAATTCAAATATAATAAATAATTATATTCGTTGCAATATATTATGATTTTCTTTTTCTCATAACAATTACGGTTAAAAAACAATGTTAGGAAAATTATTAATTAAAAAATAATTTTTATGTTAAATTGTATTTTTAATTAAATATATGAGTATGAGAATATAAATTAATTTCTAATCTAAATGTAAATATTATAGAGGGTGTTCTATAACAAAAAAACACAATTTTGAGTCATAGTCAGGAAAAAGTTGTTACGTCGCTAAATTATGCTATAAATCGATAAAATTAAAGACAAAGAAAAACCAAAACCGAATCAAGGTAGCCTTGATCTGTTGGCGGAAAATTATATTTAAAATTGTATTTAAAATCAAGTTCAAGTGCACGTGGTTTACTTTTTCTATATTATATAGTTTCGCCAAAACCTTACATGTACGTTGAAAAAGCGCCATCCTATAAAATAAGACTAAGAAGAATTTTTAAATAATTTAACTGTTTCAAAAATTAGGAAAAACAATTTTAATCTTTTGTGTAATGTTAATGAAATTGCGAAAAAATGCCTCGATATATTTTTCAAAAGTTTTTTTAAATATATTTTTTTGAAAATTTTAGGTTTTCTACATATGAAACAGTCTACTTCCATACATATTTTTTTTGTTTTTAATAGACTCTCATTGATCCTTCATCATTTTAGGTATTTGGGGCCTACGGTACGCATGGTTGTTCAGGTCCCATTCTCAATCTGTTGCAGTATTTTAGATTTCTTCCCCATAATTTCATTAATTTAATTTTCTTTAAATGCTCAGATTTTAAAAAAGTAAATTTGAAATACAACTTATAAGGTCATAACCTACTCTGCTTTTTTTTGTTTTTGCTCTTACATCTCTAACGAGTCAAAGCCAATTTGCTTTTCAGACGTTAGAATATTCTTACCTAAATAGGTCAATTAAAACTACAGACAAAAAATTATATTAATAGCTATATTATGCTGAACGAACGTAATTTTTATTTTGTTTCATTCATCAATCTAAAGTAAAAGGGAATTTCAGAGCAAGGAGAAACCTAATTTATTTAATGGATGTTATTCAAAAACAATTCGGACACTTAAATATTGTAAATCAATATACCCAAAATGATTAATAGTCAACAGAAAACTTAACAAGAATAAATAAGGTAAATTTATGATCGAACAGGGTAATGAAACGCCTATCAGAAAGAATAATGAGAAAAATCTCTAAAACGATATTTACAGTAAATAATCGGAACGTGCTGGTAAAGAACACCGCTGGATAAATGGCAATCTCTAGAGAGTAGTTATTATTGTTTAAGTAATACTAAGGGAGTGGATATTGTTTCTGTTATAAAATAAGTGCCTTTTAAAAAAGGCAACTTCCATTGTTTAGAATTCAATATATCGAAATAGTATACTGTTAGAAAGTACGAAAATAAATACGTTACGTGAGGTTTGAGGTTACGAGAATTTTTAACACTGAATGATTAAAATGTTATAAACAGAAAGTATGAAAGTGCATTAAAATTGATAAAATATTAAATCTGCTTTACAATTAACTCAGTAGTAATGAAAGTATTACATTTCAATAATTTAAATTTTAAGAAAATACAAAATTTTAATCATCCTGTTTTAACACATAGTTTTATCGAATTTAAGTAATTTCTTATGATATAATTCAATCAATCAACGCACTAAAACTATTCGTCTATTAGCTTGATGTAATTTCCAAACACATCTGTTGAAAATATATTTAGCTAAAATTTTAATCATCCCAGTGGCGGCTCGTGACAAAAAAAAAAGTAGGGAAGCAATAATAGAAAAAAAATTGCCTCCCCCCCTTAATTTAAAAAATCAACCAAAACCAATTACCAAAACGTTACGCATAAAGAGCCACCATACAAAAAAAAACAAAAAAATTTCAAAATTTTAATAAGGATCAAAGAGCACAAAACCCAATTTCTAAGAAGAAATATCAAATTTGACATTAAGAGTAAGCGGCGCAACAATTATTGTATCCTATGACAAGACAACCAATCCGTGTTATGTAGTTTTTCTGCCTACACTAATAAAACAATCTATAATAAAAATAAAGGAATTTGGTAAGTTAAAATGTACTTACCAAAACAGATCTTCTATTTCTTATATAAGAGGTCGATTCTTCGGGATTTTAAACTTGCGAACCTGTCGATAATATCATCATAGAAGGGTTGCGTATTGATTAAGTCTTTTAAGAGTTCTTTTTTAATTGAAATATTTCCCAAATTATTAAGTCTTTCCTCAGTCATTGTATTGCGCAAATAAGTATTGTTTTTAAACAAAAAAAACTTCGCTCAAAGGAAACACTGGAGGGAATAGTAACTATTAAAGAAAATAACTTGTATGCCTCTTTAAAAACGTCGCTATTTTTATTAATGTTTTTAAGTAATAACTATGAATCAATATTTTGGCACTCTTCATCACTATAAATAAAGTTCAATTCATTTCTTAATCTTTGAAAATCCGTAAATGTGTTTGGATAAAAATCCTTTAAGCTATTTAATGCCTCTGTGGGAAAGTTTATAGAATATTATGTAAACTTGGAAGAATCCGTTAACGCTACATTGCCCGGATATTGTATCTGAAATCTCATAATACAAAATTTTATATTTTTGGAAGACTTCATCTGGTGTTAGTGCTACCCTTTGTCGGCCGTCACGTGACTCGTGGGGAATTGCTGTTTTTATTGAAACTAATTCAAATTTTTTTTAAAAAGAAGTGTCATTTCTTTTGCCATTTAAAATTGTTTGAGTTTGCTTGATTTTTGACAAACAATAATTAATGTCCAAGGATTTCTTTTGCAAAATATCAAAAAGGGCATCAGTGAAAGCAAATATTTCGTTAAGAATTACAACTAACAGGGTAAATTCGAAATCATCAAAAAGATTAATGTAACCTTGACATTGACGAACTGAAGATTGATCAGAGGTTGAATCGTCAATAAATTCTTGGAATACTTAGACAAGAGAATCCCATTCTTTATTTATCATGTTTATGATTTTTGAATTTGATCTCCTTCGTGTAACAACACAAGAAGGTATGTGCCTTTTAATCACACTATCAACAATATGAGCCCGTTTGGCCAAATGATAAAAATGTTGGTAAACCAGTTACAGTAGCAAAAAATATTCGACACTTGCAAATATTATTACAGCTTTGCTGTAGAACTAAGTTTAATCGATGCGCTAAACAATGTACAAAAACTGGTTGCGGTGCGACTAATTTAATTTTTGATTGAAGGCCATTGATATGCTCTGACATTACACTGGCACCGTCAAAACATTTCCCAACAAGCTTCTTTTTAAATTCGTGATTTTTTATGCAATTTATAACAACATCGTATAACATTTCGGCTGTCCTGTTAGAGCTGATATCGTGAAATCCCAAAAATCTTTCCACCACTACCCCTTTTTTATCAACAAATCTAATTATTATACTACATTGGGATTTTTGAACTATATCTGTTGAATCATCTACCTGGATAGAAAAAAAATTGCATGCTGTAATCTCCTCTTTGATATGATCCCTAATATATTCTGAAATACAGTCAATTAATTCATTTTGAATTATGTTAGAATTAGCCGAAAATACTGGAGACATTTTTTTATATTGTTCTTGTATATCGATAGGGCTTACCGCTATGTAATCTTCAAGTAACTTCTTATAATTGCCTCGGTCCGCGGAACTATCGTTTTCGTTATGACCACTAAAAGCTAGTTCTTGTCTGGCCAAGTAAAGCACTGCGCGAATGGGTAGTTGCATAAAGAGGCTATTAATATGCGCGTTCTCGTTGTATTGCTTAATGTATAGTCTAGAATTTTCTTTTAAAGCATCCTCAATTCTACTTACATTCTCTACAACGTATATGTTCTGATGAACCTTCATGTCTGTGAAAACTGCGTGTCGCATTGGCAAAATCACAAAATCCCTCCTTACTCCAGACATTAAATTTTATGCTTATAATTAAACAGGGAAAACAAAAGGCTTATTTTAATAAAAACTACCGCATAACCACTTATTTTCGGAATACCAGTGTGATTATTTCTAACACGGGTGTTGGTTTTTCTGTATTTAAAAAATCCTTCTTGTCCTGGTCTGTCCACCTTGAGAACGATGTTTCCAATAAAATACACACTTGGTCATAAACTGCCACTAAGTAATTTGTTATGATATAATTCAACCAATCAACGCACTCAAACTATTCGTCTGTCAGCTTGATATAGTTTCCAAACACATCTGTTAAAAATATATTTAGCTAAATTTTCGTGTAAAAGCGGAAGCCTTTCTCCGGGATCCTCAGTGGCGTTTTATGTTCTCCTTATCCAGATATTGACTTACGATAAAGATAAAAATATCCAAATATAACGTTGAGTATTTTCAGTCCTCAACATTATAGAACCAGTTGCCTTTTTCTACAAACATGCCTTCTACGTACATTTAACCTCTAGACTTCCAAGCGAGAGTTTTCGTGCACTCTTTATGTATACGATGAATTGTTTGGTCACATAAATTTCTATTCCACACGTCCTTTAAAGGTCTTTAGGTTTTTACAGCAATTTGCAAAAATTTCTATTACGCCTGTAGAGCGATATCCTAACTTAGTTTAGGTAGCTCGGAACTACACCTTGTATAAGAAATGATTGTCACTTCGATAATAGTATAGTAATAGTTTTTAATATTTTAAAATAACAAAATTAAAAAATCGGCATCATCAAAATAAACTTCGCTATTATATTTTATAATTTATTTTAATTTGTAATATATATCAAAAATAAAAATGTTCAGTATAACTTAATATAAATTAAATAATGTATCTTATATCAAATATTCCTAAAGAATATATTTAAAGTCGTAGCTATGTTTATGACGTTTTTATATTTTTAGTCGTTAAACGTTATTTTCTTTCAGATATCCCAAAGAGTGACCCATTTCTCTATATAGAAAAAGATTATTTAGATACAGGAGATGTTATAAAAGGAAACTGTAGTGGTCCACCGTCATATCCTGCTACCAATATTAGCTGGTACCTAAATGGAAAAAGAGTAAGTTATATTTATACACCTATTGCATTTTTATTAATTGGGGCAAATGCATATTTACAATTTAAGATTTTCTTTCAATTTAGCTATAAACCAATTTTCTTTAAAATATTTCTTTAACATATTTCACCACCATCAAAATTGAAAATAAAGAGTTCCTAATAAATGTAAATTCCATGCCAAAGGAAGAAAGAAACATGTACAATTCTTACACTTAAAAAATTAAATTAAATTACTTTAAGATAGAGCCAAATAATTTATTTTATAAATTATTATTATAAATCGGAGCAATAGAACTGAAATTCTTATTTGCTTTAGTTATATCATATTTTTCCATAGCAGAAAATCTCTTCGTTTAACTAAACAGTTTATTCAATTTAGGACTTTAAAATTTGTCAACGGTTAGTATAATTTCCGGCATCCTGTAATTAAAAGAACTAGATTGTTCCTAATGTATTTTTCTTTTAGTCAGTTCGATTAAATAACAAATTGAAAACTATACTACTACTACTATATCTACTATTATATCATTAGTATAACATAAAATTTAACTTTTTGGAAAAATCTTTATTCATTCAAACTAAAATAGCTTTTTTATGTTAATGTAAGAAACTGATTAAGTAAAAATTACTTTTGTATTATAAATGTTTGAAAAGTTATCGGTTTAATGTGTTATTTTTAGTCATATTTTTCAGTTCTATCTAGAATATTTTCTAGTTCCAAAGTTGGCAAAAGAACTCAGACTCAAAAGAAACGTTTTCGAGGATTTTTTATAGTCATAGTAAAGTATTTCAACAATTAAAAGTAGCATTTTGTTTTATAATATG
The DNA here is from genome assembly GCA_030620095.1 of Kuschelorhynchus macadamiae. Lineage (NCBI taxonomy): Eukaryota > Metazoa > Arthropoda > Insecta > Coleoptera > Curculionidae > Kuschelorhynchus > Kuschelorhynchus macadamiae. The sequence continues at coordinate 173,735 of JAUTXW010001081.1, forward strand.
ACCCTTTTTCAACTTTACGTTTGCAAATTACGTATGTAGGAACTGAATTTAGAGCAGGATCAAAATACCAAATATAACCACAGTAAAATACCAAAATTAAACAACTGGTCGAACAAAGAACAAGTTCATTCATAATCAAAACAAACAGCATCGAAATTTTAACAATTTTTAAATGTTTTAATTTCAGCTATTTTAAAAAGTGTATGTGCAACCCAAAAATTCAACATTTTATTTTTCGGCGGATCCCGAACGGACCAGCTTAATTTAACAAAACATGAATATTACAGAATGAAGGTCGATTTTTATGATTTAAAAATGTTTTTAAAAGGCATGATTAAATAAAGCAATTATTCTCTTTATTAATTTATTGGTCAGTTCAAAAAACTAAATGTGTTATTCTTTTTCATAAATTAAAATCAAGACAAATTAATTCTGATGAACATCAGGAATAAAAATTCTTCTTTCACTCTAGTCAGAAACTAATGCCTATCGCTTGTAGAGTACGATATGTAAGTATCATAGCGATCATAGCGAATCATCTTTATGTTAACGTGACAATTTTATAATGGAAATTCCTCTATGAGAAAAATGTCCTGTATGTTGCAGGGACCATCATCGAAAAACAAATATCTCAATTAACTTTCAGCTCAGAATAACATATTACATATTAATAATCCAGCGAATTTGATTTCCAGTTATTTTTTATTATCCGATTAGTTTGTAAATATTTTTGTTATATTTTGTCACGTATCTACTAGCTTTATCTATAGCAGTTACAAAAAGAATTTAAATACATACCACGATGTAAGGTTTTTCTTGTATTATCTTTTTACAATGCATATGAAAAATTTTAACAAATCATTAAAAAATAAAAATATAGACACCACCTATTTTTTCATGGAAAACCCTGTATATTATCATTTCGTTAAATGAGGAAAACCCTGCCATAAGAAGCAATGTAATCCTGTTGAAGCCACATTCATGCTTCAGAAGCTGGACTGTTCTCTCCCTCCCTCCCTTGCTCCAACGCATTGCCTTGATGGCACGGGTTTTTGACACTTTTCTCAATTGTTCTTAAACACAAAAGCTACTAAACCTCGTATGTTTGTATTTATCATGGAGAAATCCATTTTTTTAAGCAATAAAATACAGGGTGTTTTATTTTAAAGAACAGAGGTTATTTCTACAAGTCCTGCTTTTTAATAAACTTCTTATTTTTTTAAATTTCATATATAGACCAATCAATAAAGCAAAAAACCAGTGATTTATTGCAAAGATAGTATCCCATTATGTTTTCCATTCGCAAATCAGTCAATCAAATCATTTCTGTTTTCTGGCTTATAAAATCGAAATTAATAGAGCAATCTTAATGGTATACAAAGATGAATTGTAGGGAGTAAAATTACCAACAATATGCTATGGCTACTCGACTTGATCGGATCATTAGAACAGGAAAAGAAACCGAAAAAGTGAAAAAATTAGGCTTTCTTCGAAAATGTATGTCTTCGTTACTTCTCAAGTTGTAACGAATGCCCTTTGCGAGGTAATCGTTATTGATATGTACTCTATGCATACCAAAACCAGGTGCTGTGAGATTATTAGTTTTTGCACAATTGCGATTTGAATTCATATAGAAAGCAGAAGTATCATACTACAAACGTATATTTATTTTGCGCTAAAATTATGTGAAATACCCGAAAAATGTTTCCAAACTTAGTCAAAAACGGCCAAACGAGTGAAAGTAGCCGAGTAGTATGGTAGCAACCTAGGCAGCTGAGGGGTAATAAAGACGCTCCGCACGCGCAGTATTATTGTTATTATTTTTTTCATATCAGAGTAACTCACCTCGAGAAAATCGATTCTTTATTCAGATATCCCGAAGAATCAATAGGAATGCTGGTTTTACCTGTAAAGATTACTGCAGGCAGGTCCTATTTTAAGCCCCAATACTGACATACTGTTGAAAATTACACTCTATAATCACAAAAGTACCGAATAAATTCTTATTTTTCAAATTAATTTTGACAATTATCAGGATGGAACAGAGCTGTGGACTGAACAGTCCACTTTCAGTTGTTTTTTTCGTTGCTTGCAAACGTGCCTACTCGATAAATAATTACCAATTATACTTTTCACTTTTAAAATTTAGGTACTTTCCGGAGTCTGGCAGTATTTGGTCACCTTCGGAAGCATTTTTCGTACATTTCACAGAATTTTAGCGCGAAATGAGAATATACGTTTTGCAGAATTCAAATCGGATCATCCACGACGCATCCAGACACGCTGAAAATTAGTGCATTAAAAAATTCAGATCGCAATTGTTCAAATACTAATAATCCCACAGCGCCTGATTTTGGTATGCATAAAATACATATCAATAACTGTTACCTCGCAAAGTGCATTCGCTACATCTTAAGAAGTAACGGAGATACGAATTTTCGAAAATAATAATTTTTTTTTGTTTTTTTTTCCTGCTTTTATCAAGTCATGTAAACATATCATTGTTTGTAATTTTATTCTGTACAATTCATCTCTTTACATCATCAAGATTGCTTCATTAGTTTCGATTTCATGAGCCAAAAACCAAAGAACACGCGATTTTTTTGCTTTAAATTGTTTATAACAAATATAAACAAATGATAGATGCGAGTGGAAAACATAATGGAATATTACTATGGACTATGTTGAGTGTAATATCGCACACGGTTTCCGGTTTCTATTTTTATCGCGAAGGAATCTCTATTTCTTGGCCTAGTAGTTACAGCTGGGTGAAAAAATATAGAAAAAATACAACATCCGAAATCTTCGCCGAACTTGATACTCTATTACTACGGAGCAGCATATAGCCACCTGTAACGAAACTCATAGCCCAAAAGTATTTAAATCAAACATAGAAAATAATTAACGCGACAAGAACTATTATTATGTATAGATATATATACATATATATATATATATATATATATATATATATATATATATATATATATATATATATATATATATATAATAAAAAAAATAGGTAAGTAGACAAAACATCAGGCTCTGACATAGCTTGTTTTTATTTCTGTTTTAATTAAATGGTTTCTAAGGTTACGTATGTTCCCACGGAATATTATTAGACGGCTTCTGTATGATAGGTTAAGGACTTTGATATGGATATGTTTCGGTGTTACATCCATTTCCATGTATTTGTTATTAAAGTAAATACTTGCCTGAGTGCAAGTTTTCTTGATTGATAGGTTCTTGTAGATCTAAGATACTCGTACCAGACTATCATTTGAGTAGGTTTTCAAAAATTCACCCATAATTAGTAGCGCTTCCAGAACTCTGGTCTGGGGACGATAGTGGCTGGCAGTGGTGGGGGGGAGGGGGAGCGAACACCCGTTTAGGCAAATTTTAAACAAAGATTAGGAAATTAAAGAATTACTATTTAGCCTAACTTAAACTTATTTTTAAAGTTCAGAAACTAAAGTAATGATAAAATATTTGGAAATAAAATAGTAACTATGAACACTTTCATAATTACGATAATATACCTAGTACATAGTACATACTTTGTAAAAATTAAATAGAGTTACAAATTTTAGTACTTTTCAGTGCAATAGACAAAACAAAAGCGTTTATCGTTCCCGTCTCCCATCCCGCGTCGTGATATTTCGTTTATAGTATAAATTCTGACAGTGGCGAGGGGGCAAGACCTTAGAGTAAGAATTAAAGTAGAGATCACAACTCATTCATAAATCACGTTACGGATATGCGCCACCATGGTTCCCCTATTTTTCACATTCTATCGACCAATGTTTACGATAAAACAAGAAGTGGGGATGGCCCATGCCCAAGTCGTGGCCATTTGTTGACGAAGGCCAGTGACGGCGTGAGTTTTCACGTCCCGCGTAACTTTTTGCAGATCCTCATGTTTTTCCATTACGTTCGGTCGGTCGGCTTGTTCCGGTATAGCTAAAAAATCCACTTACTCGATTAACTTTAATTTTATTTAATTTTCCACAAAAATTACGTCTGATGTAAAAAAAAACTGGTAAAATATTGGTATGAATTCATTATGGCGAAACAAAATGACAACCTGTTAAAATATTTGATGTACGAAAATGAAGAAATGATGCTTCATTATCGTTGACAAAAAGAAGTATTCTTACCTATTCCGTAATGAGGCAAATAGGTATTTTTACAAACTTCAAAGAAATAATCGTTCTCTACTTCATTATCTAAAATCAAACCATTAAGTTAGGTAAGTTTAAAAGGAAATTAGTTATTTATATATTATTAAACTTTAGTTTTTAGTTATGTTTGCTTTATGTCACTATCATTTTGTAATTGTGACATTTAGAAAAATGATTCGTTCAGTTGTTGAAAATGTCATCTCAAGTTAGACCTTGTCTAAAGTTAAACCTCTTTAGTGAATAGGGGAGTTTTAAACTAAAATCAATGCTTTTAACGCGCTTTTATTGGCTTCCTATTCGTCTGATTGTATGTCTGGTTCAAATCTTGTAATGGATTTTTCAGCACTTCCATTACCGTTTATTTTCAAATTTGGCATACTACAAAATGGCGGCACCAATACGGCCGACGAATTTTGTTACTTGTGTAGCTAAAACTGAAAATCAGTGCCTAAGAAAGTTTAAAAGTGTCAGCATTTAAAAATTCAAAATAGCGGTGTCAAACGACAATGTCAACAGGTCGGGCGGATGATTTTAACATTTGTGGGGGTTATTTAAGAATGCACAACAAAAGTCAAAAAGGTGGCGCCAATATAGCCAACGATTTTGTCATTTGTACAGATTCGGCTGAAATATCAGTATCTAGAAGTATTTAAGAATAAAAGTAAAAGTCGATATTAAGTGAGCAATTCATACATTTTTAGTAATAAATATTTAAAATGAGGATGTCATCAATCAATCAATCAATCCGATAAGTACTTTTTTCAGATATTTTTAAACATTTAATTAAGCCACCGTTTTGTTCCCCAATTTTTAATTTTTCTCAACATTTTTACCAGTTCATCCCTATATAATATTTGATTTTTGAGCAAAATTTTATAATAATAAATTAAATAAAATAATCGATGTAGTAGTTTTCTATTTTATTAGGCCGCCATTTTGGATTTGTAGTAAAACTTATCAGTTGATGGTCATGTCAAACCTAATTTTTCTGCAAAATTTGGATAAAATGGATAAGCAGTTTCTTAGTAATATTTTTTTAACAGTTCAATAAACCGCTATTTTGTTCAGCTATATTGGATTTTTACCAAAATGTTACCACGTCACCATCATATGACCTTTAATTTTTAACCAAAACTTGAAGTAAATAGGACAAGCAGTTCTTGAGCTTTGTCGCGGACAGACATACAGACTAACTAACCGACGGAACTGAGAAAACATGTTTTTTTGTAACTAGAATACTCTCCTCTTGTAAGGAAAGTAAATAAAAAGCGAGCGCTATTAGATACAAATAGCCATTTTTTCCATGTTAATAGCTAAAATTTAAAAACTAAAAGATTTTTTTTAATTGTCAATATTCTAAATCTTAAATTCTAACCAGTTTAGAACATGTTTACGAACACATTTTTACTTTTAATACCCAAAGAATCACCATTTAAATTCCTTTACCTGACAACAAAATTGGCCCAACTCAAGTGAAAATTAAAAAAAGGCGCGAAATCATCCGACACTTTATTATTTCCATCCAAAATCTAGTGATTTTCGAAATCGCAGTACGTTTTTTTGAGCGTGAGACGCCCTTCGACTATTTTAATATAGTATTGTTTTATGTATGTATGAGTATGAGAAAGTCCGTGTTGATTCTTAGTCCTTCACGGATGGAAAAATACAATGTGTTTTAATTCCGGGTGTACGTTCACTACTGTCATTCTGAAAAGAACAGTTTTGCTGACGTTTCGCCAAAATCACATTTGGCATTTTCGAAGCTTTCTTTCTCGCGTCCGAATAGGGACTGAAGTGTTGGTGACTGTGACGCTTCCTTTTATACCCCCACCCGGGCCGAAGGTTATATCTGCGCGGCCATTGGTCGTTATTTATGTTTTCCGGATGGTGCTGTTGTTGTGCGCTAACTGCGTTTGAGTTTTTGCGATTTTAGATTTGTGGGCGCTTCCAAGAGAGGGGGGGCGTAGAGGAGGTAATTGTCCCCCACAGACACCTGATATCTAATATTGAAAATATTGAAAATTATTTTGCCTCTAATATTTTTAACAAGAAATTATTAAATGGAAAATTTGATTGATATTATTGTGATAATTTTTAAATTTATGAATAATATTCGACTGATATGGCAACAACGTCTCGCTCACGTAAGGCGTTTGGCGGTCTTACCGTCTGTAAGAGTTTATACTATAAACGAAAAATCGCGGGAGACGGAAACGTTAAATGCTTTTGTTTTGACAATTGCTGTAAAAATACTAAAATTTGTAACTGCAAGGTCTCCATTTAATTTTTATAAAGTATGTACTATGCATTAGATATATTATCGTAAGTTTATTACTTTTATTAATAGTTACTATTTTATTTCCAAATATTCTATCATTACTTTAGTTTCTGAATTTTAAAAATAAGGTTAAATACAGCTGAATAATAATTCTTTAATTTTCTAAGCTTTATTTAAAATTTGCCTAAACTGGTGTTCGCCCCCACCCCTGCCAGCTACTAATCTCCCCAGACCAGAGTTCTGGAAACGCCACTGATTATGGGTGAATTTTTGGAAACCTACTCTAATGCTAGTCTGGTACGAGTATCTCAGATCTACAAGAACCTATCAATCAAAAAAACTTACGCTCAGGCAAGTATTTACTTTAATAACAAGTATATGGAAATGGATTTAACATGAAATATATCCACACCAAAGTCATCCAAACTTAATCTATCATACAGAAGCCGTCTAATAATATTCCGTGGGAACATACGTAACCTTAGAAACAATTTAATTAAAACAAAAATCAAAAGAAGCTATATGTCAGAGCCTGATGTTTTGTCTACTTCTTACCTAATTTTTTAATATTTTTTGTAAACCATGTCCGTACGGCTATGATTTGAATAATACTCGACATTATCCTACTTTATATGATTTTTACATATTTTATATTACCGTACTGCTAAAAACGTTCTAAAAAGTGTTGCTAGGGTGGCGAGTTTATTTAACATAGTATCTATTTAAGTTATCCAGAAATTACGGCAAAATAACAATTTTTGTTGGCAAATGTCAAATTATTATTATAAATTATTTATTAATTAATTAAATTAAATATTTGAAAATTTTAAGCAGTTTAAAAGCTGCAGCCAAAATGATTTTCTAAAATAAAAAATTACGCCATTAAAAGTTGGACGGACACACAATTCTTTTGTTTCAATATCTTTTTCTAATTTAAAATACCTAAAAAACTTGCCTTGACCATGAAATTTGTATTTCAAAATTTAAGACAATTAAGAAATTATGGGGAAAAACATTTCTTTTGAAAACCGTATTTAAACATTTCAAGCCATACAGAAATTAGGGCCAACCTGTGAAAACTGTATTAAACATCTTAAGGCGTTCAAAAGTTACTTTTGACAGGTGTCAAAAAAATTTCTATTTAAATATATTAAGTCACCAAAAGTTACATGGAACTGTGAAAACCGTTTTTAAAAATTTTAAGCTTTTCAAAAGTTACGGTATAAAAACTATTTTTTGACAGATGTAAAAAAATTTTTTTTTATAAATTACGCCATTAACAGTAACAGTAAACTGTGAAAACAACAGCGTTTAAAAATTTTAAGCAATTCAAAAAATACCGTGAAAAGAACAACATTTTGACAACTGTCAAAATATTTTTGCTAGTAAATTTTTCATTTAAAATGTTCATAAAATTGTGAAAACCTTACGAAATTACTGTTCTCAAATTCGATTTTTTTAATTGCCATATCTATAATAAATACTTGTGTATTTTGTATTAAATGCTACTACACCACATATGTTAAACATATTACCAGAACCTTAATTAGCCCTGAAATATATATATATATATATATATATATATATATATATATATATATATATCTGTACTAGCATAAAACAGGCAAAATAACAATTTGCACCTGTATAATGAAAACGGACACAAGCTTGTAAAAATTAAAAACAAATTCTTGGGACCGAAATGCTTTTATATCTCATATAAGGAATATATTGGAAAAGGTAAACAACTCCATGATTACTTAAAAACGTGAAAATCATAGCATAGGTAAAACATCTTCATCTAATGCACACATTCTAGTTCTTATAGGTTTGTGTATTTATTTTAATAAAGAAAATATCAAGAACTGAAAACAGAAAATATCACAAACTATTACAGCAACGCCAAGCATAAACAAAACAGATTACATTGTTGTCTTACGTCCATTTTAATTTCAATACGCATGTTTAATATATGATTGTACGGAGCATTTTCATTATTCATCTACGAACAGCAACAGCGAACCCTGAAACTTGGCCAACGTTTATAAATGGTTGCACTAAGGCCCGTATGCTCCTCAGAATGGCAATATCACACACAACAGCAATCTCATGTTTATATATCCAGCTTTCCTGTTTTTATTATTCCTATTCCAATTACGTTTATTTGATAAACAAAACAGAGCAAGAAATATACGTTAGAACCTTATAGTCTCTGTCGGGTGTGCTTAATTTACTCTACTTTACCGTCAATATTTCATTTTACCCACACTCGAACCGTTTGTAGAAATATTCAATAATTTTTAGATTCATGTAGTGTTAAAAGGTTCAACTTGTCAAAATACAATAATGGACAGAAAATAATGCGTCAGTAAAGTCCAATCTAGGTCTTAGGCGGATATTTATGTGCCACTAACCCTTTAAAAATTAAAATTATGCATTTTTATTATCAGGATTTTCTGGAATTTCGGTACATTCTGGAATCAAATTGTAAATCGGAAGGTTGTAGAAAATCGATTGGACTTTTTTTGTACTTATTAAAAATCCAAATAGTCTATTTTATATTCACGTTCAAAATAAGAATATCATATCAAATTTTCAAAAAAATTAAACTTTTTAGTTTTTATTCGATAGGGTTCGGATTCTTGGCAGGACCTCGAGGCAGCGATGTAGTTTTAGAAAAGAAATACCCCAGAACTGCAAGAGGCAAGGCTAAGTTATAGTATAATGTACTGGTCGGTACACCTTAGAATGACTGAACGAAAAAAAAATTGTTCTTTACGTGCAAATAGTTTTTCTCGTAAAAATTTTTATTTCAGTTTTAAAATTTTTAGCCACAAAATTAGCAAAAATTAAAAAAACAAAGATGCTCCTTCAGAATCTTTTTTGTTTTTGTCGGAAACTTACACCGTTTGTCCACCGAAGGGCCTCAATTGACCCTTGTTTTTGACCAAAAAATTAGGTTTAAAAATTAAGGAAAAATATTTTTCAAACTTCATTCATGCCCATTTTCAATAGGCTGATGAGACCGTAAAAAGGAATATTTTGTAAAAGTTTCAAATCGATATTTCAATTTTTTCGAAAGTCATCGTGATAGAAGATTCTAAAAAATTCCAAAAAAACATATTTTTCCATCAATAGATGAAAAACCAAAAATTGTATGAAGATCGGTTGAGTTCCGTTCGAGAGCTTCTTGTCTGCTTTAAGAATGTACCGAATTTCAAAAGTTTACCTGTAACCGTCTCCAGGTCATAGCGACCGAATCGTAAAAACGTACAGAAAGTACGATTTGAAACTACCGCGAATATGGAATTTGAAAATGGCACGGACAATATAACACTCGCCGTATGGAGTATTATAACAAGCTGTAAAATTCTCAACACAATAATAAATTAAAGTAGCTATATTATAGATTATAGTTGTGATTTTCTCAACAGTTTTTTAATAAAAGTAGGTTGATGACATTAAGGTTATATTCACTAGGCAACAAGACAATATCGTATTCAGAAGTCATCTAACTTGCTTAATTTTTCCTTTGGAAAATCGCGACTTTTTGCTTATACTATATTTAATTTTAATTCAAATCTACTAAGCGTTAAGTGTTATAGAAGAAATTGCTTGTATCAGTACACTCAAAAGCTTCCTCACACGGTCGAAGATACATTGGGAAAGGTCATACGCTGCTTGAAATTTGTTAAACATTATGGGTCATTTTAGTGGTCGATACATTAATTTCTTTATAAAGAGTGTAAGGGAGGTAATGAAAAACCACAAAAAAGTTTTTACACAAAAAAACGTTAACAAGTTTGGTCGCGAATTTTAAAAATATTTCTTGCTCGTATATCCTAATAAAAACTCTCAAATTTGAAAATTAACAAGAAATGTCGATATCGGACATCCATGTCAAAATGACAAACTTTAAACAAATTTTCTTATTGCGTAGAACCACTCGTGAAAATTATCGGGTGAAAAAATTGCGACGGCGATATTTCAAAATAAACTTTTGGCATATTTGAAAACCCGTAAGATTAGAACACATGAGATTTTAAAATATGACATCCTAGTTTGGCAGCTTTGCAGAACGAGTAGTTCTGGCCAATAAGAAAATGTGGTTACAATTTGTCATTTGCACATGTCTTCCAAAAAGACATGACTAGTTTTATTATATTAGATTCAGTAAATTAACAATTTTTTTGGTGTTTCATTTACACGCTGCTTATCCACGTACTAGAATAGCATCGAACCTATATAGATAAACTACGGTTATTATCTATAACACATTTTCGCGTGTCATTTATTCTAGTTCATCTCAAGATATTTTATATAAAAATGCTGATAAATCCGAACTTTATCTATCTTTTTAACCGACCTCCTTTTATATTCGTAATGAACTTTTCATGTTCAATTTTTGTACTAAGTTTCCAACAACTACGATTCTTAATAGAAGATCCAAAATCTTATACAAAGTTCTCTTAACAACGAGAGACTGCCCGGATTAAGGATAGTGAATTTGCTTTGCTACTGTAAAGGTAAATTATGTTTAATTTTTTAACAAAATAGTCGTCTACAATTCTTTACTTAATGTTAGTCTCTTATATATAAAAAATATGTATTTTTCTAGAATTATATTGATATACCATCATTTGTTGGTTTCTTATTGAGATTAATGTGCAAATATAATAAAAGATATCATCTTTTACCATTTTTACGGTCGTCGATATACAGTAACTATTTCCACAGCATTTACGAACGTTGTCGACTTATGTTACCTTGAGAAATATAGATAACTATATTTAAAACTCAAAATTTAATGAAAAACAGTTTTATTTTGGAAATAAATAAAACAATGGATGGATACTATATTAGGTACTACTAAACCTACTATATCCTTCTTAGGAAGTTAAAGGGTAAAATTTATGTCTTATATTTTTCTGTATAATGGGCAGAAATATAGCTAATTAATATTTAATGAAACAAAAATGTATATGTATAACGCGTATAATATCCAGGTCCAAAATTATAGCAGAGCGTTTTCGACTAATTAGCTATACTAGGGGTATAGCTGATGAAGTTTCAAAACCTTCCAAATAGTTGATGCACTTGTTTGAAGCTACATTGCTATCTTCTTGGTACTAGTTGAAGACCATCTTCTATCTCTCGAAGTATAACCTCTTCTAACGGAGAAATGGTTACTGTTCCAGGTCTGCCAAGATGTTCCGTACCACGCTTAAAACTCCCAGTTTCACTTAATCTTGCATGTAGCTGTCTAAATGTTTTGGCACTCGGTCATCATCAGCATCAACAGCCTTTTCATCCACTGCTGGATATCGGTCTACCTCTCGCATATGCCTTGGCACTCGGTACTCGTGATAAATTCGCCAAGCTTCTAAGCTATTTCAGCGTTAATAAAGTTATTGATTTTAGACTTATTATTAACAAAACAGGTAAATTAGACATCAAAACATACATTTACTGATATTTTAATTAACTTTGAAATAATTATAGACTTTATCAATATTAGACCAGTGTTAGGTAAAAAAAATGAAGAAACCTTTTTCGTAGTACGTTGTTGGAAAAGGTATAAAATGATAATAAAATTTTTAAAACCATTAGCATTCTACGTTAAATGAAAAAAACTGACACTGACACGTCAACTACACCACTGGTAGCAGAAAAAAAATTAATTTACACTAAACATGCAGCTCTTTACTGACGTACATCAGCTGCAAAATTTTGAGAATCTAGCTTTAACCTTTCAATACTTAATTGAAATAATATTTAATTTTTTAACATTTTCAACACCCCGTATCTCAGAATTGAAGCGTTTCTGGACATACGTTTATATAAACTTTTTTAATTAGAATATCGTGAGCAATTGAGTTCTGTACATATAAAAAATAATCAAATATTTTCACATGACAGTATTGTATTATGTGTTGACTACTGATAGCATTCCATTATTAGAATTAAATTTTTTTTTTGTTTTAAATTATTTTCACAGATTACTCTTATTGTTTTACTATTCATGTTTCTCTTAACGTCTAAGAAGTTATTCTAGAATAACTACACTAAACCACATAGCATAATTGTTTTATCTTATTGATGTTTATACTGTACCTTTTCACAATAAACTTCTCTGATAGAATAATTTTACATTCTTATTCTAGGGAAGCTACTCTGGTCGTGCTAGTACTTTTATGTATTATTTATTTTATAATTATTTTTAATAACAATATGGCTATCAAACACATGTTTCATTATGAAATTTGCTGAAAATAATATCACCTATTTAAAGATATTTCTACTTAAAAATTACTGATTCGGTAACTGCGTTATTTTAAAACGGGTAAAAATTAACGTTTCTCAAAAAACCACAAAATCTATATAAAGATGCTCATTGTATTTCTTTATTTATTCCATTAGATGGCATAAATTTCACTTTATTTGTATGCAATTTTGATTTGCAACGGGCAAGTCGGTTGACGAAAACAAGAAACGATAATTGCATCCACGAGATTTAAAATTACGTTTGTGATACTTTCAATTAATTGAAGCTTTAAATAAATATTATTATGGGTTAGAACGACTTTTTTTGCGACGCTGCTAAACTGTGATTTTTTCAAATAAGCGAAAAGTGTAATCTGAAATATCACTTTCGCAATTTTTTCACCGATAGATTTTACTGGTGATATATTTGCTTGAAATTCAAATAAATCCTCTTTCGGGGTATGTTGACAAATATTTCGGAGAATGGACGAAATCGTTTATTATGATTAATAAACGTGCATGTCTTTTCTTGTCCTTCTAACGTCTTTACTTGCCAAAGTTTATTTTCATGTCTATTAGAAAAGCTTATAGAATATTGCACAGCCTTTAAACCAATAAATATATAAGAACACAATGCTTACAAAATTTAATATTGCTCTTTTAGTTTTCTGAAGTCGTTTTATTTCTGCAACCCTTATTCAAAAAACAGAAATCTCACCCTTTGTAGCCATCGAAGGCTGCACCACCGTACACACATACTAAAATAAGGGTGAATTATTTAATCTGCGGAAGATGGACGTTATATTAACTTTTTCAATTTTAGTAATTGTTTGATAATACCTAAAAAACTGGGCAAATTTGTAATTAATACAGGTACAAAATACCTAACCCAAACTAAAATTCGAATATAATTAAAAATTATAATTTGTTTATCGCCTCATATATGAATGGTGATTATGGACCGGAATAATAATGAAATCATGGCGATCACACAACTTATTTGAATAAAAAGTCAAGTCGCATAAGCAAGCATAAAAGAAGAAAAGCTAAGCAATATATAAAAACTTTTTAGCATATTTCTGGCAGTGACAGCTTCCCAGAAATATGCCTCATTTATTTAAATGTATTTTTCATTTACTGGAATGAAAACAGAACCAGGTGTTTTTTTACTTGCCAAAGTTTATTTTCATGTCTGTTAGAAAAGGTTATAGAATATTGCACAGCCTTTAAACCAATAAATATATAGGAACATAATGCTTACAAAATTTAATATTGCTCTTTTAGTTTTCTAAAGTCGTTTTATTTCTGCAACCCTTATTCAAAAAACAGAAATATCACCCTCATTTTCTGCTGCTTGCTGATGTTCAAATATTTATTCTCTATTTTCACATGGTAGCAACTCATTCTTCACTTTGAAAAACAAATGGACAAATATTTAAAATAAGTTTTCGTTCCATTATATCAGTTTTGTTTTTTATTGTATTTTTATTGAATATTATATTCGATTTATATCTGCAACTTAATATATCTTATCTAATGCAAATCACCAAGTTTTATTACTGATTTGTTTGTTGTTTGAAATCTAACTGTGGATGATAACATAATTACAAAATATGGAACGGCGCACTTTATAGATTTAGATAGGTTTCTCACGAATATACGCGATTAGTATACTACTGATAAAGATATTTATAGAATAGTTTGAACATTCCGAAGGGTTTTAGACTTAGTTTAGTACCTACAACATCCAGATGCAAAGTCTTGTAGTTTGCCTAGACATATCCAAAATATTTCAATTTAATATCTTCCGGATTAAATTGGCATAAGTATATGGGATAAAACGACATAACATTTAGAATAATATTGGATAAAATTTTCGTTAGTTTTTTATGTGCCTTCTAATTACACAAATTTTGTTCTATTATTTTTTTTGTTAAGAGGCATTGATTAAAAAAATAGCGAAAACGTCTTTCAGTATTATACTAACTTTTAGTTGTATCTCTAAAAATATTGTGAGAAATAATGAACCAATTTCTAATTCTTACTCAACTTCGCCAGCTTTTTTAAATATTCTGTATATGTGTTACATTTCTTTCTTTAAAAAGTAACTTCTTATATTAAAGAAAATATTTAGTTAGGAAGAAATTTTATCATAACTATCGTAAATAATACCAAAAAGTATTGATAAATTGGCACAAGCTTTTTTTAAATTTTTCAAAATTTCGGGCTTTTAGAGACAATTATTTTGACGCTTTACTTTTTTTTAATTAACTACAAACACTAGTTTAAATTGAACTATAATGGTTAGACCCTGTCACAATGACAAATTTTAGACTATTGCAGAAAAAGAAACAAAATTAGTTTGATGACAGCAATAAAAAATACTGGCAAAAATTCTCGAGATATTTTTCTAAACTTTAAATGTATGCCTCAAAATTATGTATTGGCAAAATGTTTTCATGTTTCCATCAGTTCTATTTCCACCTCTCCGGCGTTTTGGGACTTTTATGCTTAACTGTTTTATTAAATTTAGATTCCTAATCCTAATAGAACATTTACGAATTTTACAATCGTATCGGACCTCGACATTTACATCTGTCTCAATTTGTTTTATGAATAAAGCATAATGCTAAATATTTTTCATTAATGTCGTTCTACTTAGCGTTATGTTTGGCATTTACTAAAATATATACTTTATGAATTTTTCTTTCAAAAGTAATTTTTTTTACAGTTACAGACGAAAAAAATCCCCTAGTTCATGACTGGTTTTCCTAGGTTAGAACGATAAAATTTATTATGGTAACACAGATAAAGTGTCCTATAACTCCTTCATCCTTGGAAGGAAGCGTCCCTAGAAGGCGGATTTTCTTTATTACTTCTGATTTGGTTTCATGCACCACGTCAAAGGTTTGGAATTTGAAATTGAACTGGTTATTTATCCGCAATTTGAAATATTTTGACGCCCACCCAATTGCCAATAATTTATTTTAGATCGTTGAATAATTTGCTTCTGATTCGTAGTTAAATCTGAACCAATTTTTTCTTGTGATAATATAGCTCTTTATGTAAAATTGCTTGCATCTGTTATCAGTATGAATGATCCTTCGGAATCAGGATATTTTAATATGGGTTCATTGGATAATAGTTGTTGATATTTTAAAATTTGCAACTCTTTGGCAGTTAAATACCTATTTAAGCCTTAATATGTGTTCTTGTAAGATAGTAGAAAATATTATAATGTCGTCGAGATACATTAAACATCTTTCATTTTGGATACGTCTCTAGATGTTTTCCATTACCTTTTGGAAAGATGCTGGTTCGTTTCTTAATCCAAAAGACATAAGCAAATACCTATAATGGCCCTATTCGGTAATGAATGATATTTTTTGTATGTCTTCTTCGGCCATTTCGATCTGATCGAACCCTGATGCTAGGGTCCAGAGTTGAAAGATATTGGCATTTTCCCAATTGATCGAGTAAATCGGCAATATTTGGTAGCGAATTTCGATATTCTGTAATTTCATCCTTTCATTTACAGAAATCTTGCACAATACAATATTTCTGTTTATTGATGTAGCCAGTTTTTTTTTTGGAACTGAAATATCATAAAGCTAACGCATTATGATATTCTTTGAGTATAACACATGCATAGGAACAAATTAAATTATGTACTTGTTGAATTATTAAATAAAAGTCTAAAAATTATTCATTTTGTTGTTGTTTGTATTCTGATAATTCAAGATCTAATGTAGATAATCTCTTTTATCTGCATACGCGTGAATAAGAGATGTTTTTAGGTCGTCGAATTTTCGTATAACACAAATACAAATTAACATTTCGCCCAATATTTTTGAGATGATACATTACTTAAGACATTCATTTTGCTGATTATCATCATCCTTAGTATCTTAAGATATAGTTACTAGTTTTTGGAAAATCTCTAAAAATCTAGGAAGAAGCTCCTCTTCACAACAAAAATCCAGGATCATCTTTAATTATTCGGATTTACATGTTGGAGGTTATCTTTAACTGAAGAAATTATTTTTTTTTAAATTCTTTATAATTGGTGATCTCGAACGTGATCTACTTTTTCCTGAAAGGTGATTCAGAATCTGAATTAAATTAATTTACTATAGAGGCGTATAAGACATAAAGAAGATTTGCAGTTTCAGCATCAAAATGTCCATGAAAATAATCTTTGAGCAATCATATTCCTTCACGTACTCTTTTCAGTAAGTCACTAATTCCTTTCACATAGCTGTAAACTAATTTCACACATTTTACACAGTTTTTATACACCGCGGTGGTAATCTAAAAAACCGGTATCATGCCCCTTCATGCCGTTTTGACCAGTCTGATCACGAAAATTTATTTTAACAGTTTATGATCTGATTTTCAACTATTTAACTAGCAAAGAAAAGGTACGTGGGGCGCCGAAAAATGCTGATATTTCACGTCCTCTGGTTTATGACTCGCTCGCCCACATGAGAACGATAAAGATTATTATTATGATAATACAGATAAAAATAATTTAAATATAAAATTAAATCAAATTTGATACACCTTATATTAATATAAATAAAGTGACTAAATAGGTGAATACTCAACAGGGATTTCGATCTATTTCATCATATCATTTTTAGAACAAAGTTTAATTTATCATATTGTTCCATATAGTCTCTTAACTATGAAAATACACAAAAACTTTAAATAGAAAAGTTGTAGAATTTGTCTTCTCCTCTTTTAAGAATTGCAAGAATTTCTAAATAATATGAAAAAGGTAAAAAAAATAGCCTATATCTTTACACGCTATATTATCTCATTAAATAGGGTTCTTCTTACCGTTTATAAATATATCAGTGCGCAGTGCGTTAGTGTATCATACCTGGTATATTTATAATCTGTAAAAAGAACTAGAGTAATAATATACAGGATATCCCATTTTCCAATTTTTAAAAATTTTTGATAATCAGAATTTCTTATTTTTTGGAAAAATCGATATAACTTAAAAATGAAAAATATATCCAAAAACTAAGAAACTTGTTTCTTTTAATTTACTCTCTTGAAAAATATATTTGAAGAAAAATTTGAAACAATTTTATAGAAACCTGGAAGCCATAAATATTGAAGAAGAAATTATTCTTTTCTTATACATCCTGTATAAGAAAAAATAATAATATTCATCTATTAAATAAAAAATTATGACACTAAGTGATTCATAACGAGTGTTTCTATTAAATGCCTGTAGACTCATGCCAAAATCTCTTTTAATTTTCAAAATATTTGACTTCAGATTTACTCTAAAAAAGCTCGTAATCCACTTTTCAAGAACAGCAGTTTAGATTGTAATAGTTAATTTTTTTTAAAAAATACGGAATTTAATCTCTAATATATATGTTTCGAAATTATACTACATAATCTATAGAAAAATAAAAATACACTTAAAACAAGTATAAAACTAAGGCAAAATGTTTAAACATGTTTGCATCTGATCTGCATTTATAACTAATTAAATGCCCATCCACTATATTAACTTGGTTTGTTCAAACTGATTTATGTCAACGAAACTCTAAATTCTTATTGGATAAAAACAAAGCAAAAATCTAATAGACGTCTCTCGGTTAAATCTACCATAAATATTCCACGGCGTGAAATTGAAATAATCCTCTTAAATTCTTTAGTATTGCCACTTGGGCAAAATGAAATCACGTATGGCAGTTAGTGTAACTTATTTAAGGAATTCGTGTTATTCTGTTTAAAAGCATTAGTGCTAGACCACTAGCATTACTTTGGCTTCTCAGACTGACTAAATTTAAATTATTGTCAATACTATAATATCAAATTGGATAAATGCATTTAATCTGATTTGTTATTTGCCTATTTACTAACAACTTAGTAAAAACAATATTCCCATACAAAGCTAGGCAAAATTAGCTATGTAGCAAAACCATTTCTTAGCTTGGACTTAAAGATACTACCAATTTTTTTTTAGTTGTATGTTTGGGAACTCTTTTTAACTAACTAAAATTTGGAATGCTAGACCTACTACAAGTGCAAAAAATATTTATAAATAATTCCTTTAGTCAATGACTCACAAAATATTGCAGATACAACAATTATGTAAATCTAAAAAATGAAGGAGAGGATATCCTGAACAAAAATAGTTGTGAGAATATTTTTCCTTATAAGCTTTTGAGATAAATCGATCGGAATTTCTTTTTTTTTTAACAAAAACTCACAGACTGAATTGAGATTTCTGATATTATCAGCACTAGGCATAATGTTTACGGCTAGGGACGTAGAGCAAATAAATCAGAAGTGGAGAATTCTGTTTTAAATATTTAGAATAAATCAATTTTGGAATATTAATAACATGGACAGTACCGGAAGTGATAGTTCATATGTAGTTGGTATACGTCTACCCAAACGTTTGGTTTTAAATAATAAAACTATTAGTAAAGAATAGAAAAATTGGAAGCAGCAGTTTGAAAGGTATGAAATTGCCACACAGTTATCAAAAAACTCTAAGGAAGTCCAGGCAGCTATCTTTATAGCTACAATGATCCAGATGATATTGAAATATTTAATAGTTTTGATCTAATAAAGAATCAACGTAATTACGGAAACATTTCAATAGGATTTTCTCCTTAAAGTTAATGACTCTGTCAAAAGACACATCAGTTTTCTTTAATCATACTCTTAGCAATGATATTACCAAATTATAGACAAAATAATCTAAGTCAAATAGGATACTGGAGCACAATGTTATTGTCTAAGAAAATATTTGAAAATCTTAACTAAACGCTGCAGAGGTCTAAAACAAAAGTCTTGATAAATTATACTAATAAAAAAATAGATGTTATTGGTGAAGCAAATATAATATTTCAGATTCAAAATGAAAAAAAATGTAATTTTTAAAATTATTAGTGAAGATATTTTTAGGGATTGGGTTGCCTCAAAAACTATGAATATTAAACTGACTTGGTGAAAAACCCGAAATTTGAGGCTTCCAAGATGTTATTGGAAATAAAGTAAAAAAAGGATTTGATAATATGGTTCTATTAGGTGTTACAGAACATAATCCTGCAGTAAGTCAATTAGTATTTGTTAGATAAAATGAAAAACTGTGTATGGATTCTACTGACCTTATTAAAATATTTTTGATGACATTTCTCTTTACGGACTATTGAAGAAATATCAGCGGAAATCAAAGAAGCAAAATATTTTACATTATTAGATTGGTAGCGAGGACTTTGGCAAATAAAAGTTTCTGAAATAACTCAAAAATACCTCGCATTTTCAATACTTTGGTTACGATACAGCTGCACTAGGTTACCATTTGGAGTTTGCTCAGCCCCGGCAGTTTTCCAAGATATTACGAGTTTCTTGGTTAAATATGTTCCGACTATTCAACGCTCAATGGATGATATGTAGTCAGACAAAAAAAATTAGAAAAAAATAACTAAACCAGGTATGCAAAACATTAGGAAATGCTGCCTCAAACTAAATAAATAAAATTGAATATTTAATGCCAAAAGGGTCAAGTTTTTGAGGTACATTTTGTCAGAAAACGGTATTGAAATTGACTAAATTAAAGTAGAAGAGATTAAACACTCAAAAAAACCTCAAAACGTCACTGAATTACGGAGATTGTTAGGCATGGTATCACCCCTTAATACATTTATAACTAACATATCAGAGAAGACGAACCCATTGAGAAAATTACTACCAAAAAATGCAGAATTTTACTGGGACAAAAAAAACGACGCTCGTGAAAAGATTATGAAACAGCTTTTATCTACACCGGTTCTTAAATTGTCTGATGTAAATAAAGATGTCACATTATCTGTAGATGCAAGTTCATAGAATCTAGGAGCTTCTTTGATGCAATATAAACAACCCATTGCTTATGCTACAAAATCATTAACAAAATCTCGACAAAACTGTGTTCAAATTGAAAAAATGTTGTTAATGTTTGTATGTGATAAGTTGCATCAGTATATATAGAAGCCATCTAGCTTGATTGTGCACCATCTAAACTACGCCAAATATTATTTGATGTTTCACAATATGCCCTACACATATTCTGCAATAAAAGAAAGGATATTCAATTAGTTGACGTTCTAAGCAGGGACTGTTCAGGAAGCTGAAAAAACAAAGAAAAGCCACCAAAGAGTATCTTGAACTATAGAAATATATATTAAATGGCTTTCCAAATATCTGTCAATATATGACCAAACAATTTTCAGGATTATGTTGTATTTAGAGAAGAATTAGCCGTATAGGCGAACTTATTTTTACAGGTGAGATAATAATAGCTCCTAAAACACAGATACCAAAAATGTTGAAAAATATACATGAATGGCGTTTTGGTAGCTGTTTAAAACAAGCAAAGGAGCTTTTATATTGACGAAATCAATCAGAAGACATTTTTGATTATGTAGAAACACGTACAGCTTGTGAAAATATCAAAAAGCTAATCGGAAAAAAACAATAATGCTTAAACCTGTTCCGGAACTTTCAAGGCAGATAGTATGATCGGACCTTTTTTCATGGCAAGGAAAAACTTATGTGTTAATGTATGACTGTTACTCGGGATTTCTAGACTTTAAACTGCTGAAATCTCAAGCATCAATAGAAGTTATAAACTGCCTAAAAGAATTGTATGCTGCACTGCATACAATTCTTTTAGACAGTTTATAACTTCTATTGAAATTTATAGAAACTAGAAATAGACAATGAACTCCAGTATACTTCCAAAGAATTTAAAAATTTGTACAATTTATGGACACTTAAGAATATTACTAGGAGTTCTTATGATCCAAAAAGAAATGTATTGGCAGAACGTGGCGTCCAAATAGCAAAACATATTATTGAGAAACGCAGCGAAGATAACTGAAGAACTTGTATTACTTAACTACAGAAATATACCAAGAAATTCGATATGGGGCTCTTCAAATCAAATACTTCTTAGCAGAATGACGAAAACTTTAATACTAACCAGAAATCATCTATTAAAACGAAAAGTCATGGAAAGTATATCAGAAGAACTTATAAGACTTAGAGAAAGAGAGAGAAAAGGTATGATCATAAAGGAGCAAAAAAAACCTAAGAAACTTATAGTTGGAAATCCAGTGAGAATTCAGACCCTAACCATAATTGAGAAGGAAGAAAAGTATGGCAACGTCAATCAATAGTATAATGATCAGTGGGCGCAGTTCGAGCCCAGTGCAGTTTGAATGAATAATTTTCAATAACTGGGTCTTGCTCAAGATTTTGCTATATTAGAGCTGGATTTTTATGGTGTTGTTTTTCTTAATTACAAAGCTATATGTACTGGAATTAAAGTCTTGAAAATGGGTTCATCGAGGGGCAAAACAATAACGGGCTCACTGAGCTCTGATCAAAATATGCCTCCTTCACTGGGCCTAGTTATTTGAAATCGTATTTAAGGTCTTCAAGTTGATATTATATGTCCAAATATTAGGATTTACTTCATACAACTTACGTCTACCTAAGAGCTAGTAATGGGGTTCGAACTCGAGTGCCTTATAGACGACGTAGGCAAAATAAGGGTTTGTATTTTTTGCGTTCCATTACGCTCTTTGCACATTTTTTTATTGCTTAGCGTTAATGATGTTCTGCTCGCTGTGTCTGTAGAACCGCGTAGTATTCTAACATGTTATTAGCGTGAAAAGCGTTGGCAGGCAGGTAATTGGTCGAAACCTGGTAGGATTTTGAGTAATTCCTTGATCTCCTAGCAGGAGTTTTGGCTCACGGTCTAAGAAATAACGACATTTTATATGGATCGAGTTATTACTTTCACTATCACTGTTAATTTGAGGTGCATGCAAATTTCATAGCCCAATAGCGCTGGAGATAGCCTAGACCAATAGCCTTTTAATAATGCAGAAATTTTATAATACCGGAAATTTCCTGTGATGCAATTTGGTGGTATGGCATCAGATCAAAGTTCCGGCATTAAAAGGTATTATTATCATTACTACTATTTTTAAGTTAGATTTTTCTCATGGTCTATGAAATCTTGTAACCGTCACCCTAATTATCTGCTTAATTTCATTGCATTCACCAAAAAAAAAGATAAAATGTATATCATATTATTCTACATTGTGAAGAAGGTTTATTGATAATTTCAGACCTTGTCAACATATTTCGAGACCTCGAGAAGAGAAGAGAAAGAGAGGTTACTCACGAAAAATATTTGCTCGATAACATATTATAAAAATATAGTTTGTATTAGGTTTTTTGAATAGGAGTGTGATTTTTTTTTGTTTTTTTAAATTCAAGCTTTTTTAAAAATCAAAGAATATTTGATATATCATACCCTAAATTTAAACTCAGCTCTTTTCGCAATAACGACATTTTATACATAGCTGATCAACGAGATCCATTTTACTATTTAAACTGTTAGAATCGGAAATAAATGTATGGGCAAAAGTTGTAAAATCGTAGACGTGATTCAAGTTCGGTTTTCTAAATAATATATATTATAAAACATTTATGATATTTAACTGAAAACGTTGTATCAAATACTTTTAGAATGAAATAAAATATATACAGCCTATTTAAAGAAATACACTGATCGGCGCCTAAGTTTTGAATTATCAAATACTACTGGCAAAACAGTGCCCGGGGCTCGGCATCGCCAATTTCCTTCTCAATTTTTCTTAATGTGGACGAAGGTGTTGCTTCTATACATCCCAAAACATCTATCTCTTTTCTTTCCCTGTTCTCTTTGTTTGTTTGTGTTCAACTAAATTTGCTTTTAAACGAGCAAATATCTCAAAAAAAGGTTGCCTTCTTTCTGGATATCTAACAAGCAAAAATTTATAATGATAGTACAGATTTTCATAGCCATAATAGCTTACTTACCTTTGGAAACATAATTCCGAGGCTTCTTCAGGATTTGTATCACTCTGTATAAAACATACCAGCATATCATATTTTTGATAATTTTCGTACGCTGCCATTATTCGAAGTAATTGATAAATATCAATTAAAATAAAAATACCTAAAGAACGTTTATAAACTGCTTTATAAACCAAAAGTCGATCCAAAAACCGATGAGATAGGCTAATATTTTTGACATTTATTTTTGTTTGTCGTCATAAACAAAGCAGTAGCCTACTATTAAATTATGCATTTAATTTCAGAAAAATGTCATTTATTTGCGTGTTTCTAAGAAAAAGTGCATAATATTATATATTTTTAAAAGTTAAAAATAGACAAATTTTATAGTCTATAAATATACAGGGTGTTCTATTTAAAAAAATAAAGTAGGGTCCGATAAGTTTTTGACCTGACCCAGTATACTAATTCTGGAATTGAGTTCTACGGGAAAAGTTATATAAGAAACAGTTTTCACATTTGCGATAAGTTATAGTTGAGATACGAGGGGTGCCTGAAACGCAACTTTTTCAATTTAGCCCTGTATCTTAAAAACTAAAAGGGCTATAAAAATTTTGTTAACGACATCTTTTACAAAATAGCAGCACAAAATGCGAAAACCTCAACCTTCTACCTATAAAAATATCGAAGATACCCCACCTTTAGACGACTCAATAAACGAATTTTTGCGAGTACGCTGGAGAATTTAGTTTTATTTGGTTGCTATTATGTATTTCCTAGTAAAATTATTTTTAGATTCTATAGATTACGTTTGAGGTCATTTTGATATATCAAATATTTTAGTGTATTTCTAAAAGAAAACCAAACAATATTTTCAGAGATCCCACCATGCCTAAACTATACGTATTTTTTAAGATATGTAAAGAAGGATCTCCGTAAGACTTGTAGTTAGTTTTAGCAACATCTAACCAACATTCCAATCTCTATAATTGCTACTTTTATACAAAATTTAAAAGTTAATTGTAGGTTACACTTTAAATTCTAATGCACTGAACGTATCACCTAGCTATTTGATACTTTCTTTTTCACAAGCTTTTTCACGACAGTTTTGAGAGATGATATAGCTGAATTAGTAATGACATCAAATCAAAATATATTGTAGATTCAATAAATGCTACTACTTTAACTTTAATATTGGCCTCTTTTCAAAACTTTATTTATTAAAAGGAGACTCTTTTGATTGCCTTTCTTGGGTGATATATTTATAATTCCGAAATCGGTCATATTATTTCTAAGAACTGATTCAGGTAGGCTATGTTATAGTTGCTTACAACAATTTTATAACTGCTGCCAGCTACACTCAGAATAAAACGCTCTTTCGGTTTTTACTTTTCTATTTATTTAATGTAACTCGGCTTAAGAACTGATAAAATTAAAGAGCTGCTTAAAACGAACAGTACCTTTTCCGCTTCCCGATTTACTCAACTGCCACACTTGTTCCTACCTACAGCTCCAGTTGGAGATTTTGCCTGCATTCTATGCCTAGTAGCTTAGCATATTACACCATTGTCGGTATACGATGTATTAACAGAACTTTTTTATGTCCTTGGAAATAAAGTTGAGTCCTAGGTATGGTAATTTTGCAATTAAGTTTATAAATATTAAAGGTTTCAAATATTAAAATTTGGCGTCTTTCGGCTTTTAAGTATAATACTACCGTCGCCTAAAACTATAAAAATTATATTATTGGAAGGACATATTTATTTAGGCACTAAAATTAGGTACTTAGAATTACCAGTTACAATAAGTGACTGAAATCTTTATAGAAAGTTCCGCCAATAAAACAAAAGTACATATGGATGAATCTTATGCACCCCCGTGTTCAACTTAAATTGAATTATTTTATTTTTAATTTTGATATTTTCATAACAGTCTGCATTGCTTTTAATGGTAAGAATATGAACAAATTAAACTGCATTTATTTATTCTTCTTATCTTGAACTTCATCTTCAGACTCCATATTTCTCGTTGCCGTTTAAATTCTTCTCATTTCTTTTGTAGCTAGTTCACCTGCTCTACAGAGTAAAACTGTTTTATTAAAGACTAGATCATTCTCAGTAAGTAATTTTTCTCGTACTTTGTCTGGTTTGACACCAAAAACTATTTTATATTTTAATGTCATTTATACTACCAAATTCACAAGTTTTAGCTTAAGTTTATATTCTGATAAAAACTTAATCTTCCTGCTGGAGAATCTTAAAAAAATTATGTTTCGAAAAAAACATTATTTAAAACCAGATGTTTGGGTGGACGAGTACCAACTACATATGAATTGTCAATTGTTCTATCTTTTATATTATTAATATACTAAAATTGATGTATTCTAAATAATTAAAGCAGGATTCTTCACTTCTGACACCCTATAATATAAATATGAACTATTTAAGTAGGATATTTATGATGACTTTTATTTTAAACTTCCACTGACAATGACATGTCAAGTACCAGTCGCGCACCAGAGGGTTGAAACCCCCCTTCAGAGCCTGAACCTAAAGTTGAAATTTGTAGGTTTCGATTCCAAAATTTTAATTATTAATGAATATTAAAATTGATATTTATTAATTTTAAATACATTTATTTAAATAGTATTACTGTATATACATACGAATAAATTTACCTATAATAATACCAGCCTTAGCAACCCAGAAATACGCTAGACTACAGCAAGCTACAGTACCGGTACCGCCGGCATCGCCTCAAACGATTTTTCGCAAAACTTTCGCTCTCACTGATAGATTCGTAGAAAGTAATATAATACCTGAACAATTCGCAATTTTTCTCTGACACTATTGGAGAAGACGGTTTAGCCAAAATCGTCTGTTCGACAATGAAATACTTAAGATTAAATGGTGTCTATTTAGCTGGCCAATGGTATGATAGTGCTATTATTTGTCGAGAATATCCTTAAGCATTATATGTGCTCTATTGTTTCCATAGCTTTAATCTTGTGTGAAGCATGTTCGTTGGCAGATATAAAAAATTGCATGGGTACTATATAAATCGCCTACATTTTTTTTAATTATCCGAAGAGGCAACAAGTAATACAAAATCAACTTGACTACTGATGCTCGACACTTGTGTCTGCCATTTACAGATGTGATTTTATCATTAGTATTTTTATAGTCAATTGTGTCTTTAAAGTCACCTTACCACTTACATTTCAGATAAAATAAAGAAATCATTAGCACAGCACAAACGAGATACAAGAACTTTGCATGTTTTTTCAAGATGTGTCAGACCTTTGCAAGGATTTTGACATTCCTATTTCTCAGCCAAAATTAACAAGCCGTCAAACTTGGCGAAATAATGCCCCAGCCCCAACACCGGATGAATAATACAATAGATCACTTTTCATTATTTTTCTTGACGAGGCAATTCGGGTTATAAATGATAGATTTGTGGTACACAATCATATTTTACAATAATTTCAGGAGATTTTACGCCCCCAGTCTGATGCAGATACTGAAAACTATATTCAAATGCGTATAGATTTTTGCGTACTTGATAATACCCCAATTGCTAAAGGAGAGATTATACTTTGGACTCATGCAGATATTGTTCCCAAACCTCAGCGTGCAATAGAAGCCCTAAATGTATGCAATATGGATTTGTTTTTTTTTTAATCAATGCCCTGCTTACCAATATGTCTACGCTGCTAGAAAAGAAGATATATCAAACACCGTTTAGACTTGCTATTATAAATTCTATTATGTCTTAGTAAAAACATTATTTTCTGCTTTTAGATGTTTATAAGTTGCTTGGTGAAGTTCTTTTTTCTCCACCCTTCTTTTCATCGTTTCTATTAGCCTTTTCGTCTCAATTAAATAATTTTTTTTATTTTTCCTTAAATTTTTTTTAAATGATTATAATAGTATAAGTGATAAATATAGATGTCCTAGTGAGAATCCACTTACCTTTATACCTACTTAAAAACACCACACATTACATTATCCAAAAAAAACTTTTATTAGATCCAAAAATACACCAATTTTATATAAGCAAATAGTTTAATGCAGAAAAGCGAGAAAGCACTATTCGATTAGAATTCCATTAGTAGTTAGTTGCACAAGATCTTAATGAATATAACCCAATTCGCAGATTATAGTTTTGTGAGGAAATGTTTCATTTAATTGCAACTCAACCAAATGTATCGGACATGTTTATTTTATTTAATTTATTTTTGTTTTTATTTAAAGCAGCAACAACTTTTACAGTCAATCACAGATACATAAAATTAGCATCTAACATATTAAAAAAAAACTCAGAAACTGACACAAAAAAGCAATGGTTGAGCTATTATTGTAACTGCCAAACAAATAATATTTCCTGCTTTTTGAATCTATCCCAACTTATGCTAAAAACGTCTATTGTTTCACAAAATTTGTTAAAAGAATATCAATCCCTTATAAGTGGTGAATTTTTATAAAGATTAGTTCTGGCTGAATTAATATAAAATATATTTGTTGATCTACTATTCATTTTACCTGCCCCAAAAACTCTTTATTATCAACAAGATTCATACTTAGTCTATATATAAATACAATACCTACTTCAACACGCAGTTGTTGCAAGTTTGAAAAATTAAATATATTAGACAGCACTCTTTGATCAATTCTTCTCTCTGGATAAACTCGAAATATTTTATAGTATGAAAACTTTAAAAATCGTCTTTGTACATAGTTCAAACTACAAATCCTATTTGCATACTGAGGATCCCACACGATACAAGCATATTGAAACTTAAAAACTACTAGTGACTATAGAGAACTATGATTGTATTAATATAACACTTACAGGTTCTAATAATGAATTCCAGAATATTTACAACACTGAAAGCTGCATTATCAATATCATTATTGAATTTAGTTTTAAGTAAGTCAAAATAAATACCAAAGTCTTTATGCAAATCAGTTGTCTTTAAAAAAATGCTATTTATACAATAATCATATAGAATTACCTGTTTCTTACATGCAAATGACATTACTGCACATTTTTAATAGCGATATCTTATATTTGTTTATGTTCCCCGCACCAACGAACAACGACATACAAATCCATTTGTAAATCATAGCGTCCAATTTATTGTCTATAGCACAAATCAACTTGTAGTCATCGGCAAAAATAAGGCCCTTGGAGAGTTTGAGGTTTCCATCTATATAGTTGATAACTAATCAAAATAAAAGAGGGCCAATGTTCGAATCCTGCGGCACCCGTGACGTAAGTGCATAAAACCGGGATCTATAGCCCTTAAGTTCAACGAATAATGACCTGTTGTCTAAATATGAGGAAATAACACTACAGAAAAACTGAGAAGAGCAAAAAGTCCACCCTGTCAAAAACTTTTTCCAAGTCATTAAAAATTACATGTACTTGATAACCATCTTGAATTGATTCTTGAATATATTGAGTGAAATTTATTAAATTTGTGACCATTGAGCACTGGGGAAAAACCATGTCTTAACTGTTAGTGTAAATTCTATTACTTACGACTATTTCAAAGATTTTTGAACACGCTGAAATAATACTAACAAACTTGTAATTATCGATTTCATTTCTGTCACCCCTTTTGAAAATCGGAATTACTCTACTTTCTTTCCATTTCGTAAGGTAAATACCTTGTTTTAGACAGAGGTATGAAAATATATTTTAGGGATTTTTTAAAAAATCGACACAACCCTTGATTATATAGGCTGGGATCTTATCAGACGCTACTGATTTATTTATTTTTAATAACTTAATAGCCTCTTTAATTTCAATAAAACCGAGAGCACAAAATTTGTGCAGTGCCTCATTACTAGATAATCGTTATTTTTAAAGTTACCGTCGCAAAAACTCTCTTTTAGTAGAATTTCTCGACGCGGCGCGGCGTGATTCCCAAAATAGTCAAACAGCAAATAATCGGACGCGAAACATTGATCTACTGATTTATTTTTATTTTATGGTAGTGTATTGTATTTTATAATTCTAATAAAGTGTAAAAACTAGAATACATGATATTTTGAAACTGGTGCTGTAATGAGGTGCTTTATATTTGAACAAGTACCAGATCACTCATGCAAAGGGTATTTTTGCTTACCAAATAAACTAGGTTATGTTTCGTCTGTAGCAAAATTTTTAATAGGTACCTAGAAATTATGGAAACGAACGCTTCTAGCGACTTGCTATATGCGCATAAAAGAAAATTTTGAAGATCCTCGATGTGCGTGGTTTTAAGTCCTTCAGTAGGTCCAGAATGAAACTGCAAAATATAAAAAATATCAAGCAACAATTAAGACGAGAGGTGGCTCAACTCATGGGCTCTGAACTCATTTAAAAAAAAGACATAATATTACTTCAAAAAGTAGTGATACAAGTCTGAAGCTGGATCTAGTAACCAGACGCAATCAAATGAAGAAACAACAAAACCTGCATGTGTAGAGAAGAAAACAAACAAAAATAGCCGATTTTTTTGTTGCTACGAAAAGTTCATCAATGGCGGCCATCTTGGCACGTATGGGAGCCCTGGACATTATACCATTTTTAAAATGTATTACTTCCGCAAGTCTAAGAAAATTGTTTGAAGCCAGCGGAATGCAACTTCCCAGTTCTCCTGTGACCGTTCGAAAAAAAGTTATGCGATATAGTGAAAAGTCTCGTGGTATTGTTTCCGATCAAATTGAAAAATGTATAAAAAAGGGATATAAGTTCAGTGTAAGTTTCGATGAGTGGAGTTCGGTGTCGAATAAACATTAACCCACGTATTCAACAAAAAGTTTTGAGAGTTGGACGAGGTCTAGTTGCCATGGTACTTAAAACTCTTAGTTCGCCAGTTATGTTTCGCTTATGTCACTGTCATTTTGTATTTGTGACATTTGCAAAAATTAGTTGTTCTGTTGGTAAAAATGTTATCTTAAACCTACAACTGTCAAGTTAGACCTTGTCTAAATTTATATCTCTTAAGTGAATACAGGTTTATATGACCGTAAATGTCCATCAAAAGTAAGACATTTGGGATTGGTGCGTTAAAATTCAATGACTGTTAAAGCTAGTTTACAAGCGCTTGAAAAAAACTAAGTAATTATAAGTTATACCTACAAAGTGACATTATTTGTATACCCATCGTGACTATGACCAAACTTGGTAAGCTTATTCATGCTAAGAATGACAATGAATACGACATTATTAAGGAATTAAAAAGAGTCTTGGAGCCTATAAAAATTGCGGTCGGAGCATCAGACAGAATATAGATCTTTATAAAGCCAATATTGCGGTACAATTTTTGATAAATGAACTGGATAAACATTAATCGTTACTAGGTATATATTTAAAAGAATCAGTTCAGAACCGTTTTCAACAACGTTTGACGGTTGATTCAAGCAATTTGCGTTACCTGCATGAACCTAACTTCAAAGACAAATACTATTCAACAAAAACTTACAAACCTAATAAAACGGCTAGGAATTGGTAACAGTAACACAAGCAAAATCATGAGATTCCTCAGCTAGTTCAGATGATCATTTGCCAATTATGCCACTATGCAGAGGCAGTGTCAGGGCTCAAATAAGAACATTTCATTTTCGGAGAAGCTAAATGAAGCACTAACTGGAAAAATGTAAAATCTATTCCAGTACCATTCGCAAAGAAATTACATCCTACATTTTTAACAATCAAAACAAAAACAAAAAAAATAACAGAAGTTATAAAACTTGTGTAGAGCCTTAGCATTTTCCTGCCTAACGTCTAAATGGTTCCGATTAAAGTAAGAAACTAGAAGAAAAGAAAATGAGGAATCTGATTTTCTAAATAAAAACAGCCAGTGACGTCGCAGTAAAAATTTCAGGAGTAAAAGGGATCCAGACCTAGAAAAAATTAACACTCAGTACATTTTTGTAAAATCTATTATAGCTTTTTCGTAGACATTGCTTACAATATAATGTCTGTCAAATTTGAATGATTTATCTCTGGGCACCAATCAAATTTTTATTTTAGTAAATTAATAACGTCATCGTTTTTTTTAAGTGTTTGCATTTTCGCAGTTAACAACCAAAAGTACTTTATAGTTTTTTGATATAAAGGACTGTTTTCGACAGTATCTGCAAGACCTCTTAAGATACTGCTACTTTTTCCGACCAGAAGGAAACCGTGTGAGCCACTGGCGCGCGTATGGGCAACTATTCCGATTTTTATGTTTGTACATTTATGGTACACCACTGTTGATTTTAGGTTTAGGTTTTAAAACAACTTTCAGTTCAGACAGAACGTAATGTAAGAATGATCGATAATGATCGCCATTTAGTCTATAAAGAAAAAAATGAGGCCCAATTAGAAAATCTCCTGCAAACCGAATCCACACGTTAACAGAAAATTGCTCTTGAAAGTGCTTGCATGGAGATTGTCTCAAGCCGATACGTGATTATTGCAAAACTTCATGATTGCATTATGGGAAAAACACCTGGGGTAAAAATCCTGCGCTTATAATCATTTTATTTTATATCCACGTGCATAAAGCAACTCGTTTAGAAAACTTACTGGGCAAAATTTTGAACACGTATGTGATAAGGATAAAGTTGTTGCTCTCTTAAAATATGCCATATTGGTGCATAGGTAATATTTAGTAGATATACAATTTTTCGGGTACTTATATCCAGATTTTACTCTATTTTATTAAAGACATCTTCCTACATTTCAACAGTACTTCGATTTCCTATAAAACCACCCTTTTAAAACTCTCCGTATCTTATAACGTATATAATAAAGGTTTGTGTGTTAGGCACTGGATATTGCGGAAATCATGCTACAAATGCATATCTGCCATTTTATTGTTTGTGTATTCAACCGTTTTAAAAAACAGCAATCCAAAATAACTAATAGTGTTAACAAGACTATTAATTATTTTTAATTTTAATTGTCGTAGTTCACGATGTTATTTTCAGGAATCGTTTTTATAAGGCATGTATTTGCAGAGTCTGATTTTTTCAAAAAAGTTCTTTCTACCAAAAAAAAAACACAAAAAGACAATTTTTAAGTAATTTTAATCGGTTACGAAAAAGGTATCAGATTTTTAAATAAACAGTGACGTATCATAACTTCACTAAAATAGAAATTGCAATGGTTACCCAAGCGCACGCTAGTACTCGGTTTTTTTCTGTTCGGAAAAAGTAGCACTTTAAGCACTTATTTTGAATACCAAATTTCAATAAAATACTTTAAGAGGATTTGCAAATATTAATAAAAATAATTATGTTACGAAAAAGTTTAATAGGATAACGTGCTCAGAATTTTTTATTTTTCTCAAAAATGGTCCAATGTACCAAAAAAGACATAAAAAACACTTTATAGTTATCAATTTCGAAAAAGCAATCAGTTTTTAAAATAGACACAAGCATATCATAAATTTACTAAAATAAAAATTAGAATGGCTGCCCATGCGCACGTCTGCGGCTCAGTCAATTTTATTTCACTTAAAAAAGAGGGATCATTTTTACCAGTTATTTTACATTCCGAGGTTCAATAAAATAGAGAGGTTTGCCAAATATTAATAAAAATTCTTTCTTTTTATGCTTATATGAACCTTTTTTCTTAAAATAAACCAACCAATCAACCCTGAAAGTTTGGCTATGTACCTAATTAACACCCTTTATAAGATTAATTTATTAAGTAATTATCCATACCCAATTTACAACTGTTTGTATAAGAAGTTTTTAAATGACATATATTGTCCCATTTTACCGTAAACAGAAATTGATTTTCAAACATATTGGGATCGCGCACACGAATGTCATAAAACTAAAGGGAAGTCTAACGTCAGGTTATTATAAAAACGTGTTCCCTTTATTTTAAACACCTTAGCGCAAAAGAAAAGCGTTAAAAAACCTCCAAGACGCTATTACCATCGGAAAATGCAAATTTGAGGCACAACATGTGGCGTGAATATCACTCCCGTTCAGCCGAAAATGAAGTCACGTAGCTTTTCTCCTTTCTCAGTCCCCACTGCGTTGAAATCGGCGGCAGTCCAAAATGAAATTAAAGTCGAGATTTTGTAGCATGCTGACAGGAAGTTTTATAAATTGAAAGTTATTTGCATGTTTTATCAACGATCGAGTTTCTTTGCGAGAATATACGTTTTATTCGAGAAACCTAAATCCACAAACTTAATTGAATATTAAAAATATATATTTCTTCTACTTACTTAAAGCTAATTTTTTTTTCAATCTTACACGAGCTTATTCAATAAAAACTTTTGAACAAATAAATAAATCTCTAGTTCCTAAAATGTTTCCTCAACTGTGTTAAAAAAGCTTTTAAGGTAGATGTATTCTTAATTATCTTAAAGATAAATACGTAACCTAACATATTCTTCTTTTTTTCAAAGCTTTAAAAATTCATATTAAAAATTATGTTCTCACCGGCAATCTAAAACTTCTACATTTTAATAGAAATGAGATATTTGTAAGTCTTTATTTAACTTTATTTGCATGTCTGGGTCGAAACATGAAAGTCAATTTTGAGCTACTTTTACTTACCCAATCGGTTTAAAAGTGGTTCTGATATCTACGAACTGGGAATAAAATCTTATGGCTTGGCCAAGATGCATACACTCTTGTTGGATGCAGTCATTGATAATCAAGGCGCTCATGGAAAACTTCTAATTGCGAGGTACTTTTCAGTCATAATACCATAAGTGCATAAAATTACCGAATATTCTAAAAAAAACCTGTTGGCTGAGTTTTTTTTTTCATTGTTTCAAAGTTAAAATGGCCCAACACCGAAGAAGAATGGCTATTTTTTGAAACAATGAAATAAATAAGTAAATAAACGAATTGTAAAAAATCCCCCTCCGTGGCGTTTTCAGGTCCCTGGATCCCGAAAAACATATTCTGCCATTTCCGTCAGTCCGTCGGCGTCGGTGTGTCTTACTTGTTCCACTAACTTCATATTTTGGTCAGAAATTTAGTGTCATAATGGATGAAGGTTACATTATGGTAAAATTATGGCAGAACTGAATGGCGGCCTAGTGGAATATTAAACAAATTTTTACTAAAAAACTACCCCTGCAATTTCGCACAAAAATTAAGTATTACGTAGTAATCAACTGGTAAAATTTTGGTAAGAATCCAATGTGCTAAACAAAATGGAGGCCTAATGGAATATTAAAAAACTACTTATCGAATCTACCTGAAATTTTGCACAAAAATCAAGTATTAGGTAGAAATCAAGTGATAAAATTTTGGTAGGAATTCAAGATAGCCAAGCAAAACAGTGGCTTAAAAAACTACTTTTTAGATTGATTTCAAATTTTGTGCAAGAATGAAGTGTGATATAGAGATGAACTGCTAAAATTATGGTACGAATTCAAGATGTCGGAAGAAAAGGGCGGCCACATAAAATGTTTGTAATAGTGAAAAAATTCCCTTTCAAGGTTTTAGATAGCTTCAAGTTTTAGCGTTTCTGGATGCTCTGTCTGTTTGTCAACAAAATAGCGGCCTGGTGGTATGTTAAAATATTATCACTGAAGAACTTACTATCCAAATTACCCCAAATTTGGCACAAAAATCAAATGTTACGCAGAAATTAACTGGTAACATTTTCGAATGAGATCAAGATGGCGGTCTAGTAAAATATTTAAAAAATTAGCCTGGAAAAAGTACTTATTAAATTAATTTCAATTTGTGCAAGCATTACTTCTGATATAGAGATAAACTAGTAAAATTGTGGTTCAAAATGGCGGAAAAAACTGAGGACCAAATAAAATCTTTAAAAAACCAAAATAAAAAAAATTTTTCAATTGACTGACAAATTTTTCACAAAAATTAAGTGTGATATAGAAATAAACTGAAACGTATTAACATGATGGAACAAAATAGCGGTTTAAAAAAATTATCACAAGTCGCATGTGTGGTTATTAATTCAAGCACGTAGGAGATTCAGTAAGAAGATATCGCACAAATTTTACTTTTCTAAACTAAAATTTTAATAATAGGTAATAATGTCTACAAATAATAAAGTTGGCTGTGACTGACAAAAATGTTTAAAAGATAATTTTAGAGACGTATCAGTTTGTGGTGTCAATAGTCATTTTCATTCTCATCATGTTACGTTATGGAAAAGATCATTTAAAAAGTATTAGAGATGAACATGGGCGAAGTTAGAGGGCGCTTAGGGGAACTAAAAGCCCCCCAACTAACTCAGCCCATGGAGATGAAGTAAATAATTCAATTCCGGATAATACCAAAATATTTAAAAGTAGTATGTTACTCAAATAATGGCAATTTTATTTTTTTTTTATTTGATGTGACATATTATAAAACATATATTTTTTATTCTTTAGAAAATTAAACTTAAAAAATTATTGTCCTCGAACTTTAGTAAAATATATATATATCATATATCTATACAAGATTAAAGACATGTTAAATTAGTGGTCTTGACTAAATATGTATTGCTAAATTAATAGGTACTTTCATAAGAAGTTTGAAAAGACATAGAAAGACATAACACAGCACATTTATCCTTTACCAAACTTAAAAAACTATTAACGAAGTTAACAAGATATATATAGGAATCCCGCCCCTATCGGGCAGGATGAGAATAATAGCCGCTAGAGTCTGACTTGATAACTTGATGTGAAAGTAAAGCTTCAGAGCCATATTATGTTGCCATTTTTGACAATTTGACAGCGATTCTTAATCTATAAACATGTATATCCAAAATACTCTGTAGTACGCAAAATCCTAAATAGATACCTTTTAAAACAACGTTTAAATTTTGGACTAAACATTAACGTTGACAACAAATTGCCAAATATTTTTATTGAAAACGTCAAAGATTCTATCTATTATCAAAAATCTAGAATCAATATTTTAATCCATTTAATAATTATACTAAAACCATTTCGTCAGTCCTCAGATGTTATATATTTTTTTAATCACTAAAGACCACATCTAATAAGGAAATCCCAAATTGATATTCCTAAAATATAATAATTAAATATATGTTTTATTATTTTTTAAAAATATGAATAGTTTGTGAAAAAAAAAATATTTTGAATTTTAAAGAGCGGTTTTACTCTTCTATAATAACCCTGTCTAAGTAGTAGTTACGCTAAAGAGATTTAGCGTTTTTCACCTCTTAAAATAAAAACCTATATTTTAATTTAGTTTTAAGGGAGCTGTTTCACCTCCTTAGAATGACCCTATATACAAACATTTATTTTGTATGCAAGAAAAAGATAATAAGTTTTACCATTTTTCAAAAGAGGTAAGCGTTATGGATTTGAAAAATATTTGTATATTTGAGAATTCTAGTATTCCCAAGGGCAACCCTGTATGATATAGAAAATACTTAATGTAGAAAGAGATAAAAGGATTTTGATGTTTTACCGTTTTTTCCCTTAGGGATACATGCATATCTGAAAAAATGTTCTTATTTTTTTTATATAATAATCGCCTCTTGAATATTTTTTTGTGTTCAGGGGACTGCCTCACAATTTTAAAGCTACCTTTCATAATAAAAAAGTATTTATGTACAAAAAATAAAATAAATTTGAAACATCTCGCAGTTTTTCTAAAAATACAATATCTACGTCAATGACTTCCATAATTTTTCCGCGTCAAAACAAATACCTCAACTATATATATTTTCAATTTGAGTGTCATCGGTTTGTGCGTTCTCAAGATATAAACTTTTTACGTTAGTATGCCCCTTACAAATATCGAAATTCTACGTCCATAAGTCCCAAAATCCCGTGAGACTTTCACCAAGACTATTTTTGGTGCAAATTTAAACTGAATTCGTCTAACTGTTTAATGGTGACCAATGGTGATTATCAGTCAGTATACGCAAAATAGTCCGTAACAAGTCTAGAAATTACAAGAAGCGCCGAGTTCATATTCCCAATACTTAACGGCAAAAATTAAATTAAAGCTTCTGTTGAATCACCCTGTTACTAGAAAATGACACTACTCCTAACCGGATTGCTTTAACACCCCGTATATAAATATATAACATGAAACTATAAAACATACTGAAGTCTGTGACACTTTAAATACCGCATAATAAAGCAAAAAAAATAGATAACTATATAATAATATACTGCTAAGTCCTGCACATATCGAAAAAAGCGATAATTATTCCGAACTTTACTACTACTACTACTACTACTACTACTACTAC
Organism: Kuschelorhynchus macadamiae; assembly: GCA_030620095.1. Lineage (NCBI taxonomy): Eukaryota > Metazoa > Arthropoda > Insecta > Coleoptera > Curculionidae > Kuschelorhynchus > Kuschelorhynchus macadamiae. The sequence continues at coordinate 211,538 of JAUTXW010001081.1, forward strand.
TACTTTACCAGCCATTATTAAACATACTGGAAGAAGTTAATATTCTTAGTATTAACTAAAAGGAAGAAATCGTATAATAATTAAAATATACATAAATATACATACATTTAAATTTCCACACCATCCTCTCCAAATAAAGATATTTGGAGAGGATTCCTGATATTTCTATACTTTTGGAGATGTGTATCCTTTTTTACTGCTACTCACAGCATTCAAGATAGACTGATCAAGAAGATAGGCTTGTAGCTACCCTGTATTCTGTACAAACAGCATTTTTTATACAACAAAAATAAAGTAAATTTGACCTGTTTTGTTATTTATTTGTTAACTATTACCTAAATGTATAATAAAAAATAAGTTTCTACGCCAATGACATCCACAATTTTTCGATATCGGTACATTTACCCTAGCTCTAGCTGATTTTAATTTAATAGTTATTGAATTGTTCGTTTTCAAAATATAATTTTTTTACGTTTCTATACTTTTAAATAATATCGAAGATATACACTCATAACGCCCAAAATTTAATCTCCGGGAGACACTGACCTAGGCTATTTTTTCGAAAATTTGGAAAGAATGCATTTGGTCGTTCGAAAGTTATTGTAGCATAAATTTTATTCAGATACACACTCGAACACACACATATACACACCTACACATCATAATTTGTTTCTAAAAATATGTTTTACACCCGACACTTTATTTTTTTATAACTGATATTAACGTTCAAATTTAAATGATATCTCAAAATGCCAGCAGTATATTTATACTGGACTAGAGACAAAATACTATAAGTGAAAATTTAAATTAAAACCGACTTTTGAATCCAATGCATTTTCTGAAACACTCAGCTTCTGTACACAGCCCAAACTTGAAGATTTACTTAAAACGCCGCGCGCCGCGCTCACTTCTAAAGCTTCAATAGAATTACTGAAACTTTCTGTCTATATTAAATTTAGTCTTTCCTCGATAATATAGATGATATACAAAATTCTGTTTAAAATATTTCTTGCAATCGAGAAGATATTTACAAATATCTGGACATAATATATCGAATTAGAAACTTGGTATCTTGTCAAAGTGTTTATTCTGACGTTTATCAATCAAATCTAGCCATCATGGCCTACCTTAAAACCGGCTAAAATCTGCATTATTTTGGAGAAACTCGATTTTACCCACTTGCTGTACCTCCGACAAAAAACATGTTATTATATGTTTTGTAGAAAAAAAATTGAGCTTTTGATCTGTGTAGTAGTTTTTGTCCCAGGACGTACCAATACGTCGTTACAAAGGCTTAAATCTGGACAAACAAATATTGTGCACACTAGAGTTCAAAAATGTCTCAAAATTCATCCTTAACTTCGACCGAACTAGATTTTACAGTGATCTCTAAAGGAAACATAGACGTTCCTTTGATGGTATTATTTGATTTGCCTGGAGTCAACCATTCAGATGCTGCAGTGCTAAACGTAAAACACTAGTAAAACATAGAAAGAAGCTTTCAGATTTATTCTCTAAATTGTTCGCCCTGTATAAACCGGACAGCAATTTTTGCGACTTTTTTTTATTCCCTACGGAGATCTTTGGAGTCACGTAACCTATTCCTGCCCTCATTACTCTTTTTGCAAAAAAATAGTAGTAATCTGTGAACCCACCAGACTCAAAACAGTTTTTTTTAGTTTTTTGAATTTAGGTCACTTTCCCCGCACTTGAGGTCATCCTATTTCAATTTTTAATCTTCTTTATAATCCCCATCGCGCCCCTATCTCAGCTTGGTCAAAGTGGTGGGGTTTCAGCTCCTCAAAATGCCTCCAAAGTAAACCCATTTTTTACTCCATTTTTAGTTTTTTAAGCCACATCCCGCTCTCAGATTTCGACCGTTAACGAGCTTATCCGAGATTATTGGACGTGAAATCGAAAAAAAATGTCCCACCTCGAAAAATTAACCATAGCTACTTTCCTTTTGAATCATTGTCCCTATCGGATGTTATTATAAACTTCAACGAAATTTAATTTTTACCAAACGACCGCGGCGGGCTTATTTATCATCTACGATTGGCCTTCGAGCTCACTTCTTCACACAGACGTACCATTACCGAGCCGGAGCGTGCCAAATGTCCAAAAACATTTTTCTATTTCTAAAAATTTTGGGTCCAGGAACCGAGGAATTGAGCCCATTAACAAAAATTGTGCTGACTAATAAGGCTGAATCTACCACTATGAAATTAAATGGTAAATAATTAAATTTTATTGATTAAATTTCGTTTTGATTACGCAATTCTTCTAGTTTCTTCTCTTTAGATCACACTCTTGGTTTCCATGACTACCATTTTATACAGGGTGTAATAATTTGATGTGGAAATTTATTTTTATGACAAAATGATTCAAGGGCCAAAGCAAAACAATAATTTCACCGATTTGTCCTAGCTTCATTTGTATTCCAGATACCGAGGTTAATGGAAAAAATGTAACCTTTCCGTAAAAATTAAATACTAGCTCGACCGTTTTTTTTTTTTTGCAGAAAAACAAACGCATAAGTGAATTTGAAGTCGGACGGGATGCCGGTAACATAATTATTACTAGAATAATATATAAGGATAAGACCAAGCCAAATTATCAGCAACTTAATACAAAATATACAAAATTATAACTTTTCCTAATCTCACTACTAATCTTTAAGTGTGAAGTTGAAATTTACAGATTCTCATACTAGTATTAGGTAGACAGAACCCTATTATTGAAACGAATTTTTAGTTTTAATGCTAGATGCACTAGTCACGAAATAGACGTCTCACCTTTTGAACGTATTTTTTGCTATTGTAGGATCGGTTGGCTAGACCAAATTTTGTAATATAGTTTTGGCATACTTCTATATTAACAATATATTTTAACCGACTTCAAAGAAGGAGGAGGTTATCAAACTGACACTATGTATTTTTTATGTATGTATGCACGTCGATTACTCCGCGATGGTTTGACCAATTTAAATGAAATTTTCAGGGAATATTCAGGAATATTAACGAAATGGTTCCACAGTAAGCATATTTTAAAAATATATTCCAGAATGCCATCTTGAATTGTTTAGGCGAGCGCCAGAGATAATATATAAGGGGCTCACAATATCATCAGGAAACCAAAGTATGCATGTTAATATAGTGTTTCACATGGTTTTCGGGGTTTTTATTGGTGTGAAGTTCAATTTTATTAATATTTTTAATATTTGACATTTTATGTAATTAAGGTACTAAGGCAGATTTTTCAGGAAGTTCGTGAGAGAGTTGTACTGCACCAATTTACATGATTTTTTTTACATGATCAACTGGTTACCGAGACCTTTCAACACTATTTTTTGTATTATTTTATTGCGTATTTTTCTATAAAACCAATATGTTTTTCTTCTATAAAATTGAAAACTCATCGCGCCGTCTAACGGAAAAGGCAGAACAAGGTCTGCCGGGCCAGCCAGTTTTTATAATATTAATACTGTTATTCGGACAAAATTTCTTATGCAATGGACCCAGTAGCTACTTGTTTATTTTATCAGAACTTCCAAAATTTTAACCCAAGTTAGTCTCTAAATGTGCACCATGGAGTAATTTTAAGTTTGTTTATTGAGATATTTTTGATTTTGCTGTTACAATAGTTAACAGTTACAACACAGGTAAGATAAAAACTTGAAAAGATTAACACTTACTGTGTTCCAACGCCTTCCATATTTTTTGAAAAATAACACTTAAACTCCATTTTGTTTGTAAAAATGGGTATTCTTCCGTAGCGTAGTTTATTTTTCTCGTGCAGTTAAGAAATAAACATAGGTATGTTTCTTTTTTAATTTAACACCTTGTATACTTTTGACCAATTGAATTGGACACTCTCTGTGCTTACGAAAACGAAAATTACTTGCTCTTAGAGTGTACAAAATCATGCAGGTCTGAGGGTGTTTGAAACATTTTTAACGTTGGAAATGTTTATGTTCATATATGGGGATCATGTTACGGGTTTTCACTCAAGGTCAAAAGACAGCAGTCTCGAGATCAATCGATCGGATTCGCTTTGACGCGTTTTTTATTGATATTCTCGATTAATGCAATAGTGCTCTTAGCGGGCGCGCTTATTTTGGTTATGGATTCTAAAAGTCTGAGAAATAGCGAAAAGCGTAAGTGTTATTTTTTAAAGGGTATAAAAGAATTAAAAAAAAATCATATTTTGAGGACGCAAAACCGATAATAGTCAAACTGAAAACAGAAATAGGTGGGGTAAATAAATATTCTAATATTGAAAAATATTAGAACTCATTGACGTAGATACTTCATTCGACTCGACTATACATATGCAAATTTATTTAATTTTTTGTATATATTGTAGTGCTAAGATTAATATAAAATTAACATGAACATTTTCATGTCATTATTAACTTGGAAAAAATATCATGTACAAAAAATCATTGTTTCTTTTAAATTGGTTTTATTCTCAAATCAATATTATCTTATAAGTGTCAGAGCTTGAGCCCGGCCCGGTGTCGGTGTCTAGTTGCGCCACTGACTGAGTCTATTTAATGTGGTATATACGTAGACACTCAATATATTAATGCCTCTTTGTGATTAGGTAAATAAGGATTAGCTTGACGCCGACTTCATAAAATCAGATTTTTCATGTAGAGTGATTAAAGCTATAGAGAGATTATTTTTTACTTTTTAGTGCTTTTTTTGAAGTGGGTTCTATTTTTGTATAATTTTTTTTTAATAATATTATAAGTTAAGAAGGCGATGTCGAAATAGGCGAATAAATTTGCTCTGTGCCACCGATATGAACAATTTAATTAATTGTCGAAGATAAATGATGTAAAAATTTTAAATTTTTTTTTGTTTTTTGAAATGCTTCATACATTTCTAGAGGTATAGAATTGAAATTTGACTCATGCTAAACCCTAGTGTCTATAAAATAATTATCATTTATTTTAGACAGTTTTTTGGGTTCACTACCCCTTTGACTGCCCCAGAAAATTTGCTTTAGCGACATATATCTGTTTGATGCCATTAACGGACTTCCTACCGTTTTGAAATAATTTAGAAAAACATGAACAAACATTAGCATCAGGTTTTTACGAGCCAAAACTCATTAAAAATGTCCATGGGTTTTAAATATATTTTTCTAAATCACGGCGCAAGTAACCTTAAAAAAGTTACGAACTGTTATAAGATTTTAATACGTATTATGATCATTTTGTAGACGGCTTATTGTATGTTATTTTATATTACGGTTTATCATATGTTAAATTTAAATTGAAACGTACGAGGCACATCAATAAAACTAAAAAAGAAATTAAAATTTTAACACTCTGTATTTTGAAAATTATGCAATTCCTGGCCACATATGATCTTTTTTTATTATTTCCATATGTAGAATAGCCCCTCCAAATATGGGAACAGAATTTTCGTTCAACTTGTATAGGTCATTGTATTAAAAATAAGAAAATAAATGACTTTTTGTATATTATTTTTAACTAATCTCAAGGTAGAGCATTTTAAAACATAGGTATTGATATTTGTGGTTCTTTTGTATTGACAATGACGTGACTTCGAGAGGTTAGACCTATGAAAGCGTATATTTGCTTCCTTATATCTTTATTTATTGTGCTGTAAAAGCCGTTCATCTTCAGTTAGTTTTAGAAATGTCCTTGAGGCGTTTTTGGTAGCCCTTAGACGTTTTGTTGCAAGAGAATTATGTAAAATTGTTTTGGAACCATTTTTATTGTGTCGGAGAAATATTTGAGGGATACTTTAGCGACTTTTAAATGGCATTTTAAATCTTCTTCAGCCCCATATCTGGTGGAAATCTGGAAATCAAACAGAAATTCTCTTAAAATGATAATATTAACTTATGAGAGTTTAATATCGTGATTATTAAAATAGAATCTGTTTCGAATTCATGTTTACTTTGTATACAATTGATTTATTTTAAATTATGCACAAAAATCAAGTGTGCTATAGGTAGAAATTGGTAAAATATTGGTATGAATCCAATATGGTGGATCAAAATGGCGCCCTTTAAAAATGTTTGAAAAGACAGTACATATGTGTTACTAAGTAACTATGTGCGGAACTAAATTGGGTCACTTCATTATTCCTAAAAAAAGGAAAAATTCATAACGAGGGATGTTAAAGGTAAATGAAATTTACCGACTTTTTTTACTTTACTTTAAATTGCTTATTAATATTATTGCTGATTTTTTTAATTAAGTTAAACTGAAAGATTAGGAGTTTTATGTAAAAACGACCAAGACCCAACGTCTCTAAAAATACTATAGTTCAGACTTTTGCATTGAAAAAAATAATAATAATAATCATTATATTTTTTAATGTAAATGCAATATTTTTGTAATCATCTTTTGCAAAACTCTTTGTATATTGTGATTACTCTGATTTTGTATGTGGTTCGTGAAAATTGCAAATGGCTGTGTTCCTTTCATTTACGGACTTAGGATCACAGATCATGTCATAAACTAGTAGAGCTTAAAAGGATGTCAGAAGAATGCTGCAATTTGTCTGTTATTTGCATAGGTTGTTCGACAAGGGTCAGCCCCAATAACTGCGTTAGAAACTTGACAACACGAGAACAGATATTATTATTGGGCACCCAAAATGTTTAACTGAATCTATATATTTGTCCTCCATTAAAAATAAATATAGGTTGTATCTTTGTCCGGAGTACTTTTGTTAATTGTTTTTTTGATATAGCGTTAGATCTATTAGGATTAATATAGAAGTAACAATATGTATAATTAATAAGTATAAGTGTAAAATGTATTGCATGTTTATAATGCTAAATGCCCTGATAGGAACCAATAGCTAGGCCGCCCTACGTTGAAAAATAATGCCTATTTGTTATGATTATTATTATTATTTTTATTGATATTACTATTATTATGTATGTGCAACAGCAGAATCAAGAATTAAATTCACTCTGATATCCTTTTAATACTAAACTAATGTTTCACATAGAATTATGTACGTACTAGTAAAAATGTAAAATAAAATAAAATTCTCTGAAAAACATGATAGATTTTCACAAGACCAAATTAAGAAAATATTTTATATTCATTATTTGCGTGCATGTACATATTTTTTGTGTGGGTCATAACATTCCTCTTATTTTTTTTTAAAGATAAAAGAAAGGAAAATGGAACTAAAAAAATATCATTTAGTTTACCAATGTTTCCTTTAACTTTAGTTATATATTACTGAAAATGTCAATTTTACATTTGATTAGTAAAATTAAGATATATAAATATATTTCACAAATGTATTCAAAATTAAGTGTCTCATAAAAAATACTATTTTTAAATATAATGGTAATACAGACATATTAGCTGTACTCCTCAGCAGAGGAGTATAGCTAATATTTCTGTATTAGCTCCTCGTAAAGAATCTAAATCTAATTTTTTAGTTAATTTTTGTCAACTATCCAGAGTAGCCCTAGAAGGATGAAACAACGATGACAGAAAATTTAAAAAATTTATTTCGATTATTAGACTTTCTTAGAAAACAGTAAAAACTTATCTTTTATTTTTCTGCATATATGAATTTTTTATTCGACTATAAATGGCGCTAGGAGGATGGAACAACCAGCTAAAAATTAAAAAAATATATAAAAGTTTTTCCCATTATACAGGATAGCCCTAGCGATATAAAGCCCCCCAAAACCGTTTTTTTTTTTTGTTTTAAAGCAGTTAGTTAAAAAAAGGTAAATTTTATCCACTATACGGGGTAGCCCTAGGGGGACAAGAGTTCTTTAAAAATACAAATATTTTTTTAATTACATAAACGAAGAAACAGAGCACATTTATTTCCTTTTTTACATATAAAGAAAACTGTTTCGTATATATAAACCTATTCTAAAAACAAAATTTGTTTTAGTATTGTATATTAATTTTTTTTGGACTGCACTAGTTTATATAAGTGGGTAAAACAGCTATTTAAAATGCACAAACAATTTCAAAAAATAATAATATTAAAAAAAAACCATCAACTTGAGAAAACCATTATAAAGACATATATGGGGAAATAATATGTTTGCAAAAACAATTTTTTTAACAAATTTAGACCTTTTAAAAGAAAAAGATATTAAATTAGTTTTGAAAAAAATAGTAAAAAGACTTACCTTTACTACATAGATGAATGAAAACTAAGATATTTCTGTAATAAATATTTTTCATTTTTATTTAAGAAGTTATCGGAGTGAATTTAAATTCTCAATTCTGCTGCTGTACTTAAATCATATTATTTCTGCAGTAGCACACGTGGATGACCGGCAGATATCTCATGTATTCGTGTGCGCGGGTGTGTGTATGCGTTTATGTGCGTGTGTATGTTTGAGTGTGCATGTGTGTGCGTGGATGTGCGTGTGTGCCTAAACAAAATTGTGTCCAACGGTAACTTGAGAACGATCGAACCAACTCGTTTCAAATTTGCAGCAAAAATACTCGACTGGATGGCGAAGGGATGATAAAACTGTTTGTAGCCATGTATTTCAGCTTCCACCATTTCTTTAAAAAATTGCCATGGAAAAAATATTTTTGTTTTTAAAGAGCTGTTTTATCCCCCGAGGGCTCTCCTAAAAAAGGTTTTACTTACAAACGGATAATTGACAAAATACCACAAAAATGTAAAATAAAAGAGGTAAAATACTATGTTTGCCAAAACACCTTTTTTACAAAAATAACAGACTATTGTGGTTATGGTATCAATTTTAGAAAATTCCGTATTTTTGTCATCTGTCACTTGTTATTTAAAATTTTTCTACACCCACTAAGAAATCTGTTTAAAACCGGCTTGATTGCAAGTAATCAGAAAAAGTGGCGATTATTTGTTGACTTTTTTGCAAAGAAGATGAAGAAAATTAATCTTATTAAAACCGGGGGCACATTTCTGTGTGTTGCATTGAACGTTAGACAACTTTGCATGAATCAGGCATTTTTTATTATGCATTTAAACGTATCGTAGGCACATATATCTGATGGTTTGTTGTCTATAAAATCTAGGCCGACCCGATTTTTATCAGAGTAGCAGACATAGTGATTCATTCAATACTGGGTAAGCAAGTTTTGCACTGAAAAAATGGACGACACTCGGCTAATTCAAAATACTACATTTAACGTCATCGGTGTTTTTATGTTTAAACCTTAGACTATAAAAACAAGAGAGACCCAACTATTTACATTTAACACGGGATCATAGATTGAATATTTTCCCTCTCCACTACATCGATAGGTGTATGTTGTTGTCACGTTTTAAAAATTGTCAAATATTCTAAGCCAAATTTTATCGAATTACTCCAATATGTTTATATATTTTCATAACATAGTTATATGTATATCGAAAAACTACACATAATAATTAACCTATATTATAAAACATTGTTTTAATGTCTAAGAAATTAACTAAGGTCTTTAAAAAGTTACAAAAATGTAATAATAAAAATATTACCAAATAGAACTGGTAACGACGCTACGCCAAATTTGCGTCCCTTACGAGTAGTTTTACAACTATTCATTCGTAGCAATCATAATAGCACTATTGTTTTATAGTCTAATTACAAAACAGACGCTGCATTGTTGTCAGTTTTGGTACCGCGTTCGATCGTTGTTATTTATGTATTTTTTTAGTTTTTTAATGATTTTGTAAGTTCTGTGTGTTATAGTACTTAAATAAATGAAACACTATTCTAAAGAAGTGTGTTGTTTGTGGAAATACAGACTATTTAAGTCCGGAAGTATCAAATCGCAAGTAAGTCTTGACGTAATTAAGGTTAGATATCAGAACCGAACCGTAAGGCCTTAGCATTTACACATTAATTTGATATTTAATCCATTCTAGTATCTTAATTAGCATGGAAAATAAAAATAAAATAGGGGCTAATTGAACAAAATCAAATATCTTGCCAATTTTATGTTGATTTTTACATAACGTAAACATTAAAATACATACTAGCTCTCCAAATGCTTAAATGCGTTATTTACAATACAAATGTACTATTTTGGATGTGAATAAGTTCTATATTTCTATGGCTAAATGCTTTTATGTAAAAAAACGTATTTTTGCGGATTTTTATAATGCCTCTTGGTTATAAAACATTTTGTTTAAATCATATTATGAAGTAACTCACGTTATTCCTTCACATACTAAATTCCAAACTACTTAATTCCTCGGATTTTATCTAATATCTAATTAAAATATAGTAAAATTCCTACCTAATCTTTTTAGTATATAGAAGCTAAGAGAAGAATTACTTTATGACTTCTTTAAACTTTGTTATACATCAGTGCTATTAATATTCAAAAGTTTAATGTATTTCTGATATATTTTTTGTTTTTTAATTTCTCATATATAGACAATCCAAATTGCATATATATATATATATATATATATATATATATATATATATATATATATATATATATATATATATATATATATATATATATATATATATATATATATATATATATATATATATATATATATATATATATATATATATATATATGTGTATATATATATAAATCAGGTGTTTGGCAATAACCGGGGCGAGAACACAAACAAAGCATCAAATTTTTATTGAACTCTCTAGTAGATCTACAATAAATTCCTAATATATTCAAATTAAATTTGGTAAAATAGTTATAGAGACATGTAGGGTAGCTGACAAGTGTTCTAGGTTGTTCCATAAAACTAAGAGTATTTTTAGTAAAAACATCAAAGATTTAGTTACCTTACTAATTGTGTATACCATGAAATACTTACCATCTTCAATGTATGATCTATTTCGGGATCACATGTATGACGACGAAGTCTTAGGCGAACATCCCATTCAGTTGATAAAATTAATTTTAAGAAAGTATTTCAAGATTAGAATACATCACGAAACCATGAAGCATTTAAATTAAATCTAGGAGTATCAATACAAAAACTGCTCGATTTAGAAACGAGTAATTATTTCTAAACAGGGAAATCAGTTTCATTTTAGTTAGTAAACGTTATGAGTAGTATGTGTTTCAGGGAGGAAGGTATACTTAAATATATATATATATATATATATATATATATATATATATATATATATATATATATATATATATATATATATATATATATATATATATATATATATATATATATAATATATATATATATATATACACTCACCGGCACAAAATTCCGCCACTCTAAAATTTTGACTAAGTTCAATGTTTTATAACTTTTTTATTTTTTATCCGATTTTCATGATTTTGTTATCAGTTTGTAGATCCATTTAATGTGTTTTTCTTCATTTATTTTGTAAAGTAGCATTTTTCGATTAGACTATATTATACAGGAGTAGATCAAACTGTTGTTTTTTGTCGTCACTTCAAAACACCCTGTAGAAAAATTGAGGTAGATAATTTTATTTACATACTGTTTCTGATAATCAATAATGTATTCTAAACATTTCGTTTTTTGATTTATACCGTTACCTCATTTCTGCTTCGAGCTGCAGATTTTTTATTAAAACAATGTTATTTTTAGAAAATGCATGTCAAGCTTTCGGTTAAAAATTATCTACGTTGGCTAAGTAGGTGACAGAATGTTTGACAGTGACAATATTATAATTTGTTGTATGTTGTATGTCAATATGGTATTAACTCCAGCAGACGTGGGTAAAATTGTTGCGTTAATAGAGGATGGCCGTAGCAAAAGTTATGTCGCTCGTACTCTGAGAATTCCGAGGTCTACAGTTCGAGATGCCTGGAATAGGTACTTACAGACGGGAACTTTTACAAGGCGGCAAGGCTCTGGCAGAAAAAGAAAAACCACTGCAGTTGATGATCACTTTGTCGTCGTTAGTTCTTTAAGAGATGGAAGATCTACTGCTGTGTGTCTAAAAAATGACTTGCAAATGACTAGTGGAGTAAATGTAAGTGAAAAAACGATACGTAGAAGATTGGCAGAAGCTGGTCTTCATTCACGAAGGCCAGCAGTATGTACACAACTCCTTCCTCGTCATCGGCAACAGCGACTAAGGTTTGCAAGATTGCATTCTGACTGGACTCTAGAACAGTGGGGAAACGTACTATTCACAGATGAATCCAGGGTTTGTTTGAGGTCGCCAGATGGTCGTGAGCGGTATACAGACGTAGGAATGAAAGACATGCTGACTGCACCATATCAGAACGAATCTCATATCATGGCGGTTCAGTTATGATTTGGGCGGGTATTTCTACCGAAGCACGAACCGATCTTGTATTTGTTGAAAATGGAACCCTAACCGCACAGCGTTACATTGAGGAAATAATCCAGGAAGTGGTTGTTCCATTTGCTCCTTTCATTGGGAACCAATTTACATTAATGCATGATAATACTAGACCTCACGTTGCACGTATAGTGAGCGAATATCTGGATGAAGTTGGACTTCCAAGATTGGAATGGCCGCATGTAGCCCGGATCTCAACCCAATCGAACATCTCTGGGATCAACTTAAAAGGGCCGTACGGCGTCGTCCTGTGGATCCACAAACTTTGCAAGACTTACGACTGGCGCTGGCCGAAGAATATCAGGCTATTCCTCAGGAAAGAATAAGTAACCTTATTCAATCGATGCCACGAAGACTGCAATCTGTAATTGCCGCGAGAGGAGGAAATACACGTTATTGAATTTTTATTGTTAATTATCTTTGTGATATACCTTGTGTTTTTCTTAATAAAAATAGGCTTCAAATCAGCGTTCCTTTTAAAATTTTGCAGCTCGAAGCAGAAATGAGGTAACGGTATAAATCAAATTTTTAGAAATGTTTAGAATACATTATTGATTACCAGAAACAGTATGTAAATAAAATTATCTACCTCAATTTTTCTACAGGGTGTTTTGAAGTGACGACAAAAAACAACAGTTTGATCTACTCCTGTATAATATAGTCTAATCGAAAAATGCTACTTTACAAAATAAATGAAGAAAAACACATTAAATGGATCTACAAACTGATAACAAAATCATGAAAATCGGATAAAAAATAAAAAAGTTATAAAACATTGAACTTAGTCAAAATTTTAGAGTGGCGGAATTTTGTGCCGGTGAGTGTATATATATATATATATATATAGTCAGTTTCATTTTAGTTAGTAAACGTTATGAGTAGTATGTGTTTCAGGGAGGAAGGTATACTTAGATATATATATATATATATATATATATATATATATATATATATATATATATATATATATATATATATATATATATATATATATATATATATATATATATATATATATATATATATATATATATATATATATATATATATATATATATATATATATATATATATATATATATATATATATATATATATATATATAAATGTATGTCTGTTGCGATAATAAACCAATAAATAAATAAATAATATTTTTTTCGTTTTAATTGCCTTATATATTTCCAACTAGTTTTAATTTCATCTTCTATAAGAGCATCTCGGTATATCCTTCTGTCGACAGTGCCAATGGTATATACTCGTAGTATACGTAACTGTTCAATTCCTTGTAAAATTATTATTATTATTTTGTCGACCAAATCAACAACTGGTTGCAATATTTTACACTAAACTAATTGAAAATTTATGAAAGAATATAAAAACTTTTTAACATTTTGCAGCATTATTTAAAAGATCGGTAAATTTCCATTTATCCGGAATACCACACAAACATATAACATAGTTAATGTATCCATATATTTATTTTATAATAAATTAACCCATTATAAAAATGTCAATATGTGTCAGTTTTTTTACAACCGGAAAGATTCTGTTAAAAGGAGTTGTTTTTGTCTTACCTTCTAAGAAACTACAAATACAATGTGTGTGGTGGAATTTGTTACGAGGGAGGTTCCGGGTAAAGATCAATGCTCTGATTTTTTATAATTTGTTTTTGTAACATACATACATAAATACATACATATGAACATATATACATACTTACGAACATACAAATATACATAATATTTTTAAAGTTTTGTTTTATTTATCGGTATTATTTTATAATTACTTACCTATAAAAAAATCAATTATAATAATTATTATTTTCCTCCATAAAAAAAGATTTCTTTTTGTAGGAAATGAATTTTTACTGACTTTTTACACATTAAATTATGCCCCCATTTTGTTTCGCCATATACCGAGTTTTACAGGTTCATCCCTTTTTCACACTTGATTTTTGTATAAGGTTTCAACGTAATTGGATAAATAGTTTTTTAAAAATTAAATTAGGCCGCTATTTTGTTTAGCCATAAAAAGGCTCCCCACCAAAGTTTACCAGTTTATTCCTGATTTTTGGACAAACTTTGAGTTAAATTAGATTAGTACTTTTTTAATAATATTGTTTTTTCACATTTTATTAGGCCGCCATTTTGTTTCGATATATTGGATTTTCACAAAAATAGTACCATGTCATCCCCATATGACTATTAATTTTTTTCCAAAATTTGAAGTTTTTTAGCTGTGCCGCAAACAGGCAGACAGACAGACGGATTTGAGAATTTCAATATCCCTGAAACGTAAAAATCTGCAAAAATCTCGGAGGGTGGTTTCTATACGATTACAATACTTTCCTTTTACAAGGCAAGTGAAAAGGAACCGCAAAATATTTATATCACCTGCTTTCTGATTTTAAACAACCCCCCAGTACTAAATTTCTGACTAGGCGTCTGACAGATACTTAAAATTGGCAAAAACACATTAAACTGTTTGCTATAAACATATTAAATTAAAGAGAAACGAGCCATCGCTGGTTCAATCTATAGTGAGAGCCAACAGGGTTGCCATTTTTGGGACCGGCGATGCAGAGGAAGATATGTTTTCTCTCGCACCCACAGCACATTAAAAACAATAATAGATCCAACTTTCGAAACTATTTATGAATGAAATGTTGAGTCTACCTTTTGTTTTAAAGTTTAAACGTATAATATTCCCCAAATAGTTCCTTGTTGAGACAAGAAGTCCTGTCTTCGATTACTAGTCGATCGACTAGTACTGGATTCATGGAACTAAGATGCGAAGCTTTTAGAAGCAGTCTTACAAAGAATGAACTTATTTTGAAAAACATACACTTTTGCGAGAAATACACTAAGGCTAAGTAGTTTTTGTTTGTAATTTCTTTTGACATCTTAGTTCTCAATAAGTATTTAACAAATTAAAATGTACAAATTGCGTATTTAAAAAAATAAGTAAGCCGTGAATGTGCTCTTCCAGTGTCTGTGGATTGAACTTTAAAAATCTGGTCCCCCTATATTAATTTCAATTGAAATTTTAAGGAATATAAACAATATTTAGTTCTTGTTTAGAAATGAAAGTATTCATTATCCAAATAGTGTTAACACGGCAAAAACATACAAACAAATTATTTTTAAACAAAGGAGAACAAATACACGTTTCGTTATAGTACGTGAGAAAAGTATGTTCACAGTCCATCACAACATATAACACAACACACAACGACACAACGGCACATTAGAGAAATATGTCCCTGACTTTACCGATGTTTCAGTGATTATTGTTTAAAATAATACATTCATTTTTTTTCATCATCGCTAATATCCAAAGAAGTGTTGTAGCTCACAGTGAAAGCTACATAGAAAAATAATTTTAGGAATGAATTCCCATTTGAACTCCCCGAACAATCGACTATAAGTTTTCTTTCTGTTTTTAGATTCCCGAAAGTTACGGTATGAAGATTGAGGTTCATGAAGATCATTCAGTAAAACGAAAAAGAGTTATAACGACCTCTGGGATAAACTTCGAAATAACAGACAACACATTTCAGGTAAAAGAGTACTCTTATTTATCGGACAAAGAGCCGACAATCACATATTTATTTAAAAGCCAAAAGTATCTTTTTTAAATCGAGGCTGTCTCGTCACGTACACAAAATCTATTATCCTTGCCATTCCAGGACCTGACGAAAAGCAAAAAAATAGATTTCGAACACTTCATAAAGCACGTGGAAAGTAGCTAAAGTTAAAAATTTCGGCCAATGTTTTAAATGCGACTACTTTGCAAACATAGCTAGTTTAAAAAAACATACACTAAGTTGTAATCTTTAATATTATTAAATAATTAAATAATAAAGTGACTCTAAAGAAAAACTAGTTTAAGATATTCAGTGACGACACAGTTTGCAACATTATCGAATAATAAATAAATAAATAAGATATCTTTATTATTAAAAAAATATGTGCGTTATATATGTTAAAACTTACAAACTTTGGGTATTGTATTTATTCTACTTTTCAAGCTTTATCCATTGTTACTGCCGCTAAAATCTTTTGAGGAGATATTTGCGAATTTCTGAATACATGTCGGATTAAAAAGTCCGTCCTGTCAAAATGGCCGTTCAGACGTCGCGTATGAAAGACATGTAGCAGAAGTGACAGGTTTCTATAAAAAATTTTAAAAATGCGTTTTTTTATTTTTAAACGTTTTTACCCAATCTCTTGACCTAAAATGTACAATGTACAATTATGTTTTTGTAGTAAAAATATAGAACTTCTGACCTGCTTAATCGTTTTTGTCAAACTTTACTACTACTATGAAAGTTATAATTATAATAATAGTTAATTATATTATTATTAACTATTTCTGTCATTCTGATTAGTACTTTCATCTCCAGATAACTTTATTTGACAAAAAATCTCTAAGGTTACCATTGTGTCGATAATCGTTTCTATAGAAATACCTGCCCTGAATCAAGTGATGCTTGGTATAAACACTTGACATTTTTTGCTCATAGCAACAAAGTATACAAAGTTGAATTAGAGCAGGTTCTTTCAATTTTTTTCTTCGAGTTTTACAATAGAAATCTATGAAATAGATCTCACCAGAGAAATATTGGTAATCGCTGAAGAGGCAAAGACTGACCTTTTGCCCGCCAAATTCAGAAAACTGTATAAAAAGACCAATAAAGACTTTTTTTTTTTTTGGTGTGCTGCCATAAAAGTTGGTACCTTATTATCGTATTTTATTGAAAAAGTAAAACGAAACAAGCCGTCTTCCCTTTGGAATTACTATAGTATGCTATAGAACACAATTAATTTAAATTTAAGAAACCAAAAAAGTCTAAAGTTTTGAGCAAAGAAGATATTGAAACATTTCTAATGTATGCTCCTGACGAAATACTTTTGATGATAAAAGTTTCCTTGATTTTTGAAATATGTGGTGCTACCTAGCGCGAGGAGCTTTGTAAACTGGAGGTTGATGACATTCAGCACCTCCAAGATTCTCTTTCGGTATCCATAAAAGCTTCTAAAAGCAAGGTAGATCGTATGTTCCTGGTAGTAGATGGAACGAATCCTTACCCAGTTTTATTGGATTTTATAGAAAATATTTGGCTTTAAGACCAAGCCCCCACTAAACCTAAACGATTTTTTGAATTTTACAAGAACGATAAGTCATCGACGCAAGTTGTAGGTAAAAACGCATTTGGAGAAATGCACCGAAAAATTGCCAAATTTTTGAATTTACCCAATGCGGAACAGTTTACCAATCACTGCTTTCGCCGAACATCTGCCACCATTTTTGCTGAAGGGGAAGAAACTTTTACGAATATAAAACTTCATGCTGGATAGAAGTCAACTAAGGTAGCTGAAGGAGGCTTCTATATCTTTATTATTATACAACTGAAAATCAGTTACAGCATAGCGAAAATCGCCTAATGTTGTCAGAAAAAAACGCATACACTTATCACTATCGTTAACTGCTCCAACTGCATCTTTAATTTTAAGTTTCAATAGTATTCACTGTACTTTTATATTAGTTTTCATATCAGAATTTGTAAAAACTAAAATCTGCTTTTTGATATCAATTACCAGGGATGCAGGTGTTGATATTAAAGAAATTCGTTTTTATAAATTGCTACTTTCTGATAGAAATACCACTGACTTATCATTTTTCTTTAGAAATAATAAAATCTATTCGTATGCACATTAGTTTTGATCTATTTGTGGTATGCCTCCAATAAACCAACAAAAACGACCTAATATTTGTAAAAATATGTTAGTATTTATGATACAATGTTTTATTTGTCCATTCTGTGAAAGACCAACAAAATTTACAACTCTCCACCTTTTGGAAATGAAGAATAGTTGTTAATTATCTGTTTCCTAAAATGTTTCACTAAACTAATAAAATAAAACTATTAATATTTTATTCGTCTAATAGGCTGGTCAAAATGGCGCCATGTCTAAAACAAATGCCTTTCCAGCAATACGGATCTCCGTTTATTAAAATAATTTATAGCGAATATACATTTTCACATCTATACGCTCTGTCTACATCTGAAAGCAGGTAAGTCGAAAGGAGCCATATTTCGATCACGATCCGCCGATGGTCCGTGCTGACGATCAAGACGGTATTGTCTCATTTGTCCTAATGTTCATCCGATCTACCACTCGAATGGAGCGTCGTATGACAAAAATAGAAGATGAGATAGATTTATGTACAATCAATTTACTGACCTGTAGAATATAATAATGAAGCGGATTTTTTTTCTAAAGTTGTTAATTAACGTGTTAATTAAAGTGTGATATAAACATTACCTACCTAATTACTGATATTATTATAAATATTTATTGCTACAATTATTGATTGTGTATTTCTTATGAATATTTGCTTTATTTCAGATTGTTTTTGTGGAAGGTATTCTCAAAAAAGTGGAATAATGCTAATTCTTATTTTGCAGGCATAATAGGTATTGAGAACGAAAACTGAAAATGGATCGATATCATAACTTTCTTTTCAAGAGGATCCTACACCATTTTTTTGCAATCGTTATTTTCGTTCGCTAATTCGGGAAAGGATAAGTATGATTGTCATTGTTCTTCAGTTTTTAAGATACACGATAGACATCCATGTTTATATTTTTTGTGTGACTAATCTCCCAGATGCAATTTAGCTTAATAAGTCTAAATAACTAGCAGTGCATTGTTGCGGGGCTTACCCAGCTTGAAGTCTATTCCTAGACTTACTGTTTTCCAATGTAGCAAGTATTGATGTATATGCTGCTTTAGATATCTTACCAAATAGTGTGCATCATTTATCATATTTTGGTAATTATTTAACCAATCTTAGTATTTCTAATACGATGAATTCTATCGAGATTTCAGTAATGCTGATTTCGAGACGATAAATGATTATTTAGCGAATATTAATTGAACAAAATGAGAGAATATAGAGAAAAATAGAGATCTGAGTACGAGCTTGGCTACCGAAAAACTGTGTCAGATAATGCAGGTGGGTGTAGACTGGTCGTTCCCCAAAAAAACACATTAGAAGTTCTCCATTTTCGAGACGGTTTAGTCCTACATTAAAACATCTTATCTGTAAGAAAAAGAGAGCACACAAGAAATACATCTCATCTCGATTCCACTGGGATTATTAATCATTTGCAAACCTTAGGTCATTGTGTAGGGAGGAGCATGATATGCGTTATAGTTAAATGGCATATTATTGTTAAGCATCCTCCAAAAACCGTAGAATACCACATTTACATTACATACATTTTAAGATGCCACGTTGAACCGTTTTTCAGAAAAAAGCCCTGAAATATCTAAAAATTTCCTCCATGGCTCTAAAAATATTGTTTTTATTAAAAGCAATCCAGGTTTCTAGTTGATCTCAGCTAGTTTATTTAGATATCTATTGTATTTTATTAGAAATCGTGAAAGCAGTGTGGAAAAAATGTTTTTTAAAAAATAAATTTGCATTTTGTTCAGTGTCGTTATTAAAGTAATTAGTAAAATGGCTAAGTTGAACAGTTTTTCAAATATAGTGACCGGCAGAATCTGCGCTCTATATGGGAAAATATGTTGTTTTTCATTTCTCAGAAAAAATTAGCATCTTGTTAAACTAACAGAGCAACTATCAAACCCTTAAAAAACATAATATATGGGGGGCAAATTATTAAAATATGATTAAGTAGAAAGTACCTTTATTTTCCAATTTAGAAAAAAAATGTATTTTGGACATTTTTTAGGGGGTTTCATAGTCGCCTTGTTAGTTTAACGAGGTGCAAAAACTTTTATTAAGAACACATTTTGCTGAGAAATGAAGAATAATGATATGTTTCCATTTAAAAAGAATTATCTCGCTTTCTTGCAAAAATAATGATTATATTAAAAAAGATTCATTTGTCTTGTTGATTTATGCTAGTTTATCAAATCAATTTAACAAAAATTAGTAACACTATAAAGTTGAAAAGTTTATTCTAGAAATTAAAATAAATAGTCAGAAACAATAAGACAATAAATGCACTACACTATTGGGGTCTTTTCTACAAGATCCCCTTCTATCTCTATACATTTCTCAATCCTTCGACGGATGTTCAAAATTGCTTTTCTCAACTCGAAAGATGTGATTTCCTCACAAGCTTCTTAAATCTTCCGACAACAATGAATGCATTATGCGCGGGAACATCGTCTAACTGAAAAAATAGTTTTTGAATCACTGCTAATAGTAAAGTATCTAGAAACTCCGAAATTTCAGTTTCTAAAAGATTTAAAAAATTGTTTGCTATTCAATTGTCTATAAAAAATGGTCCAATTATTTGTTCACTACTGAATCTGCAAACCTATATAGTATATAATTACTGACGTTAAGTGCAACAAACAAAACATTTAATCACTAATCGTGTAAAATGTACCAAGAACTTCTAGATAGGGAAAATTTGATACTTGGACAACAATACAATAGGTATAAAAATAGAGCAAAGCATAGCAAGAACTTTGTGGAAAGTAACTAATGAAAGAGCAAACAAACACTAAAATAGGTCAAACCACTTTAAAAATATTATCAATTAAAAAATCTTGTCCGTAAATCAATTCGGGTTTTAAAAAAATATAAGTACTGAAGACGCAGTCGCGGCAGTATCATCAAAATTATACTCCCATATAGATAAAAAAATAAAATCAGTCGCGGTTTTATTAATTTTGCTAAAGCATTCGATACAGTAAATCATACACTCTTGTTAAAAAAACTATTTAATATCGGAATACGCGGGATCTTTCTGAAAGAACACAGTTCGTGAAAATAAACGAAAGTATTAGAAGAAAAAGAATAATTCTGGGACCGTTCTGGGACCCATATTACTCTCTATTTACACTAACTAACTTCTTACATTGACTTCTCTTGGCTCTATAATATCCTTTGCAGATGACACAGTTATTGTGTATGATGCAAAAACTTAGATTTTGGAAGGTGAGGTAGTCGCAACTGACTAGTTAAGAAGAAAAATGGTTAGTGGGGATGCAGTTTATGTATATAAAAAACCAAAGATGTGGAACCCTTTATTGTTTTGTCAAGCTTTCGGGATCCATTTATCCTTGCCTTAGAACTTTTCTACAAATAATTTAGAAAAAAAGAAACAAGTTAGAAACTAACTAATAAGTATAATACGTTTGAATTCACCAATGTGGGTTTGCTATTGAAACAAAAACATATTCTGAAGAAGGCACACATTTAGTTGCACCAAATCACCATTCTGTTTATTTAAAAATTTTAATAGTTGAAAGATTTAATAAGAGGACGCTTTATCCAAAATTTCAGCGCCACCCCAGTTAAGGGAGTGGTTTTCTTTAATGAAATGTTCACTCAGGGCACAGGACGGAACCCCTCTCCGACAGTCGCTCTTATGTGATGTAATTCTGCCTTTAAGGCTTCTAGAAGACTGTCCTATATATGATAACTCACACTCATTACATGGAATGTTATAAACTATATTATAATTCTCCAGCAGTGACAGGGGTGTTTTCGTTTTAGTGAACAAGAGAGGTAGAGTTTTTTTGTTGTTTTCTCGCTATCTTAATCTCCGTATTTTTAAAATATTAATAAGTCTGTTAGTGAGGTTCTCAGTATGTGGAAGAGAACAACCATTAAGAGGAGGGTCCTCTATGAATGATAATTGCTGAAGTGATCGATTGAGAAAGCACTGAATTTGGAGAATCAATCTCTCTAAAGTTGTCTATGATATTATATGCAGTTTGAAACAAAATTTTTAGTTGTCGTAAAATCAACTCTCTTTTAGTTGAATGAGTGAGTCTGATAGCCCGAGTTTTCATGCCCATAATAGGATTGGTTTTTATGCGCACAGGTTGGTAAGAGTGGTAGCTGATGAATCTATTAAAACAGTAAGGCTTTCTGTACCATTGTGTTTGTAGAATATTGTCATCGGTACGAAAAACTAACATGTCGAGAAAGGGGAAACTGTTGTTAGTCTGCCTCTTGCATGTAAATTGAATATGTACATAAGTCCAGACCACAGAATTGGGAGATGTGATCCCAGTGATTTCTAAGGCTGTTTAGTATAGCGTTTAAAGAAAGGTTGGTAAAGAGCGAGACAGCATCAAAACTGACTATTACATAGTTATTAGGTAACTGATAATTATTGATAAAACTGCTAAAAGAAAAAGAGTGTCTTAGCACGTGTGAAAAACTCAGTGATGTAAAATGCTAGTGTACGATTAGGGCAATTAATAGCTGACCCTCTAGGCCTCATAGATAATGTAAGTTTATTCATTTTAGGTAAAGTGTAAAATCTGGGAGCTACAGTATTTTAAGTAGTCATTTCTATTAGCCACTACACTATCTATAATGCCCTTGTCTTTAAGTTGTTTAACTAACTTGTTTGCTTTCAGCTGCAGTGTATAAGTGGGGTTGTTGGTTAGTTTTTTGTAATATTGTGTGTCATCTAACAATTGCTGACTTTTAGTGAGGTTATCTTCCTTATACGTTGTAACACAGTAACATTTCCCTTACCAGTACGTACGATATAAATCTTGTCTCTCTCTTCCTTAACGACCATCCAGATATATATATATATATATATATATATTTAAATTGGCCTTACAAGCAAAGTGTTTTAGCCACGAAATTGTATTTATACCTTTTTCAAAGGACCGTAAGTAGTTAAATCAATTTAATTCAATTTAAGACCACTTAAATAAAGGAAGGAAATAAAAAATAATTTAAAATAAATAAAAGCTGAACATGTGAAACGAAGGGATACACACTTCACGCCCAGGGATCCGTCTGGACGACTTTTGTATTAGACAAACAAAGAGGACCACTAAAAAGGATAATATATAAGGAAAGGATTTAGGATTATTACATTAATACCTAAACTATTTGTGAATAGAAAGTGAGAAAAATTAAATATTAGTATTTATATTTCTTAAAAAAAGGTGTAATATTATTGGAAGCTAATACGTCGGGAAGCCAAATTGGAAGGGAAGATTTATTTTTCAAGAGTAAATTCATAAGTGTATTGGAGTAATGCTGATATAATCTACAACTAAAAAATATGTGATTCAAATCACCGTATTCTCCACATGTGCAGAAGGGGTCACCTTTTATACCGATTTTATATAGGTGACTAGGAAATCTTCCGTGATTGAGTTTTATGCGGATTATTGAAGACACGATTTTTCTAGGGATTGATTTATTATAATACCAGTGTTTTGTTGGGATATTCTGATGTACTTTGTAGTAAAAAGTATTTGATTCCTGGCCAAAATGTTTCTATTGTTGATCCCATTTTTTGTAAATGTTCTTTGAAATTAAGTGGAATAAATCGGTAATGATAATATGATTATCAAAATGTGTACTTTTTAAGTGGGCAATTTTTGCTAGACAATCTGCCTTTTCCAGAATGCGTTAAACTCCATAAAAACCTAATTTCAAAATTTTTCATCTTTGCTTCTCGAATAAGGTCTAGAATTTCTACAATAAACGTATTAGCATACATGGAGGATGTACAATAAAATGTTGAAAGGTTTTTTAAAACTGATTGCGAGTGCAAATAAGTATATTTGTGTAGTTGTTAGATAAAGCCCATTTGATGGCGTGGTAAATTTGGGGGGATTCAATGTTGGGATTCAATGACAGTGTAAATTGATAATTCGCTGAACTGAAGTAAAAAGCTACACACAGCAAATTGCTGGTTTTTAAACCGTCAGTGTAAATGATTGTGGTTTTATTAAAATTGTTATTGTAATCAAATAATATGCTTTTAAATGTTTGTTGTGTACCAATCATATCCAATGGATATGTTGGTATTTGTACTTCTGGGATGGTAAAAATCGTTTTAAAGTGAATATTATACAGGCATTTGCAATGGGTTATTTGGTAATTTAGAAGATCGAGATGTTTGCATTCTTCGAAGCCAACTGCTGTGGGAGGCGAATTTTTCTTTGCCCAATATGTATTAGTTACGTGTAAAATAAAAATGTTGTAGATTTTGTTTAATAAAAAGGAATCTTTCAAGTTAAGTTTAAGAATAAATTTACAGGCTAGATATTCTCTTCTATAAGGAATAGGCGTCTCAAGTGACTCAGCCAAAACTGTGCAGTATTTGGAGAACATCTCATAACTCCCAAACATAAACGCAGTGCCTTAAATTGTAACCTGTCGATTTTTTTCAGGTGCGTATTACTGGCGGAACCATAAAAAGCGCAGCCATAGTCAGTTATAAATCTTATATATGTTCTATAAAAAAAGGAGTGCTGTTTGCTGACAGGCTCCCCAGGAAAAGCCACAAACTTGACGAAGAAGGTTATCATATAATAATAATGTGGGTGATTTGGTCAGCCCAGAGAAATTTAGTGTTCAGTATAATACCTAGATACTTGAATGATTTTGCAACTAGGAAATAAAGCCCATTAAGTGTAATTTGGTTTTGAGAAGGATGTCTCCGCCGAGTATAAAATACTACCGTCGTTTTGTTAGTTGATATACTAAAGCCATTTTGTAAAGTCCAATTACTAAAACAATATGTTATATATTTTAGTATAGTTTCAGATTTGTTTTTATTGCTTTCAGTACTGTAAATCGCTATGTCATCAGGATATTGTATACAGGACACCTGACTATCCCAAATATTATGTAAGTCCGAGGCATATAAATTAAACGATATACGATCTACAAATATTAACAAAATGGATTTAATTACTATTGATGGAAACATAATATATTTCATTTTTTGCACCAATAGATGTAGGTCCACGTTTTCGTAGGTGTTTTTATTATCTGCGAAAAGTATCCCTGTGCACTTGTTTTCTGTGAGGCCAGTTTGTATATCAGAAACAAGATGGGTAATAGCTTCTGTTGTACCCCAACTAGGCTTAAAGTCGTACTGATTGTGAGGTAATAAACTATTTTTGAGCAGCCAATATTCTATCCTAAATTTAATAAGACGCTCGTAGGTTTTCATAACACAAGACGTTAGGCTTATTGGCCTATATGAACCGGTACAACTCGGGTCTTTATTAGGTTTGAGAAGTTTGCTACTTTTAAGCTCACTCGGTACATAAGATTTAAACCACATATCGTTGAAAATGTCAAAAAGAAATAGTCTAGCGGAATAACCAAAATTCTGTAACATAGGGTAGCAAAAATTGTCATAGCGAGGGGATGTGTTTTCCCTTTTTTTATTGATCGACCTAATTCTTCCATTGAGAATTTATTTAATAAAAAATGTTCATTATTACCATTGCTTTCACTTAGGGGTGAGAAGATATCGGCATGTACCGATGGAGGTGTTAAGCTGGTATGTATGTACGCGTTTTGCTTTGTCTTCGTCAAGATGTGGGAAATTTGTTTTACTAATTTTTTTAATTGTTTTCCATATGTTAGTGATAGGTGTATCTTTTGTAAGCTTTGAGCAGTAATTTTTAACAGATGCCATTGCTTTTTTACAATCTAGAAAATTTGTTTCTGTGGTTGATGACTTAAGTTTTTTAAAATCATTTTTCCTATTATCCGCTTGTATGCACTCATCATCCCACCATATAGGTTTTTCCCGTATTTTTGGTATAAAAGGTTTATTTTCTTTCACGCAGAGTGTTAAGGTTTTATTTAAGGAATCCTTAAAAAAAGTATATTTTTCATCTATGCTATTTAGATTTGATGTGTTTAGAAAAAAAGTGTCTAAGGTATTAGTATATAATGACCAGTTTGTTGCGCGTTGGAAACTAGACTTATATCTGTACAAGATGTTATGTTATTTTTGCAAAATCTAGTAGATGAGACATTATTTAAAATTATTGGGTTAGAATTATCTATAGCCTCCAATAGTTCACTTCCCTCGCGGGACGAACCACAAGCTAGATTGTTTAAAATTAAGTCTCCACCAATTATGATATTATTAAAACGACGAAAAAGTTTGGTTATATTCAGATGTTATGACTTTAATATTAGGAGATCTATAAATAGATAAAAAATTTGTAATTTTGTTACCAAGATGTAGTTCTATACCACATATTTCTAGATTAAATTCGTTGACATTAAAATTTAAAATTTTGTATTTGAGATAAGACGCGACAATAATTGCAACTCCGCCCTTACCGTCTGGTCTATCACTTCGTAATATATCGTAACCTGGAAAAGCAATCGAAAGCTTGGGTTTTAACCAGCTCTCAGAAATGAGTGCAATATCTACTTTGTTTTCTAGCAAATATGTCGTAAAACTATGTTTATTATAAATCAAAGATCTTGCATTCCATTGCAAGATATACATTTTTTTGTGTTTTGTTATTCATTTTTAAATATTATTTTCAGTTAAATTATTAAAAAGGACAAAAGTGATTTCATTATCTAATCCGGACAGATCAGTAATTTCCCTTTTTAAAATATTTTCTATGAAATTTTTGGTAAAACTAGATATTTTTTTCAACGATTTTTTTTTATAATTTAAAAATTCTTCCCTATATGGGTTAGGAAGTATAGAAGATGAGTTACTCGCCACCGAGTTTCTTCTGGATGGAGGGGTATTCTCCCTCTATAGGGATTCTCCTTTACGTTTTATATTAGCGGATTTATAAGGAACACTTGGTTTTAAAAAAACTCTTTGGCTAATAGGGGCGCGTAGTGAGGGATACTCTTCTAAGTTATTAAGTGATTGAAACCTATTTTGTGTTGTGATATTATAGTAGGATTTTTTTGCTTCTAGAAAAGATATATTGTTCTGTGCCATTAATGTTTTAATTTTCTTTTGTTTTATAAATTCGGGACAATTCTTGGAGATTGATTCGTGATCATCTGTTTTACAGAAAATGCATTTTGTATTACAATCAAAATTGTCTTCGATATGCGCGATTCCGCGTTTTTTACAGCGTTCTTTACCTTAGAATTTTTGGAAACATGGCCGAATCTTAAGCAGTTGTTACATTGTATAACTTTGTGAACAAAAGGTTCGATTTCAAATTCAACAGAGTTAATATGTACCAATTATGGTAAACCGGTGCCCTGAAATGAAACGCTAATCATTTGTCTAGGAACTAATTTTTCATCTTCTTTATGTTTAAAAAGGTAAACTGAGACTACGTTAGGATATTCTTGTCTCATTTCATTTCTTAGGTATTCTTCTGAGAAAAAAGTATCGATATGTCTAATAATTCCTTTACGTTCGACATAAAACTTAGGAATGTATGCTATGAAATTATTTTGTAAAATGCATTTCTCATTGTTAATTAATTTATTTGCTGCCTCATAATTATTTAGTTCGACTTTTATTTTATTTTTGCCTATAGGTAGAAGAGCAACTATATGTTTACTTATTGAAGGATCTTGTTTTAAATAGTGCCCTACTCGAATGGCATGTAGTTTTCCTATGTTTTTGTCCTTCGATTCTACATAAACAAAGAATGTTTTTTTTTTATATTTAAGTTGTTAATATCTTTTTTGTCGTTTATGGCATCCTTATTTTTATGAATTTCAGCTATTTCAATAAATTCCCTTTTTTTAACTGAGGTTCGGTTTTTAATATTTTAGCTTGTTTATAGCTGAATGTGTGATTTTTTGATATTTCATGGTTTGTTAATGCGGTGGTGTTTTTTTTGTCGTATTTGTGACTTTTTAGTCTGTTTTCCAAATATTGGCTTGTTTGTCCAATACAAACACAGTTGCAATTGTTGCAAGGAATCTGATAAACTTTATTGCTTTTTTTATTAATTGGCGTTTTTTGTTTTTAAGTTACTGAAATTTTTTGCCAACAAGTTATATCCTTTGTGGCTTGTCACGATGTTATATTTTATAAAAAGTTTTTGAAATTGTTTACCATTTATGAAAGGCAAAGAAATGTATTTTGATTTCGGACAATTTGATTTAATATTAGAGTTTTCAGAATTGTAATATTTGTGAATTCTGCTTTTGAATAATGTATTAATTAAGTATAAGGGGTATTCGTTTAGTTGCAATGCTGTTTTAGCTTTTTTAATGGCCTTTTCTCTGAATTCAGAATCAGAAAGTTTAATTGCTCGATCTGCCAGACCAATAATTTCATATTTTCTTTGAGATATTGGGTGACAAGAGGTAAAATTTAAATATCGAGAGGACCAAGTTTGTTTTGTGTACCATTCTGTTTTAATTTAGTTTCCTATATAACGCAAAGTTAGGTCCAAAAAGTTGATTCGGTTGTTCTTTTCGGTTTTTGTAAATTGCAGTCTTTTGTGGTATTGATTAAAATGTTTTAATTTATTTTCTGCTTGATCAGTTGGAATTGCAGTGATACAATCGTCGAAATAAAGATAAAAGAAAGGTATATTAAATTTCCGCATTATTTAGGACATTTTCTTCTAGGTCCTCCATTACTAGTTGGGCAAGCACGCTCGATATCGATGCTCCCATAGGACAACCCTTTATTTGTTTATATAGCTGATCTTCGTATACAAAATACGTAGAATTTAATGTTAATTCTACTGTTTTAGGAATTCATTTTGGGGTATATTTGTGTAATTTTTTATTTCAGACTATTTCTTTTTAATTATTTTGGTAGCCAATGAGATTGGAACGTTGGTATACAGGGATACAAGGTCAAGCGATATTAGTTGGTAATGTTGTGGAACTTCTAAATTTTTTAATTTTTCTTTAAAATGATAGGAATCCTTGATATAGTAATTATTTTTATGTACAATATTTTTTAGGATTTCTTTTAAATACTTTAATAGTGGTGTAAATGGAGATTAAATACATGAGACAATTGGCCGTAATGGGATATTTTGTTTATGCATTTTTGGTAATCCGTATATTTTGGGGGGAAGAGCATTACGAATTTTTAGTTTTTTAGCAATATCGGGTGATTTAAAAAGATTTTTTTCCCAAGCGTCAACTATTTCGTTGTTTCTTTTTTGATACTGGTTCGTGGATCTTGTTTAATTTTTTTATATGTTTTTGCGTCATTTATTATTTCATTCATTTTTATATTGTAGTCAGCAGAACGCATCAATACAGTTTTATTTGTTTTATCTGTTGTTAAAACTTTTATAGAAGGATTGTTTCTTAGAAACCTTTGAGTTTTTGTAAAGTTTATTGTGTGTTTTTTACTTTTTATTTGTTTGATTTTTTAGTTTAGTTTTAAAGTTTGTTAATATATTGCATGATTTGGCTCTAATTTCATCTTTTTATCCACCTCTCAAATGATTTATACCGTTTTCAATATTACATAATATGCCAGTAGTCGGCAAAAGTTTATCATGATTTATTTCCATTGCAAAATTAGGTCCTAAGCTTAAAATTTCCATTGCGTAATTGGGAATGTTTTGATCTGTTAGGTTTTCTACCAACATAGACTTTGTTTTTTGTTTAAAAGGAGTTTTTTGCTTAAGGATAAGATGGTTTAGTTTATTTTTATTGTTTTGTTTAATTTCTTGAAAAAGGTTTTCTGTTTTTTGTATAATACTCATTTTAAATTTATTGAAAATATCATTTGGTATGTTTTCCATAAGAAGATGTTCAAGATGCCTGAGTCTGTTCCGTAATTTTTTTATGTTTAAAGTTGTTTCTGTAATTAATATTTTTAACGTACTTAAAATAAATTTTGGTAAGACAAACTGGTTATATTTACGTTCAAGGTTTACATTTTCGAATGTTATATGAGAAATTTTGAAATTAAGGAAGGTTGGTTTTAAGTTTTCTGATTTACATCTCAATAAAAAAATTCTTCTATTCTTTTGGTTGGCTATTTTTCGTGAGATGTCTTCGAATTCTTTCGTGCCGGTCACAATATGGCTTCCATATGTGCTTTCAATCGCTCTGTAGTTTAGTACTTCTTCATCCATACTTTAAATATTTGTGATTTTTGTATTCTTTAAAAAAAATAAATATATTATTGAAAAAGGGTCAAAATCTCATTGGCTACCAAAATAATTAAAAAAAAATGGTCTGAAATAAAAAATTACACAGATATACCCCAAAATTAATTCCTAAAGCAGTAGAATTAACATTAAATTCTACGTATTTTGTATACGAAGATCAGCTATATAAACATATAGAGGGTTGTGCTATGGGAGCATCGATATCGAGCGTGGTTGCCCAACTAGTAATAGAGGACCTAGAAGAAAGTGTCCTAAATAATATGGAATTTAATATACCTAACAATATAACTAATAATAAACAGAATGATACACAAAACAAACTTGGTCCTCTCGATATTTAAATTTTACATCTTGTCACCCAATATCTCAAAAAAAAATCTGTAATTATTGGTCTGGCAGATCGAGAAATTAAACTTTCTGATCCTGAATTCAGAGAAAAGGCCACTAAAAAAGCTAAAACAGCATTGCAACTAAACGAATACTCCTTATACTTAATTAATAAATTATTCAATAGCAGAATTCACAAATATTACAATTCTGAAAACTTTAATATTAAATCAAATTGTCCGAAATCAAAATACATTTCTTTGCCTTTCATAAATGGTTTATCCCAACAATTTCTATATTCTTTCTATAACTTGTCAATTTAACAATGATAAAGGTTGTCAATGTCTTCAAAAACATTATAAATAAAACAGGTACAAATAAATTAATTTTAATTTGTAGTGGTTAACGATTAATAAGTTTATTTTTATATTCAACGAAAGTTTAGAATCTTATTTGATGGTTAAAATGAGTTTTTTAGATTATAAAAATTGAAAATGTACATTGCAGCAATCTTTTTTAAATGCAAATAATCATAAATAACATTAAAATTGTCCAAATCTGTAGTTCTGCCAAATTCTCAAAAATATTCTAAATGATATTCAAATTACGCAACCACCTGAAGACATTTCTACTCACTCTCCGTCTTGTTCCAGTCTAATTTATCTAACAATGCTCAAAATCCTAAGTCTAAAACCAGTTAACTTAAACAGTACCTTATCAGCTTCAGGAATTACGCAAAAAGATGTTTTACTGTCTACTTCATTTATTGACGTAATAAATAATAAAGACATAACTCAAAACTTCAGATCTCTTTTAGATACTGGAAGGATGACTTATTTTATCTTACTTAAAGACGCTAGTAGTCTAGGTTTACAAAAAAGTCATTGTTCTCTCAAAATAAATGGAAGTAGCTCTATGCGCTCTAATCCCAATAATGGGGGTGTTACGCTCGCTATAAAACCCGTAGGGCAAGACGGTCCGGTTCATGTGACAGATGCAGCAATTTTAAATAAAATGTGTGACAATCTGCTTTCAATTTTATTTTCTTCTCGGATTTTTTGTAGGCAAAGGAAGGGTTCAAGAAAGAATTTCAAGTCATAGATTTACATAATCACCCTGAACTCTCCTCATAAGGAATCCCTCCTTTTATTCAAAAAAGTGACAGGAAAACGATTTATATAATATGTATTTTTTAATATTTTTTCTTAAATATTTTAATAGGTCGCCATTCCCTTCCAACATAAAACATTAACACTATTTTTGGCCATATCTTAATGGGAAATTTTATATGCGCCTCAAAAAGTCACACGCAATATTGTACAAAAAAAGGTTTTATTCACTCGAACGCATGTTACTAAAAGACTGTAATCTGTACGGGAAATGTAAAGATATTATAAGTGCATACTTAAATTTAGATCACATGGAAATGGTGTCCGCTACTAAACTTAACAGTTCGCGCTATTATTTACTACACCACTTCGTTTTAAATCTAAAAACGCAACAACAAATTAACGTAGTTTTTAATGAGAGCGCAAGGTTACCTAATAAAATGTCCTTAAAAACTAAATACTGGTGGACCCTAAATTACAAAAAGATGTCGCTATTATTCTTAATTATAATATTTTCTAGCATAACCCTAATTTGCATAGTTCTTATTATCGTTCATTTGATTTCAATTCCGAAAATACAACCGTTAAAATTTTACAACTACAATGGAACCCATGAGGAATTGTTACTAATTTGTTGTTGCTTTTTTGTTGTCTGTATTTTTGTTATTATACATTTCTCAAGGTCTTAATCGACTTTTCAGACAAATTTCATTTAAATTGCTACCTACATAGTTAATTATTTTTAATGTCTTTTTAATGTCCGGCTAGTTTAATGACAATTAACATTATGTCCGTTAAATAAGAAATAACGTCCTAGACATTATTATAGAAAAGTACGCCCTAGGTCAATAAAAATAATAATTTAGTTCAATATTATTAAAACTAGATTTTTCTCAAAAAAAAATTACTTACTCGGACATTAAACGTTCAAGGCACCACGTATATTCAATCCACTGTGTCGACCTCAAGCCTCGTTAGCCTTATAATAGTTATAAATACCCTCGGTACCTTAAGAACTAATTTGAACCATGTCCCTGACATGCAAGTGTCACTGTGACCTGGTCAAAAATGTATTCTTTTTTTCCCAGCCAAAAGAATATGCAAATGATTCGCGTCTTGCCACTCTAAACTTAAAATATATAATTAATACGTTTCGTTTGATTTTTCTGGCGGCAATAAAGCACAAGCATTGGGCGCTGTTTTTTTTACGTTATAGGGCATATGTTTCAATAATATCGAAACATAAAATTCAGAATTTTGACGAGCGCTTTTAGCCGAGATTTTTAACGCATTCCATATGCAATCTCGTAATGGTATAAACAGGTTTCAACCATTTACCTTGAATTAGGACGTTCGCGAACCATTAATCTCAAATATCATTTTATTTTCATTACTTTTTTGATAATACATCAGTCAGTCTTAAGCGGAATTAAGTTTTTTATTAGGTAGTAATAATAGTAGTTTAATTGTTTGTTAATACATTAGAAAGCGAGAAAACGCGCCTGAGAATGGATAAAATACTCTTCACTTGCAAAATAGGTATGCTTTACTACTAGAAATATATATTTTATAATATAAATGCACAAAAAGGTAATTACGAATGCTTAATGATTCTAAATTGTTTTTAAAACAACCCGCCATAATTTAAACTCTATGTAATCATCACATTCTTTTTCATCTCCCCGCACCTCCCTTGGCTCTCGCCGGATCCAAACACACCTATACAATGTTTTGAGCTCGCGTTGCGAATTGAAGTTGCATTGTTATACCGGTTGGTCTCTTAAAGTACGTTATATTTCTGTGAAGTTAATGTTGAGTTTTTTTTGTGAAAGCGGTCTTTTGTTCAGTTGATAGTTGTACCTCTAAACGTGATAATGGTTTATCATCTTTCCGTTGCCCGAGGGATGCATAAAGGTATAAATATATTTTATTATAATTTTATTTTTAATAAATCTATATATAGTATAGTTAATGCATGGGCAGGTAAATGTATAAGTACGTAATGGATGAATTTTTTTATATTATAGATTTACAGATGTGAACAATAGAGAAGTCAATTAGGGTTTATTCGAAACCATCGGTTTGCACATATCAGTCCCGAAGATTGCTATGTTCGAATAACAGTTTGCAGTCTGCATTTTAGGGAAGATTCTTTTATAGGTTCAAAACAAAGTCGCACTTATAATGCAGTTCCTACACTGTTTTTGTCTAAAGCAACAAATAGTAAGTTTACTATTCGTACATTGATAAAAAGTAATAAGTTAAAACATAATTGTAGTAAATTGTATGCCTAGTAGGAAAAGCCGAACCTTCCCTGGCGACCGTAAAGATTCGAGACACAAGCCAAGACTGGCAATACTGTTAATTTCCTACGAGGTATACGTACTAGATATACTAAAATATCTTAATATGTTAAAAAGTGATAAGTGGCATGCCATTATACTGAAAATCTCATTTTCTATGAAAATATAAAGACACAATTTGGCATGCCATTTAAAAACGAAAGTTACGGTTACTTCTGGGCCGGACACAGTTAACTCTGTAAGTAAATCCGGATTTTTGTCTTAAACATAGCCTCTAAATGTCATTTTTTAATTTCAAAGACAAAAACATTATAAGGGTAAGCCACTATTGAGAATCACGCGGTTTAGTTGGAAATAACGCATATTTTTTTAAAGTTAGCAATGTAGGATTAATTTTCATTAATAAATGTAAACATTTTAGCAATTTATTAATCTTACAAATTCTATTCATTTAGGCCTGAAGACAATGACTCGCATAGTAGACAACTCAAAGAAGCCCAAATCCAAACAGATCCCTGCACTAAAATGGATGAATTTGTTCAGACAGAGTTTATTATTAAAATGTGTAAGGAAGTTATTTTGTAAAATCTATCTAGATATTTCAGAACCTTTCAGAATAAAATGATTGATATTTTCAAAATTAGTTTTTTAGGTTTAGATATTTTTATTCTTTTTTTTTTCAGATGAGAGTTGCTAGATGTTGCAAATGTCTAGTGTAAACTGCCGAGGAAAGCAGCATTAAGAAACAAAATTAGCACCCTTGAACAAGAAGCTACGCAATCGAAGGAAAGGCTTGAAACTGGAACAACATTGGAAGATGTTGAGAAATTATTGTCAAAAATTAACCAACCGAATCCTATCCTTTTTTAAAAGCTCAACTTTCGGTCATGGACAAAGCTCCAAAAGGCTCAAGGTACACAGATAAATCTAAACGATTTACCCTAAGCATATACTTTCTTGGTCTAAAAGTATATAAGAAATTATCGCCCGACTGTCGTTTACTATCTAAATCTACCTTGGAAAGTCTCACAAAACTTGGGTTATAGAGCCAGGATTCAATGATTTTGTTTTTCGATTAACCGAACTAAGAATTAAACTTTTGCAAGGAAAGCTAATATTAACATATCAAAAGACAAGGTAATATGCTTTGAGGAAGACCTTGGAAGAAAATCTGCAGAAGTTGTTGGAAATGTTTTGGTTTTGACGGCAAGAGGAACTGCGGACAATTGGAAGCAACCAATTCCATATTTTTTTTACAAAACATCTCCGAACTCGAACGAATTAATTGATATTTTGTTTAAAACAATCTAAAAGATGAACAACTGGTCTGCATGTTTTAGGTCTAGTGCCTGCTCAAGGCTCCAGCTTTTATAAGCTCTTAAAAACAACTTTAAAGCTTACAGAAGATTGTCTAAGTTTTTTACCTTGTGTTCCCTTTACATCCCTTCCGACAAAAAGTGCAGCAACTTATATTTAAACTCTAAATATGAAATCTTATTTCCCAAAATTTCTTTAAATTATGCTAAACAAGATTTTATCTTTTCATATTTTCACAAAATATATTTTTAGTAGTGTCCTAAGATTTTAAACCTACATGTTTACGGAGCGTTGCATATGCGCGGTGAGCAAAAATATAGAATTTGGAACAAGAGTGCGTTTAAATGTAATTATTTTACTTCCCTCGTAAAAGGGAAGTATTGTAATCAATCTTCACGTTTCTGGGTCCCTAGATGACGAAAACATGTTTTTTCAATTCCGTCGATGTGTCTGACTGTTCGCGGCGTAGCTAAAAAACTACTTAACCGATTGACTTCAAGTTTTGGTCAAAAATTAAGGGTCATAAGGGGATGACCTGGTAACATTTTGGTAAAAATCCAATATAGCGAAACCAAATGGCAACCTAGTGAAATGTTTAAAAAATTATTATTAACAAACTACTCATCAAATTTATCTCAAATTTTGCAAGAACATTAAGTATTATGATGGAATCAACTGATAACATTTTGGTCCGAATCCAAGATATCGGAACAAAATGACGGCTTAATAAAATATTTAAAAATTCATCTTGGAAAAACGGCTTAACGTTTGATTTCACATTGTGTGCCATAACTACTTGTGGTATAGGGATCAACTAGTAAATTAATCAACTAGAAAAATAGTGGTACTACTTCAGGATGACCGAACAAAATGGCGGCCAAATAAAATATTTGTAATCGTGAAAAAATCATCCTCTCAGGTTTTACGAATTTTACGTTTTAGCGCTAGATGCCAAGAAATATGTTTTTTCAACTAGGTCGGTCCGTCCATCGGTCTGTCCGTCTGTCTATCTGTCTGTGAATTCGCGGCATAGCTTATAGACTACTTATCCGATTGACTTCAAATTATGGTCAAAAATTAAGTCATATTTGAATGACCTGGTAACATTTTGGTAAAAATCAAGTGAAACAAAATGGCAGCGTAGTGAAATGTTAAAAAAATTATTATTAAAAATTTGCTCATCCAATTTATTTGAAATTTTGCAAAAAGTATTATGTTGTAATCAACTAGTGTCATTTTGGTAAGAATCCAAGATGGCGGAACAGAATGGCGGCTTAATAAAATATTTAAAAATTCGACTTGAAAAACTAGTTAATGGAGTGTTTTCAAATTGTGTTTCATAACTAATTGAGGTATAGGGATCAACTAGTAAAATTGTGGTACTAACTCAAGATAGCCGAACAAAATAGCGGCCAAACAGAATGTTTTTAATCGCGAAAAAGTCGCCCTCTCCGGTTTTACACATCTTTACGTTTTAGCGTCCCTAGATGCCAAAAAATGTGTTTTGACAATTCCGTGTGTCGGTCTGTCTGTCATTTCGCAGCACAGCTTAAAGGCTACTTACCCGATTGACTTCAAATTTGTATCAAAAATTAAAGGTCATAGGGGGATGACCTGGTAATATTTTGGTAAATATCTAAACTGGCGAGACAAAATGGCATCCCAGTGAAAAGTTAAAAAAACATTATCCAAAAACTGCTTTTCCAATTTGTCTCAAATTTTGCATAAACATCAAGTATTTATCAATCAAGTAGATATATCAAATGGTAAAATTTTGGTATGAATCCAAGGTGGTGGAACAAAATCGAGGTATAATAAAGTGTTTAAAAATTCAGCCTGAATAAAACTACTTAATGGATTGATTTCAAATTATGTGCCATAGCTAATTGTGGTATAGGGCTGAACTAGTAAAACTGTTACTAATTCAAGATGGCGGAACAAAATAGCTGCCAAATAAAATTTTTGTAATAGTGAAAAAATCCAGATCCAGTGAAAAAAGTTTTTTTTGAAATTGTCGATGTTTCTCCTATATCCTGCATGAAACCCATATCATCTATCTTTATCTACTCTGTTGGTCCGTACATATTTCCTAGATATTATATTTCTATATGGTTTTCATTAACAATTTTCTTGTTGTTATGTTATGGTGGTGTACTATTTAGGGCTAGGATACAGTAAAAAACAAAAGTCTATTTTTAAATAGTCGACGTTTCGCAACTTTATTGTTGCATCCTCAGGACATATATATAGAGAGTCTATTGTCTGCATGAACCCCATATTATCAGTCTATACCTACTCTGTTAGTCTGCAGATACTTGCCAGATATTAAGTTTCCAAGGTTTTCGTTAACGATACTCTTGTTGTTATGTTAGAATTGTGTATCATTTGGGGTTAGGATCCAATGAAGAAATAAAAGACTTTTTTAAATTGTCAAGGTTTCGCAACTTTATTGTTGCATTCTCAGGACACATATAGATTGTATATCCTGCATGAAACTTATATTATCAGTGTTTACCTACTACGTTGGTCTTCATATATTAAGTTTCTAAATTGTTTTGGTTAACGATCCTCTTACTTTTATGTTAGAGTGGTGTATTATTTGGGGTTAGGATCCAGTAAAAAAAACAAAAATCTTTTATTTAAATTGTCGACGTTTCGCAACTTTATTATTGCTTACTCAGGACACGTATAGATTTTATATCCTGTATGAAACCCATATTATCAGTCTTTACCTACTCCGTTGGTTCGCAGATATTTCCCAGATATTAAGTTTCTAAATCCGTTTTTGTACTATGGAATACTGTCCTGCATCAATCAGTATTTATTCACAAAAAAAAGTTTTAAGAAGGCTTTATAAAACATTTTAATTTATATTTTAAAGCACTTATGACTATTTGACGCTAATATTAAAACCAAAATATTTTACGATAGCTGTTAGGAGCAAACTGTTTAATAAAGGGATTTAATGGCAACAATAGGGCTTCCATATAAACTTATTTAATCTGCGAATTTGCCTTAGAAGAAAGAATTTTTTACTAATATTTCGTTAAATACGGAATTTGTTTTACTTCGTTGGCTATTTTATGCAGCTCTTCGCTAATTGTTTTGAATAACAACTACCCAAGGACCGCTGGAGGTGGCTGCATGTCGAGCCCCACTCTTTATTCAGCCACTCTTCCGTAGAGACACTTTATTCTACTATTTGTGTAGAGATGTTTCTTTGAAACAATATTCTGTATCATTATTGGGAAAAGGCGAATTTTTTTTGAGAAATCCGTAAATTTTGCCTCATAATGCTATTTTAGACTATTTACGCAGTCTGAGGTTTTAATCCCAATCACA
The DNA here is from genome assembly GCA_030620095.1 of Kuschelorhynchus macadamiae. Lineage (NCBI taxonomy): Eukaryota > Metazoa > Arthropoda > Insecta > Coleoptera > Curculionidae > Kuschelorhynchus > Kuschelorhynchus macadamiae. The sequence continues at coordinate 250,097 of JAUTXW010001081.1, forward strand.
CAAACTTCAATTTTTACAGAAATAATAATGGAGCTAAACCACAACTTTTGAAACCTACACAATAATTGGTAGTTTTTCAAGCTTTCTAAAATGTAACAACCAAAATTGGCCATAACAATAACCGTATGACGCGAATTAAGCTACAGCATCTGCTTAAAATATTCCTCGAAAACATCTGCATTCATATATTCGTGATAATAACGAGTTTTATTTCATTGAGATCTTAGTAAACCACCTTCCACAAAGTCATTTATACCACCAATATTTGTGATTATTCATCTGCAACATTGCTTACATTTCTCTAGAAAAATGCTATCAATGTTAGATTAATAATAAGATGAGGATTTGCCCACAGGACATAATCTTGAGGTTCACTTCCCTCTATGTTTGTCCCTGTCCTGAGCCAATAAAATTATTACAGTGATTTTATCTTTTCCAAAAAAATCTTTTTTTTTTCTTGAATAAATAAGTTTTTATATAGATAATATTATTTTTCTGAAATGGAAAGCAGCCACTACGTCTATGGAATATGCGAATCCGGGTTAAAATATATCATTTACATCTCTCTATTTTTTTGAAACATACTTTTAACAATACTATTTTGTTAAACAAATATTAATGGCTAATATTATTAGAAATTTTTATGAAATAAATCCCAAAACTAGAGACCAAATTGCAAAGGCGAGAACTCGGGATCGCATGTGAAATAGCTCATATATAAATGTTGCCTTTGAAGATGCTGACCATCCGTCTACATAAGGGCTCGACGTAGCTAACCGTACGGGCTGATCATACGCGCCCCATGTAAAACTGCCCATTTAAACATGCTGTTCAATCTCTTGCTTCCTGACTAAACTATAAATTTATTTATTTTGAAGTACCTACCTTGCAGACACAAATGCTAATAAATAAATTATTATGTGAACTAAAGCCGCTAAAAAATAAGAAGATCGGATTAAGTTATGAATTCGTCATCTTAAAAACGTCAAAGAAGAAGATGAAAATCAATGAACCTTGTCACTAACACACAAAATTAGTCATTAAAGCTAAGTTAAAATATATACCTGAACACTCGTTACTAGATTTTAAGGTTTAACATATCTTTTATGATAAAAATTAAAAAAAGATGAAGAAAAAGGCTTAATACATGAACCTATCTTTGGAGAATAAAACTTAATTTGTTGACTTTTAACTTGATATTTAGCTTCACTCGCTATGGGGTTGGGTGGGTGAGGACAGTGGTAAGTGTGATTTGATCTTGAACAGCATTTTTGTGCTTTATAATTTCTTTAAGGTTGAAGGATTCATAATTTGCAATTTTAGTATCTTTCACATATTGTTTAAATTCAGAAATCTTTTATTTTTCAAATACTAAAAATGTTGCAAAATGATATTTTAAAAAATAATAATCATGAATAATTTCCAAAAATAACTACCTACCTCGCATTTATAAAACTGGTCCATAGAACGCACCCACGTAGAGCAGCCCCAAAAAAATAAAATTTTTAAATATATTTAATTAATGTTATATTTAATTAGTGTTATATAATAATTTTCAAAATATTTAAATCAATTAAATTCTGTTGAACTGTTGTCTTTTTATTTTCGGTTGATCATTGTTCTTTTTCTTATATTATAAAATATCCCTATTTGTTTTTTCTTGCAGTTCATTAAGTTTCTTGACAAAGCGCTCTTCAAGGGTCTACGTTTCACACAATAAAATAATACGAATAGTTAGTTAAGAACTATTACGTAGACGCCTGTTGCATATCGCACCGAGGGACTGAGTTACATTAATTATGTAAACACACTTTTATAAATTAATTTTGAAAAAGCGCGTTACAATAGAAGACAAAATCTAAGCGAGCTGGTATATCCTCAATAATAAGTTTTTAAACGTCTCCAATATTCGCACACGTGTATAAATTTAAACCTTAAAACCACAAAGAACTGAAAATTTTCAGGAAGAATCTAAAAAATAATTAGCTGCTTTTTTTGAAGTTATTAAAAAGCAAACCATGCATCACTAATGACAAATAGCGGCTACTATATGAACTTACTTTGTTTCAGGCAGGGAAAGCGATCTTAGGTTGTGTAGCCACCCTATTTAATATATACCGAGGTGAAAAAAAAGAAATTATAGAAGAAGCTAAGCCAAAACCACATCCCTCGTCAGTATTAGGGCCTAGAGATGAAAATTCAGGTAAAATAATTATCATGAAAAATATAAATATAGAAATTAATAATTCATATTTTTATTTTACAAAAAATGGACTAAAACTACGTGTAAATAATACAAGTTTTAGCTAGACTTCAAAAAGAATGCTTCAATACTGTTTATTGAAAAGTTTTTTTAATAGCAATATTAGAGTAGTTAAGGTTTTCTATTCTTTTAATTTATTAATTACTTTTTTATTATCAAGGTATGCTGAAGCATAATTAAAACTTACAAAAGTTCAGAATATTGTATTATTGGTTTTTATTTTCAATCAATGTATGTTTGATACTGTTTTGTAGCTTGGAAAAAACTATATACATCTTGGATATATTCAAATACTTTACAGAAGATTTAATTATTGGAAATAGACTGCAAATTATAATTTAAATTCACTAAAAAACAGTGGTATTTATCAGTTACCTTAAAATGTCTTTAAACATTCTAAATTTAAGTATAAGGTATTATTTATTGCCTTTCTGGGGAATTCCCTTTTTTGCTGAAGTGTGAATATTGTTGTGACTCAAACAAATAAATAAACAATATTTGGATGTGGGTCAATGAACTCAAATCATCATAACAATGCAGTGCTGGACTTTGGATTTTTTTTCCAAAACCTATTAAGGATAAGTTTGCTTGCACAGTCTTTTAGTGTCAAAACTTTTTGAAACATGTACAAACATTTCAAGTGTTGTAAAATCAAAGACTTTCCAAATCTTATTTATATTGACTGCTTTAGAATATTCCACCCATGCTGCTTGGAACGAATTACTGAAGTAGTAAAAAAAGGTGGTTTTTCTTCAAAGTGGCAAAATATTTTCGTCTCTCTGACTTAAACCCAGTGGTAGTAGTCTCCCCCGTTAGAGGAACAGACTTGTATTAAATGACTTTATTTATAAACAAAATATTTTCTTGCAAGTATAATTCTGGCAGCAGCGAAATCCGAATTATATACCCCTGTCCTTGTCCACCCGCGAGCATGTTACTCTCTACAACTAAAAGGAAGACCTGGTGGAATCTTTTTGTAGAAACTATGTTGTCGGTGCTATAAAATCTAATACCAATTCCCAACTCTTCTCAATCATCTTTTCGTTCGTCTTCGACAGGTCAGAGTCAAGCCTAGCACCGAATAGCGCTTCTGCTTTCAATCATCCACGTCTTATTTGCGGATAATATATATAGAGTATACTATCAAAAGGTTAGAGACCTTCCCGCGTATATTCCACCATTTTTCTCTCTCTCTCTGGATTATATAACCAGCATATCTCTAATAAATGAGAGATTTCTTAAATCTTAGATTGCGAATCATTATTCCTATTGACTGTAAAGAGAATTATAATTTTGTCGTTGAAAACTCAACTTTCTTCAGTTTACTAAATAATAATTCAAATTACAATAATTTTGACTCTAATAATGATTCTGAAAGAGCTTTGTATGAGACGGTTTGCCTATATGATATTGTTTAACTTAAATAAAATTTTTAATAATGATAATAATAATACTATACTAGATTTAGTCTTTTGTAATTGTACGGATGTATCTGTTAATGTTTTTTTATACTTTTGGTTTTTTTTATATTTATATTCCTTTATATTCTTCAATTTTTTATAATATTATCTTACTACTTGGGCTACTGGCCTGTAACTGTGCTTGTTTAAATAAAAAAATAAATGTGGGGTTGTTATAAGACGTTTAGTCCTAGATTTGTAGCATTTGGTATATTTTATAGAATAAGCGTTGTAAGAAACAAAAATCTATTTTGTCTTTTTCGCAACTGAATAAAAATATCCAACTTTAAATTAATCGAAACAAATATTTAATAAAATTGCGTATCTCAACATGTAGACTAGTCTGTCTACGAAATGTTTGGATACATAATACAAAAAATATTATTTAAGCAGGAATACGAAATTGTGTCAATTAACTTAAGTTCTTATAGATACATAGCAGTTGCACAAATGCTATCCAGCAAATTTAAAATTTGTCAGTTAGCTTGACAGATAATTGACACAATTTCTTATATCAGCTTATAAAATATTGTTTGTATTATGTATCAAAACATTCCGTAGGTAGGCTAAACTACATGTTGAAATATGTACATTTATTAAATATTTGCTTCAATTTATTTAAGGTTAAATATTTTTATTCAGTTACGAAGATTTTTGTTTGTCATTCTAAACGCAACAAATAAACTGCACACATTTAAAAATAAGTTTTGTTTTATGCTGAAATTTAGAAGAAGAAAAAAATAGCATTTAAATTTAAAATTTAAACAATTTGTAGAATATTTCCTTAGCTACAATTCCATACGTAAAGTCTTCTGAATAATGCTTAATGTACTTTAAGGAATATTTCGTAACGTATTTTAGTAGGCATAGTAATATACAACGTGAAGGACTAAGTTGTAATTTTAAATTTACAATGAGCAATTTTTAGGCTTTCCTTTAAGACCAGTCAAGAAAACATTTAATAATATTTTTGTAGTTGGCTCGATGATTCTTTCGTTAGTAGCTTTCAAAAATATTTAGGTAAATTAATCCAAGGATTTTTTGAAATTGCATCTTTAAAGAGTGAAATGTGTTTTTACTTTCTAACAATGAAATTTAGGGACGATTCTTTCGTCAGTGGCTTTTAAAACTAACTATAATGTTTTATGTATGGCCATGGACAAAATTAATAATAAAACAATTATTTGTATCGAAAAAGGTGGATTGATACAGAAACAATATCATATTTTAGGTTAGGATTACCTAAGTCTGTTTGAGTTGTTTGTTTTTAGATAAACAGATTTTTACAAATTGATGCTCGTAGTATGTACGCATGTTTTTTTATGTTAAGACTTAGCAGGTGGATAAGTTTTAAGGTTATAAAATGTGTATGCAACCCTAGAGCAAACAAATTTAATTTACTCTAGTAGGAATATATAATTTTTTGAATCTAAATTTATTATCTAGTGACTACTATAAAATTCTAAAAAACGAGACCCAATTAATTACTCACAGCACAAAAGCCTTAAAACACATTTAACTTTTTTTTCTTAAAAATGTCTTAACCCCTAATTTTTTACTGCAGGTTTTAGTAAGTAAGTTAAAAATTCGACGAATTTTGACAAACAGAATATTGTACAGAGATTAATATTTTAAGCTGTATTGTCTATAAAGCAAATAAATACAAAGGACCATATGGTTTCAATTTATTTATTTAATAATTATTAAACAAATACCAGGTCATATTTACAATAAAAAAATACTACAGATATGTTTACATCAATAACCGGGTTTTAAAAAATAGTAATTTCAATGCACTCTAATATAAAACTTAAATATACACAACAGATTCGGAGACACATATGTGTGCTACCCTTTTATACGTTATTAGGGCACAAATCAAACACAAGTATAACACAATAATATCTATTCACTCAATACGAACAATCACTATATAATATTACTATTAAATCTACTTTTAAACGTAATAAATATCAAACGATGTATACACGACAACAATCATTGCGTTACTGCCTAACACCTAAACGCATAGTCCAAAACACTCGGTTCGTCTTCCAAATGTTATCGTTTATCGCCTGTCACAATCCGTCCTTTCTTTCCAGTTTCAAGTGTTTTACTTTGTCCTGCGTCTCGGTGTCCTCAACGTCATGTTCCACGGTTTCCTCTTCTGAAGATGTCCCATGTGTGCTTGTTCCATCTTCCTGTTCTCCGGCTGTCGGTGTTGTAGCTGGAGTGTTAGAGACCTGGAGTAAAGGTGAAGTAGTTGGGGTATTTTTTTGGTGTATTCAGAATTTTCTTCACATGTGTAACATGACGTTTTATTGTCTTTCCATTGCCAAATAGTACCACTTGGTTTCCTTGGAATTGTAGTACTTCGTATTCATCTTTACCAAATCTAGTAACATGTTTGTATGGTATGACTAGGTTTTCGACCAGAACTTTGTCACCTGGTTTAATGTTTGTCTCTTTGGCCCCTCTTATTTTATCTTCGCTCATCTTTCCTTTATGTTTATTTAAAATATCATTATCCTTGGCTTCTTCGTCACCCTTTTCTTCCACTAGGTCGTTTATAAAAAGCAATTCAGATGATGACTTTCCTGTGGTTCCTTGGGGGGTAACGTTATACATGAGTACAAATTTATTAATTTCTGATTTGTAATTAAGACCATTTGCATGACATATCTGAAACCGTTTGCTTGTGGCCAGTATGGTGGTGTATTAATAGTCTCGATGTTATTATCGTTACAGAATTTAATGAATTCTCTGCTTACAAATTGTGGCCCATTATCTGATCTAATGCATTTTGGAATTCCGAATCTTGAAAATATTTCCGTTAAGTGATTTATTAAAATTGTAGATGTCGTTAAACGTAAAAATCTTATTCCTTGGTTCCTTGAATAATAATCAATTATAACTAAAACATGCTCTTGATTTGGTAGAGGCCCCATGAGATCGGTAGCCAGACACTGCCAGGGTGCCTCTGGAAAATTTTGTCTGGTCATCGGTGGATGTTTATTTGGTTGCGCGACTAAAAGACAATCGTGACAAGACTTCACAAATTTCTCAACTCTCTATCAGTTAGAGGCCACCAAACTTTTGAGCGTAGTCTCCGCTTCATTACGGTTTCACTAGGATGTCCTTCTCGTGCGCCAATTCCAGAATTTGTGTCCTTAAAGATTGTGGTATTACAAGCTTATTTGCTCTCAAAATAACTGGACCAAATGTAGTTAATTCTAATCGAAATGGAAAAAGAACATTTTTGTCCTTTATTTCCCAGAACTTAGTATTAATTTTTCGTATGGCTTCTGATATCTGTGGATCACTTTTGCTTTCTTCTATGACTTGAGAAATTCGCATAGCTTTCGGTGTATGCTGCTCGATGATATTGTAAATCTGTTATTCTTCATCTCTATCACTTGATGGTTCTTTTTCCAACTTGCAAAGTCTTGATAACGGGTCTGCAATATTTAGTTTCCCTGATTGATAAATTACCTTGAATTTGAATGCTTGTAGTCAGAGAACCCATCGTTCGATTCTTGCCGGTGGTTTGGATGATGGCTTAAATATTGCTTGCAGTGGCTTATGGTTAGTAACAAGTTCAAATTCGAGGCCAGGAGAGTATCTGCGTTCAACTCCGGAGAGACTTTTGCTGGCAAAAGATATCACTGTTGGAATTTCACCTTCAAACTGCACTAGAACAGCAGCCAGTGCTACAGGGCTGGCATCAGCAATTAACCTTGTTCGTCTATTTGGGTCAAAGTATGAAAGTGTAGGTGGTTTAGTTAGTGCTCGTTTTAGTTTTTCAAAGTTCTGTTGGTGGTTCTCGGTCCATTTGAATCGTACATCTTTCTTAGTTAACTCTCGTAAAGAATCAGTAGAACTACCTAAATTTGGAATACATTTTCCTAGGTGTGTCACAAGGACTAGAAAACTCCTTACTTCTTTTTTGTTAGCGGGTAGTTGGAAGTTTAAGATAGTTTGGATTTTCTTATCATCTGCATCTATTCCTTTGTTAGATAGCCTGTGTCCCAAGAATTCAAGTTCCCGAACTTTCATTAAACACTTTGGATAGTTAAGCCGAACATTATTTTCCTCAAAGGTGTCTAGCACTTTTTTCAGACATGCATCGTGTTCTTCCTCTATTGGCCCATATACTATAATATCATCAAGATAATTAAGTGCGGAATTAACACCAAACATTAGGCGTTCGTATCTGAACATATTCTTGTGCGTTATAAATGTTGTAATTGGTCAACTTTCGATGTACAGTTCTAATTGATGATAGGCATTCACTAGGTCTAGCCTCGAAAAGAATTGTGCATTTCTAAGATTAGTCAAGAACAAATCAAACGCAGGAATTGGATAGTTTTCGCTGAGGATTGCGTCATTAGCGCGACGCTTGCCGATGCATATTCTGATGTCTCCAGTTGGTTTGAAAACAATGACCATGGTGATATCCAGCTAGTTGGTTCAGTCACTTATTCTATTATGCCACTCTCCAGAGCTTCTTTCAACTTCTCTACTCAACTCTACAGATTCGGAGACACATATGTGTGCTACCCTTTTGTACGTTATTAGGGCACTAATCAAACACAAGTATAACACAATAATATCTATTCACTCAATACGAACAATCACTGTATAATATTACTATTAAATCTACTTTTAAACGTAATAAATATCAAACGATGTATACACGACAACAATCATTGCATAACTGCCTAATACCTAAACGCATAGTCCGAAACACTCGGTTCGTCTTCCGACTTTGCACTATATCTCCAAATGTATGCAAAAATTTGCCACAGTTGTATTTACAGGAGTATTTACTTTTTTTTATGACAAAGAATATATACAACTATAATAATCTGTTTGACTCGCTAGGCTTAATATTCCAGAAATTGCCTGAATTTTTTTGTCATTTTATTATTTTATGATATTAGTGCTGCAGGTATTTTAGTGATAATTTTTTTAAGCTGCGTTTAAAATGTGTACGTATTTTGATTTTACTAAGGAGGGTAACTTATTTATTAAAATAAAACATTGAATAAATTTAAGTGAAATTATATTAGGAAAGTGGTATTTGTTTCAATTTCTTTAAAGCGAAATTTAAAGATATAACTGAAATATGGAAGGATATTTTTGGTTGTGCCTTTGACAGCTAAACTAAGCACGTTTGTGCACTTTTTTCTGAATTAGATTAAGTTGTTAAGTATTCGTGGACAAGACCCTTTATCTGCAACCTTTCCCGAAAATCAAAACACCGATTGTTCAGTGTGCTTCCTATTGGCTGCCTGTGTATTTCCTCGGAGTATAAAAGTTTTATTGAGTGTTCAACATGGGCTTCCTGGATCAGGTAGGATACTTGGTTTTGGATGCGGCGTATTTCTGTTAGAAATTCCGATCAGGCGGATGAAATTTTTTTTAACAAAATTTTTAATCCCAATAATAAAATTCCAGGCGAATTTAAGGTTCTGTACCAAACAACACCACTCCGGAAAAACGGGCGACGTTGCTATTAAAAAATATCTGACTGTTCAATATACAGTTAAGTTAATTTAAGTTTAAATAAGGGCTTATTATTTAAAATATATAGGATATAAAATATAAAATTAAAACATTAAAATTACACTAAGTTTCTATGTACAAACATAAATTTCTTTCTCTTTCTAACAAATATTTTAAGTATACGGCGAAATACCGCGAAGATGCTTCGCCTTCCGCTAGTGTGTTCAATACGCAGTGGCAGAAACAAATCGACACGACTTACACCAATTCAGTTACAAAATTAATATAAAATAAATGTCATACCGCGTAAAAATAAATCAAATTTCCTAAACTATATACACATAAGTGATTAAAGTGATCTGAACCAGAGAAGATTTACTTGGATGCAGCCCAGGGTACCCTGAAGAAAATTTATGGCATATGGTGAATTTTAACACGAGAAAAAGGTAGGCGAACATCCGTCCTTAGTATTGTTACAGCAAATTAATTAATCTTTTGAACCAGCTATTTAAAGTTTTTGTTTATTTTTGTACATAAAATAAAATGGTCCTTCGCCCCAGGATCTTTTAATTTTGCTTAAAATATTAATTTTTTTAAAACGTAAAGTCGCCATATTTAAAACTCATTTCCTGTATTAAATAGCCTGTCACACATCTTTTCTTTAAATTTACATATTTCTCCGCTAGGTTTGCAAGTGTGCATTTTCTACCCAAGCGCACCGTTCCTTGATCGGTGGTGGGGTCACACGTGCTACATCGATAAAATAAATCAAAATAAACAAACATAAATTCAGTGTCAACCTAAATACTGACCAGTGCATATAAGAGCCTAATCTATTTTTGCTTATTTTATCTCGCGAAAGAATTTCGGGAGTTTGGCAAGTCTTTAGTACGAGAGCCTATAGTAAAATAAATAAATAATATTATCTGAATAATAATTAAATACATTTTTTTAATATTTCATTTTCTCAAACATGACTAATAAAAGTAAAAAATTTATTCTGCTTCGCAACGTAGAGGTTAAAAGAGTTGAAGAAATGCTAGAAATTGGCCAAAAATCTTTAATAGACAAATCTTTTTATGCTAATTTTATAAATAGATTTGAACACTTAGATACTGTTTATGGCGCCTTTTATGAGCAACATAATAATATTCTAAAAATATTAACCTCAGACGATGACTTTGAGGAACAGGATAAAATATGCAAAGGTTTTGATAACAAGTATTATGAAATCAAGGCTATTCATTTTCAAATGGCAGATAAACCTCAAAGTTCTTCATTAATAATGCAACATTCTACTTCTTTTTCTGAAGGTTTAGTCCCTAAAATTAAATTATTAAAATTTTCTGGTGATTTTAAAAATTTTAACGCGTATATAGACGTATTTGATGCTCTTGTACACAATAACTCAAAAATTTTAAATATTGAAAAATTCTCTCACTTACTCTCTACTCTTGAAGGCTCGCCAAAAAACTTAGTTCAATGTCATCCCTTATCGGCTGCCAATTATATAGTTGCTTATAATGCTTTAAAAGGGAGATTTTCAAATAAAAGACTTGCTACTGCGCACTGGAATGAAATTGATAACGCTCCACGCTTGACAGGCGAAAATCCGCAGATGCTTAGAAAGTTACTCGATACTTTCGTAGAAAATATCGCCGCTTTACAAAACATGGGTTATCCAGTAGATCAATGGTCTTTCGTATTAGCCCAAATGCTATTTAAAAAATTAGATACTACTTTATTGTCTCGCTTTGAGTCGGTATATGCTTCTACGGAGATGCCATTATATGAAGAACTTATAGAATTTCTAAAAAAACAATGCACCGCTTTAGAACCGCTAAATTCAACAATTAATCCCCGCTTGCTTAAAAACCAGAATTCTAATCCCCCTAATCGCTCAAATACATTTTTTGCTTCTTCAAATTCCGCTCAAAATAATAATTTTGAAAATCGCTCTTGCTCTATTTGTAAAAATACAGATCACTTAATTTAAAATTGCCCTACATTATTAAATACAAATCTCAAAGAAAGGTACTCGCTAGTAAAACAGAAACGCTTATGTGTAAGCTGCTTAAGTAACCACAACAGTAAATTTTGTAATTCCTCAACAGCTTGTAGATTTTGTAACAAAAGACATCATTCGATTATTTATGATAATGAATTTGTTTACCGCCCGCATGTAAATAATGACCCGCAAACATCGCAAACAACATCGCTTTTAATTCGAAATTCGATGCTAAATAAACAAAGTGACAATTTCGTGCATCAAAGTAATAATTCTACTTCTGAAAATAATAATGCTGCTTCTCAAAATAATAGTACTTCTCTAAATATACCAAATAACTCTCAAAATTCTAGTACAATGTGCGCATTAACCTTGCAACATGAGTTTGGCCCCCGTACTACATGCAATTTAACCACCTCAAATAATGTGTTACTGCCAACTTTAAAAGTTCATATCAAAGACAGCTTTGGAAATTATCATATTGCACGTGCTTTAGTAGATTCAGGCAGGGAAACATTTTATATTTGCAAAAAACTAGCTAATAAACTTTGCTTAAAACCAAGAAAACTGTCAATGAATATTTACGGTTTAGGTGGCATGAAAACATTTTCTAAAAATGGCAGTGTCTCTTGTTCTATTAAGCCGTTAAATAAATGTGAACCAATTTATGAATTTGATGCAATTATTATGAAAAATCTTTGCTCTGACATGTCTTTTTGTAACATTGACACAGAAAATTGGAATTTCTTATCAGATTTAAATCTCGCTGATGACAGTTTTAATATTCGCGGTGAAATTGATATAGTTTTAAGTGCGAGCTTGTTTTCTACAATATTACAAGATGGAAAAATAACAATAAATAAAAATTTGCCTAGTTTTCTAAATTCAACTTTTGGTTATTTGGTCATGGGTAGATTTAAAGAGGGAGATTTTTCTCTTTCACAAGGGTATTCATATTTGACACCTAATTGCTATGAACAAATAAATAATACTTTAACAAAATTTTGGTCTCAAGAGGAAATACCTGTTAACAAGATTTTATCCCCTGAAGAGACAAAATGCGAAGAAATTTACTACAATACAACACACCGCACAGATTCTGGACGCTATGTAGTTTCTCTGCCCTTTAAGGACACGCTTAATGAACCTAAATTTAAAAATTCAAAATTAACCGCTTTAAACAGGTTCTTTTCACTTGAAAAACGATTAATGAATAATCCAGAACTGCAAATTCAATACTGTAATTTTATGCGCGATTACTTAAATAACGGTTTTATGGAACTTGCTAAAACAGAAGATTCTGATGACTATGCTTATTTCCTCCCGCATCATTGCATTTTACGCCCGCATGCAGCAACTACAAAAACAAGAATAGTTTTTGGTGCTAGCTCGAAAGATGCTAATTTAACCTCGCTAAATGATACCTTACTAATAGGTCCCAAATTACAAAAAGACATTTCGAGCATTTTACTAACTTTCAGATTAAATCCTATTGCTATAACCGCAGATATTAAAAGTATGTATCTTCAAATATATTTTAAAAACTGTTATTTTTGGTGTAAATTCTTCGCCGTATCTTTCTTTACGAACTTTGAAACAATTAGCTATTGACGAAAAAGAGAATCATGAAATTGCAGCACAGTTTCTACTCTCAGATATTTATATAGATGATCTGGCCACGTCTTGTAAGAATATTTCTAGTGCAGTAACCCTTCAAAAGGAATTAACTTCTTTACTACAAAAAGGTGGATTTTCTTTGAGAAAATGGGCAAGTAATAGTAAAGAGTTTTTATCTTATTTACCTAAAGAACACCTTCAAGATGAGGCATTTGTTTTTGATTTAGATGCTACCTCCACAATAAAAATTTTAGGGCTTAAATGGAACCCAAATTCTGACTCCTTCTTTTATACTGTTAATCTTGTTCCGAATGTTTGCACAAAAAGAAATATGCTTTCCGATCTAGGAAAAATTTTTGACCCTGTTGGGTATCTTAGTCCTTTAAAGGTCGTTGCTAAATTATTAATTCAAGACCTGTGGAAATTAAAAATAGATTGGAATGAAAATGTACCGCAAAATATATCGTCTCAGTGGGAAGATTTTAAAAATCAATTACCAAACATTTCAAAAATTGAAATTCCGCGATACATAAATACACAAACTGCAAAATACTTTGAACTTTGTGGCTTTTGCGATGGTTCGCTTAAAGCTTACGCCGCCGCATGCGTGTATATACGCATTAATTTTGAAAACAAAGTTGAAACTTTTTTGCTTTCCGCTAAGTCAAAACTTGTTCCTATGAAGGGCTTAACAGTCCCACGCATTGAACTTTCTGCAGCATATTTACTAAGTAAATTAATCAAATTTATTTTAGAGACCTTCGTAAATCGTATACAATTTAAAAATATATATACTTTTACCGATTCAACGGTAGTGCTACATTGGCTTAACGCATCTCCGCATAAATGGAAACCATTCGTGGCCAATCGCATATCATTAATTCAGGAAAATGTGCCTAATGCAATTTGGAAGCATATACCCACAGATTTAAATATTGCCGATTACGCATCTCGTGGATTATTTCCCGAACAACTTGTTAAAATGTCTGCTTGGTGGCCAGGTCCAGATTTTTTAAGATTCGGATGTATTTCGGAGAATGTGATAAAAAAAAGAGGAAAGAAAAGCTATCGCGTTAATTACATTTTGCTCTCTAGATTTCATTGATTTGTTGCTAGAAAAATATTCCTCGCTTGCCAAAATTTTAAGAATAATTGGTTACGTGCAACGTTTTATTTTTAATGCGAAAAAGAAACAAGCAAAAAACACTTTTTACAAATTTTGAATTACAAGAAGCATTACATGTTATCATAAAACGCACACAAGATTTATTTTTCTCGTCAGATATCGAAAATATTTTAAATAAAAAATTACCTTCAAAGCCGCTCAGAAAATTGGGTGCATTCTTAGATAAAGATGGTATATTAAGAGTGGGAGGCCGCTTACAAAATTCATTACTAAATTACGATACAAAATTTCCTATAATTTTACCCCGATGTGGCCGTTTGACAGATTTAATCATAGAAGATACGCATAAAAAACATTTTCACCCTGAAATACAAACGCTACAATTTCTTTTAGCACAGAATTATAGGATTTAATCTCCGCGCCGCGCTATTAGAAAAATATTATTTAAGTGCGTAAAATGTTGGCGCTTAAACCCTACTACTTTAACGCCTTCCATGGCAAGCCTTCCAATACACCGTGTTACACAAGCAAAAGAATTCTCAGTTGTCTCTATAGATTTTGGAGGTCCTTTCTTTATAACGCTCGGAAAACATCGAGGTTCTAAAAAGGTAAAATCTTATATTTGTATATTTGCGTGCTGCGCTACAAAAGCTATACATATTGAACTTTACACGGATCTGTCTACTGAAAATTTTCTTTGCGCCTTACGCCGTTTTATTGCACGACGTGGACGTTTAACACAAATTATTTCAGATAACGGAAAAACGTATGTCTGTGCTAATAAATACCTTCTTAATATAATGAAAAGACGCAACCGCTAAAGAAAAAATTAAATGGGTTTTTCTACCGCCATATAGTTCTCACTGGGGAGGTTTACATGAAGCTGGTATTAAATCGGTTAAAACGCATTTAGCCCGGGTTATCGGAATGCAAATATTAACGTAGGAAGAGCTAAATACAATCTTGATACAAATAGAATCGTTTCTTAATTCTAGACCGCTTCAACCTATGTCTTCTGACGCTAATGACTATTCAGTTCTTACACCAGGACATTTTTTATGTTTAGAGCCACTTAGTTGCTTACCTGATCCTGATGTATCACATTTAAAAATGAATAGGCTTGATCGTTTTCAACTTTTAATAAGATTACACTCAGATTTTTGGTCAAGATGGCATTCTGAATATTTACACACCCTTCAACAAAAATCAAAATGGCTTAACCCTGAGATTCCTTTAAAGGAAAACACGGAATTGTACGAGTAGCCGGGGTACGCACCGATCAAGGAACTTATATACGCCCGCTAGTTAAACTCTGCCCTTTACCAGACTCTTAAAATAAAACAAATGCAAACGTCAGCAATTAATTATGTCTTGTGCTTGTATCATTACAGAATTTTTAATTTTTTTTTACTAAATTTCGCAAACTCCCGTTATGCAAAATTGAGAGGGGAGTATGTTCAATACACAGTTAAGTTAATTTAAGTTTAAATAAGGGCTTATTATAGAAGATTTACTTGGATGCAGCCCAGGGTACCCTGAAGAAAATTTATGGCATATGGTGAATTTTAACACGAGAAAAAGGTAGGCGAACATCCATCCTTAGTATTAATACAGCAAATTAATTGATCTTTTGAACCAGCTATTTAAAGTTTTTGTTTATTTTTGTACGCTGACTAAACTTAGTGTTTTGTATTTTTGTTCTATGCGTAAACATAATTTGCAAGACAAGACGTGCTAATTGTGCACATTTGGCGCGTCGTGGGCAATTTGTGCAAAACGTCATCAAATGCACAGTTGTGCACTTTGGAACATCCTTGGTCACCAATAACCACTGACCATCGCTTCATTTGCTTTATCTACGGCCAGTACCTCCGCTTTAACTCCGCGGTAACGGTGAGAGATAATAATCAATTTGTAAAGCACGAGAATAACGGCACGCCCATTTTCTTACGGTACTTCCCCGAAGTTTGTGTACTGTGGTTACACTTGCAAAAATGAGAGCCAATAATCGAATTTTTCATATGACAATGAAATTCAGTATCTGAGTAAAATAAAAATAAGAAATTTCAAATAAACTATTTGCATTTCGCAAAACAAGGATACTTGACTCTTCACCAGGGAAGGCTTTTTTGTAATTTACCGCTAATCAGGATGCCACTGCTAAAATTTGATAAACAGAAATTAAATTCTAGGTCATGCGCTAACTTTTATAACCTATACATTTTTTTGAGATATTAAAAATAAAAAGTTTTCCATTCCAATCAAACTTCTTGAAGCACGAGGTATAAACATATTTCCTTTCATTACATGCCGGTTAGCTTTAAAGTAATATTAACGAATATTGTCGAATAGGGTTTAAAAGCCAGTGATAATTTTACCTACGTCATTTATTAATGAAAAACGCTAATAATATGGTAGATGGTGTAACCTGAGAGGCGAGCGTGGCGCCGATGGTTGTGTGTTTGCTTTTCGGCGCTCAAAGTTCCTAGCTCAATTCCGAGCTGAGGCAGACTTTGTTAAGAATACATAATGCGCTCACCTTCTGATGGGTTGTTGGTTGCGCGCTTCATCAGTAATATGCTAAAATTACCTCTTAAATAGCGTCGTTCGGATTCGAAGATAAACTATAGGTCCCATATACCTGTGTAAATTACAGCTAAAACACACAGCATGTGTGAGCGTGACGAAAATCATCGTCAGGTAGCTGGGAACAGAACCACAGTCAGGTGGAGTATTTTTAAATTCTAAAAAAAAACGATGGAATTATGTATGTGTCATTTCTAAATGGCTGAATTTTTGAGGGGTAATTAGTAACAATAATAAGTTATGAAAAAATGCCAGACATTTTAGAATCAGAACAAAGAGACCTATTATATATGACATACATTTTAAATGACGTAAACAAGCTTAATTTCAGAAAATCGGTAAATTTCTTTTACCTGGCACTTCCCTGCTAATTAATTTTTTTTTTCTTAGGAACAGTGAAATGTGACCTAATTTAATTCCTCACATAATTACTTGGTAAGACAGATACATATACTCCCTTTCCAGATTTTTTAATTGGGCGCCATTTTCTGCCACCAAATTGGATTCTTACCACTGTTTTACCAATTCCTATCGACGCCACACTTGATTTTTGGAGATAAAGTAAATTGTATAAGTAGTTTTTACACTATTTTTTTATATACCGCGATTTTGTTTGGTTATATTGAATTCCTACCACAATTTTACTAGTTTATCTTTATATCACATTTAATGCTTATACAAAATTTGAAAATAATCTGATAAATAGTTTTTCAGCCTGATTTGGATTCATAGCAAAATGTTATCAGTTTATTTTTATGTAACACTCGACTTTTGTGCCAAATTTGAGGTAATTTGGATAAATAGTTTTTAGTGATCATTTTTTTAACATTTCACCATGCCGGCATTTTGTACCACCATAATGGATATTTACCAAAATGTTACGAGGTCATGCCCATAAGACATTTAATCTTTGACCAAAATTTGGAGTCGATCGGATTAATAGTTTTTAGCTATGCCCCAAATTGACAGACAGTCAGAGGAGGGGTTTTATTTCATGGTTACAAACATTATATTTGACCGCCATTTTGTTCTGCCATCTTATATTCGTACCACAATTTTACCAGTTAAGTAGTGTTTTCATGCTGATTTTCTTACCAAGCCGCTATTTTATCTCGCCATCTTCTGTTCGTACCAAAAATGTATTAGTTAATTTCTAGGTAATAATTTATTTCTCTGCAAAATTTCGGGTAAATTGGATAAGTAGTTTTTTAATAATAATGTTTTTAACATTTCACCAGGCCGCCATTTTGTTTCGCCATATTGTAT
Source organism: Kuschelorhynchus macadamiae (assembly GCA_030620095.1). Classification (NCBI taxonomy): domain Eukaryota; kingdom Metazoa; phylum Arthropoda; class Insecta; order Coleoptera; family Curculionidae; genus Kuschelorhynchus; species Kuschelorhynchus macadamiae. Next base: position 267,931 of record JAUTXW010001081.1, read on the forward strand.
TCATACCAATATTTTACCAGATGATTTCTACCTAATAGTTGATTTTTATACAAATGTCATAAGTATAATTGTATAAGTAGTTTTTTCGTAATCATTTTTTTAACATTTTACTAAGCCGACATTTTATTCCGCCATATTTGATTTTTACAACCAAAATGTAACCATTTCATCTCCTTGTAACCCTTGGTTTTTGAAAATTTTATTTCAATCGGATAAGCAGTTTTGGAGCTATGCCGCTTAGAGACAAACCGACAGACCGACGGAATTGAGAAAACGTTTTTTTTTTGGCATCTAACGACTCTAAAACGTGAGGATCTGTAAAAACCTGGGAGGGTGATTTTTTCACGATTACAATAGTTTCCTTTTACTGCGGAAGTAAAAATATCAAAAAAAAAAAAGTTAAATATTCAAGTTTTAAGGTATTGTCTGAACCGCCAGGATTAAAAAAAAATATATCTGCCAATTGGAAAGCAAATAAATGAACATCGACTTTATTATTTTAAATGAATAACCCTGTATTAATTATTAAATGGGTCTCGTCTTGCCTATTATAAAGATAAAGAAAGGCAATCGAGGAAACAGACAAAAATCCCACAATAAAAATTTCACGCTCATCCTTTGCTTCCGAATTGCCACTTTTGTATTTTTTTGGCAAATCCTAGAAGTACAGATAAAATCTATAAACTTTTGTATTTAATATTTTCTTATATCTTTCAAAATAAAGATGTACACCCATTTAAAATAAATCACACATAATAGGTATAAAATAAAACCAAGAAGAATCAAGAGCTCTAAGCTTAAGCCGTCATTATGGACAACATAAAAGACGTGTAAAATATACAATTGCGTGTTTTCATCGTTCATCATTAAATGTGGGTAAATTTATAAAAGCCGACTTTTTTTGATAGGTTATATATTTATCATTAGGTAATTTATAACGACTTCATATCCTAAAGGTCATTTTCTAATTTTTCCTGCAACAAAACATAACAAAACACAGCCAGCTATAGATGGAAGGGAGCTTAAGCGCTGAAAGGTGCAGTAATCTAAATTTTCGCCACATGTATTATTTTAATGACTTAAACAACATACTGCCCTCTTCTCACAGTTGCTTCCTTACATGAAGATTCTCGTATAAGTGACAAATATTGAGAATTCGTAATATCATAACGTTTTTTGATAATTTGAACTACTTCCTTGATCGGTGTCTTAAGATATAATCATTATACAGGGTGTCCCACGGAAAAGTAACACATTTTGGGACATAATAGCTCAAAAACGAAAAGTGATACAGTAGTTCACCATATGGTCCACCGGATCCATCTAAAGTTTCTTCGTAAATTTCTTCATTTTTTTCTACATCCGCAGAAAATATATTAAATGGAATACCCTATATATTCTTAAGTCCTACAAAATCCTGATACCTACTTTTCAAAAATACATAATTTGGATATATTAACTTTACATTTTTAGTTAAAAATTAATTTGTAAATATCTTGCTTAATACCTACAAACTTCTTCCGATATCATAACTTCATAAGTACAGTGCGAATTGGAACAAATGTATGTATGACATGTCGTATCGACCATAAAATAAGTTTGTTGCTAAATGTGGTTGTCAAATGCAATCTAGCTGCATTTTTTATCGATTTCTGAAATATTTGGCCAAATTGAAAAAATATTTCTCGTAATAACATATGCAGAAACAAAATCAATAACCAAAAAAATCCCTCATCTACAAAGTCGATTTCGTTACGGGTGCAACAATTTAGAGATACAGCCTCTTTGGAGAAAATCAAACGAGCAGTTATGTTACTAAACAAAGTTTCAGCTGAAAGGTAAGTTTTGAGTAGCAATAATTACAAAATATCTATTCGGAAAATAGCCAGCCCATTGATGATGTCGAGAAGTAAAGTAGAGGGAATTTTTTAAAAATATCAATATATTTAATTTATCAAATTTAAAGCATACAAAATTCAAACATTTCAACGAATTGTACACTACGCTTTCAACAAAACTATATATGAGAGACAATTGTAGATTTATCAAGAAAATGTCCTAATGCACAAATAATAATATCAATTTGAAAGGATTCGCCAATAGTAAATATTTGATGGGCGGTGTTTTCCACCAAGGTATACAGTCCTTTTTTCTTTATTGAGAATACTGTCTTTGGAGCTAACTACATCAATATGTTAGAATTTTTTTTTGCCTACAATCGAGTTTTTTTTTCTACCAGGTGGATAGTCTGGAGAGGTTCCATTCATGTCCTCCATATTCCCCAAATCTAAAGACGACGGACTTTTTTCTGTGGGGTTACGTAGAGAAATTAAAATTGACAAAAAATGTTATAGGATTAATTCCCCAGCAAATGTTTTAAAATGAATATAGAAATTTCCTCTTTAGATTGAGAAAACGTGTGAACCTTAACGTAGGGTGCATAACACTGTTATTGCTATAGCTGAGATTTGTTAAATTTGTTGTGTCAATTATTCACGAAAACAAAACTTTGAAAAATAACACGTTATTTTAATGAATTTTATTTATACCATTGAATAGATTTATAATTAGATTCAAAGACTACCTTCTAAAGACAGGTGGTAACTAAGCTTTCACGTCCTGAAAACACAAAATGCGTAATATAAATTGTTTTACGACAACCCAAAAATAAAGGCCAAACCTGGATTAACCCAAAAAGGTGGTGTAATAATTATATAGCACGATTACGTGCGAAAATAAGTGATTTAATATAAAACAAATGCATTACGGCTAACAAAAAATACCCAGTGAACCGATTTGTGCAGCTGCCATCACCTATTAGGGATGGGCATATAGGTTACCCGTAAATATAATAACAATAGATAATTTTAGAAAAATAGATAGAAATTTATCATATAAGTGTTTTTAATAAACATATCGGCTTTCATTCAAAGAAAAGTGCTTACATGATTTAAAAACTAGTGAAGAATTCGGAACGAATCCTCTCCGCTGTAATATTTGATGAAATGATTGGGTTGATCTATCTTACACTTAGGCTCAGATTTATAAGTAAGAAAGTCGTTGGTAACTAAACATTTCTATTACTGCAGTGCAGACCAAGGGCCGGACCGACAAGGTCCTTGCCCTCGCTACGTCTATCGTCTATCTCTAGTTAAATCTATTTGTTACGAACTAACCTAATATACCACACTTTGAACACGATGCCTCGTCAGCATGCTCATATATATATATATATATATATATATATATATATATATATATATATATATATATATATTAAACAATTGCCAATATATTAACAATAACAACTTGCTATACAGAGTGATACTACACCTTCCCCTTTTTAAAAAAATGATTTAACTACTTGTTACATCATTCTTATAACAAAAAACAATTTAAATATTGTTACACTCTAAATATTTTAAGTGCTCATTATATAGGTTTGTCGACCAATTAATAAACAAAATAAAATAATATCAAATTAAACAATAAATCAATCAATACACACCAATAATTATATTCATAGCATTTTTTCGGATGGTATACATATAGTCGGATGTACGCTAAATATAACAAAAAATTATGTTTTCTTTTAATTAAGACAAAATGTATTATGTATTATTAGTTTCATATCATTAGATATGGATTATTACATGCATTATTAGATTGAGACCATCAGATGTTCATTTTTATTGCGTCATAGGTAGCTTTTTAATTTTTTTTTAAATTTTAGCGCATTTTAATTCCTTTCTCCACCGATCTTTAATATCTTAACTACTTACTTTATACTTTACTTCCCTTGTTTATTTTTCACTTTATATATATTTCGTATTTTGCATGCATTTTAGCAATATATTTTTATTTTTACAGTCTACCTCAACTGTACCTGTAATTGCTTGACTTAACTGCTTCGTACAATTTAGAACAATATTTGAGGAGACCCGCGGGTACCCTATTTGTGCAATAATCACTATTTTCATAATTATTCCTCATTTACTAAGCAACACTCCCTTTCATAAGCTTAGATAATGACGCTAACGCTCAACTTACCACTAATGAATAGGAAAGTGCTCTTATTTCCTTGTTCTCTTTAACTCTATCTTTATACTTTCTATGTAGACCAGCTAAAATCGATACGGGTCGAGGACTTTCATACATTTGCGGATAATCAGGTCGTTCCTGTACAATTCTTAACTTACTTAACTTACTCATGCATTCTCCAACCTTTCTCATTTTCTTTGCAATTCCTAAACCATAATAACCTTGCGATCATCAGCCATCGACTGAAGCTAAGGCAATATTATCTCTATAGAAATATCACCATAAATGATCGGAATTTTGTGTTTAATCAGCGTTAATCTTTCTTTCATTCTTGTTAATATCCGGAGATATGCGGCTTAATTTCAAACTTACTAGGAGTAGAAGTATTTTATATGTATATATAGTATACATATACAGTATAGTAGTATGCTGCTACTGTCTAAAGTACCGCGAATTTTAATAAAATAGGCTTTTCGTTGTGCGAGAGTTGATAATTTTTCTTTTTGTCTTATTGAATGAAAATAGGTGTGACTTATGATAAGATTCAACTAAGAATATGATGCCCTTAACAATCTCTAAGTAATTTATAGCACAAGAGGTAATTTTGTTGCATCTGTAAAATTTATTATTCTATCGATAGTAGTTGATACTCTAGCAGAAACCTTCTCTTACGAAAAAAACTGTTTACTTCTAAATATCGGCAACTAATATTAAATATTATCGTTATCGAGGATATTATATAAAACTGAGAATTACGTCCACTATTGCTCGAAGCTTAAAATAATCATAATGAATTTAAATAATTATGACCTAAAAAGTTACCCATGATAATAAAAAGATCTGTTATTTATTCGATACATTTTTATTAGAATCTTTAGGTTAAATTTGGTGTTCGTGTATTTTTGTAAATCATAAATTATAATGAATAAGCATTCCCACATTAACTTTGTTTCAATTACGGTATTCTAATTTGGTCGCACTATGCCACGAATTTTTGTTATTTCATACTCAGAATTAGATATTAGGGCGCAGTCGGCCATCACTTGTTTATTGGAACAGTCAATGACCCACTGAATTCACATTTTATACCCGTGATGAAAGAAAATTTTTAAAATTCTCTAGCTATCCTGAAAGTTCATTTATATTTTTATTTAACTATGTAATGCAATTCTTTTAGCCCTTAGCAAAATTTCATTCTCAAAGAAATAGAAGAACGAAAAATAAGTGACATTTGAAGCAAACTAGCACAGTAATTATTAAGCCGAGAAAGATACCAAAGTAGGACGAGGTCGATACTTGGTGATTTATGAAACCGAGAAGGCTTTATTCTACGAGTGACGTTTTTGAATCCAATTTAATTATCGAAGTTACAATACAATTTTAGTCTATGAAAACTTAACGTTGTTAGATTTTATATTAATTATGGTGATAAAAGCCAGACAATTGTCATTTTGACATAGCACAACATGTAATTCTAGGTGGTTTAAGAAAAATTTTCTTCCGGTATAGTGAGTCGTTGTTTCAAAAAATTCTGTGTGATTTACATAAATTATCGTTAGGTACTCGTACTGAAAAGTTTAAAGAAAATCGGGGGAATAAGGGACTCCTGTTCAATTTATCCATGCTTTAATCAACCACTCATCAAACATCAAACCATGCATTTTAAGTCGTTCTTAGGTTTCGTATTATACATCCAACGAATCGTTAGCTCGCCAATTAATTTTTAATTTTACATATTGGCAGAAATTTGAAGTTTGTTATTACGAATTTCCTTTTTTAGGCATTTGCACTAAGTATATTTTACCAAGTCTGTTATAATCGACAGTGTTTATTTGATTTCGTTTCCGTGCGGCAAGGGTTTGGATTCGTTCGAGTTTTAGTTTACTTTAATATAGTTTTAGTTTATTATTACTTAACTTTAGTGCCTACTAATATTTATAAATTTCGAAAACACTGATCAGTTTGTTTGCGGGAGTTTAAAAAACCCTTAGACGGCCAGGCGAGTCGCTAATTCGCAAGGTGTTGTGGATTATCGAACTATCATCGGTCCATGATTCTGGTTCACGGGCGATGGCTAGAGTTTCGGACAGTTCGGTCAAATATTCGCCGTAAGCAACCTTTTACACCTAATAATAGGTACAAAATAGACAGAAAAATAAAACAGAATAATCAGTAACTCGCACTCGTTTATAGGCCAAGAATTAAATTTGTTACGTAATGCTTAATATTTTTAAAATAAATTTGGTACCTTCTATTATATAACTGAAAATATTCATCTGTTTACGCAATATTATACACTTGTCTACAATTTTATTCTTAAAGATTACAAATTTTTGATTAAACACACCCCTTGTCTGATAATAATTCTCGTACCTTACGCCTAACTCGATTTCGTCAATTTCAATTCCTTGCACTTGAACCCCCGTATTCACTAAAAAGGTTTAAGAGTTAGACTAGGTCTAGTTACCATGGTACTTAAAACTCTTAGTTCGCCAGTAATCTTTTGCTTATGTTACTGTCAGGGTGTAATTGTGACATTTAGAAAAATTATTTCCCAATTGTTAAAAATGTCATCTTAAACCTATAACTGTCAAGTTAGACCTGGTCTAAATTTAAACCTGTTTAGTGAATACGGGTGTAAATGTTTATATATTTATTATGCATATACTTGAAATTTAAGTCCTTTACAACAAAATTCCCGTCAATTTCGAACTTTTCCATATCTAAATTTTCTTCTTGAACCTAAAATAAAACCTTTACACAAAAACGCCGTTTTGGCTCATATGGTCATCAGCGGTCATCTAGAATACAGTATTTCCATTTTCCATTGTTATCCGCTATTACGCCAGCATATTTTGTTTATTCTATACAGTTCCACACGGCCGGCAGGATCTTTTAAGGCAGGTTCTCCATGTAATATTTGATGAATTGACTGGGTTGATTTATCTTACTCTTAGGCCCAGATTGATAAGTAAGGAAAGTCATTGGTAACTAAACACTTCTATTGACTATTACTGCAGTATACCCCAAGGGCCGGACCGACAAGTCTATGGGTTACGGACTAATCTAATATACCATACCTTGAACACGATTAAATAATTGCCAATATATTAACAATAACAACTTGCTATACTGGGTGATACTACACCACCAGCATGTACAATTATTAATCTCTGGGTTTTGGAGACTGGATTCATAAGTTCTTTGCTACTGGCATCTGACTATCTCCGCGGTTTGGTATGACTACTATGAATTTTGGTATATATTATGTGTCTTCCCTCAGCTGGGCACTGAATAATTTCCCTATAGAATTTCCTTTTATTTTCCTGTAAGTTTTGCACCACCTTACAAATTATATTATTATTATACTTTTATCAAAATTATTACAGCAGTTTTCTAAATAGATGCCAATTAGGTTTGCGTCCCCTACTAAATCTCAAATTGCTTCTGCCTTAAAGTAAGCAATAATTACTTACGAATAATACTCGATTAACTTTTTAATGCTTGCTATTTATTAGAGTACTCAACACGTATTTCGCCTTTTTGCGGCTTTTTCAAGAGCACTTCAATCTGATGCTGTGGTACAGACGTTTGGTTCGTTACTTACATCGTACGAGGGAAGTTTTGTAATTGTAAAAAATCATCCTTCGAATTTCTTTGTCGGTCTGCCTGTTCGCGGCATATCTAAAATCTACTTATGCGATTGACTTCAAATTCTACTCAAAAATTTAGGATCATTTGGGGATGAAATGGTAATATTTTGGTAAAAATCCAATATGACGAAACCAAATGACGCCCTATTAAAATGTTTAAAAAAAGATATGACTAGAAAAATTTTCCAGAAAAATCCAAGTTATCGAAAAAAAATGGCGGCTTAATGAAATATAAAAAAATCTGTCTGAAAAAATTACTTTTCAAATTTTTAATTCAGTAATCAGGGGGTTGATGATAAGGAAATTAATGTTCACTAATTTTTTTTGCCAATGGTGCCCCTTGAGGGACCCGCCGAGTGCTCACATATAGGCCGCCTGGTTCACAAAAAAAAAATGGTCAAAAAGAAAAATAAAAGCTGTTTTGATCCAATATCTTTCAAAATATTGCAGATAGAAGAAAATTGTTTTTATAGAAAATGTAGGGCAGACAATTACCTACAAATATGGTTATGATGATATTTTTCGAAAATGTAGTAATTTTCGAGATAAATTAATTTAAAGTCATCATTCATTTTCCTCTTCTCTCTTTTCTAAACAAAAGAAAAAATGTTGAGCTCATTAGCAAGTGGGCGGAAAAATCTGGCAATAAGTCGAGTGATTTTCTTTTTCATTTAAAGTTCACAATGCATTTAGAAAAAAACATCCGTGGCTACATAACATACCATGACATCATTTTTTTCAAGCTCAATTTTCACAAAAACTATGAGACCTGCAAAAAAAATCATGAATATTTCTTTTTAGCTACTAATCTGTTTTACATTTTTTAATTAAACTATTTTATTCTATATGCGATAATTTAGAACATATTAGCTTTTGTTTTTATTTTTCGACATTTTTTTTGTGAACCAGACGATCTATGTGTGGGCACTCTCCACATTCCTAAACCGCCCCTCGAGACATTTTATCAAAATTGAATTTATTTAATGGAAAAGTTACAAATCTGCGTATCAAAGCATAAGTAAGTATTTAAAAAATGTTTCACAAGGAACCAACAGCAGAATCAATACAATGTATTAAGCGATAATTGCACACAGGTAACGAATTATGTTTGTTACAAAAAATTGGTCCTATCTGTAATCTATAGATTCGATCAATCGCTTTAAAGTGATTATGGACCCAGAAAAGCTGAGATGTCTGTCCTTCATTTTTTGTAATATGCCTAAAAGCAAAACATGTTTTATTGAAAAACAGTACTTAAAAAATTGGGTATACCCCATAAATTAATTATTATTTCAATTCGTTAAGATTTAAATATAATATCTGTAAATATCAAAAGTAGACTTTTTGTGACATTTCTTGTAACACCGACAAGAATGTTTGGGACTATTTTTGACTTTATTCAGTTTTTGACTGAAACAAAACTGTTTACCTGTAACTTGTTTTCAAAATGGGAATAGCAAAAAGCCCAAATTATAAATGCAAAACCCAGAATCATTGAGTAAAGAAATATCTACTCGATTAGATAATTTTGTTTCTCAATAGCAAATATTAAGCAGTAAATGCATAATACCACTTTTGCGTCAATATCTTAACAATACGTGCCAAGTATCCACATATTATTAATTTAATACAAATAAGGCTCTAATGATCCAGGCTGTATTATGTTACAAACACTTTAATACGTTAATAAAAAAACTTTTTTCATTATTACCTTTCACTGTAATGGATCTCAATGGATTTCAAGAATATCAAAGTTGTCAATAAATGCTTTTAACTTCTTCTATATCTTCAGGACTAAATTCCATTTTTTTTTAAGGCGCTTTGTATTGAAAAAGAAGTTGTGGCTATGTTAGAATCAAACACTCTTCCTACCTTTATTCTTTCAAAATAATAATGTTGTACTTGTTAGTACATAGCAGTACCATTGAAGAGGAATTTTTTCTCCCTCTTTAGTTGCTTGTTCCATAAACTTGACAACCCTATCTATAATTTCTCTCTCTTCGCTGTGAAGCATTTCCCCATCACACCATTTTTTTTTGGAGCCATTAATGAGGTTTCAGTGAAAAAAATTATGTTCTTCAGATATAGAGATTAACACACGAAATACTGTCGAACAAAACACAGAGCTCAGCAACACCGCCACAAAAGTAGACTCAACTAAAACTTACCTGATATCATACATTATATTTTTGAGTTTACTTAAACACAAAACAGGTATGCTACTGATGAAGCCGGTCCTTGCCTCGTGATCGCTGGTAGTTGATAAGACAAAATCTGCCTACGACCGACACTATTAATAATGTTTTGCCACATGCTGCCCCATTGCGCCAGCTTTAATATTCCTGGGTGAATTGTATGTAGGAGAAACTAGATGTTTCATATCCACTAGACGTAAATATCCTTAACAAAGTATTAAAAATAAGTAAACCATTTAGTCTGCTATGACGAGCCGGTGGCCGAGTGCGTAAAGCTTTAAGTTTACACTGGAGTTGATGTCGCAGGTCCTGGGTTCGTAACCTAGGTGGGTGCCTGATTTTTCAAGTCTACAGCTAATATTAGTGGTTAAAAATCTAACAGGGAAGAGTGTAAAATGAATTTCACTGCCCACGCTGCCATTCACGCCGGTAACCAGGCCGGGGGGAACCGCATGTTCCCGTGGTAGTTTGTGGGTAAATTCACACTCCCCGCCATCGCATACCCTCTCAGGTGGAGGGGATGGCCGAGATTCGGACTCCTCGATAAACTGTAGGGCCTGTCTGGTTGACATTCCCCAGACGTAAATTCCTTCCCCATCCTTTAAGGGTGATTCTTATCCCCCTTGCCGCGCACCCTTCCACTCGCCCTATATGTACTTGTCGGAACAAAAAGTGTATCATCTGTAACAATCGGATGTTCGGGCAGGGTCACGTTACCCGAACAGTCCCGAACATCCACGAACAATTAAAATATGGGTAAATGTACAAGTTTACGAGCCAACAACCAAAGCAGCAGCAGCATTTAGTCTGCTGAAACTGAAAACTAAAAAATCGTTTTAAATATGCATACATATGGAAAAATAATATTAAAATTGCTGTTTCCGTGAAAACATATCTTAAGACTGGGGTACGGTTTAATAAGCAAGTACAAAAGCCAACAAGAAACTTGAAACTTACAATGAAGATTCCTAAAGATGTGTTGTGTTATCGAAGCCGAAACGTCAAAAGCCAATTTTTTAAATTGACCAAAAGCATGGAAGCCTTCGTACCATTCCCATGATAATAGACAATACTTTTTATTTTACTAGTAAAATACTCAAAATTTCACACTGCAAATCGGTTTATATTCAATTTTTTAAATTTGGTTTTAATTTATTAAACTGGAAATGAAATAACCGGATTTAAAATATATGGCTGGATATAAAATATGAATGTCATTTAAATTTTATTACCTTGTTTGGTACTATTTTAATTAGAAATGTATGTGACAAGTATATATTTTTTATTTATATCTGCGTAACAAATATATAATAACACTAAATTCATAATTGCTCATGTGAATTATTTATTTAATTTTTCATTTAATAAATCTGACTAAATTGGTTAAATATAAAATTCAGCATATTTTCTAATTAATTAAATATTATAAAATTGTTTTGCGGGCAAAATCAATAAAATAGCGACCGAATAATTTAATATACATATACAGCAATAAATCTATTTAAGAAACAATGAGACTCTATTTTAGCTAAATTGTATTTTAGTATTATATATTTGATTTAAATAAATTGTAGCCGTGAAGGACTCATCCTACCATTTATTTTCATATTTTTATGTTTTCGGGCTCTTGATATTTTTATATAAAGGGGTTCAAGACCTTGGGTCAAAAAGACATTTTCCGGAAATTGTCGTTATTTTCAAAAATGAGATGGTATGTTTACATAAATAAAGTATTGACGTTTGAAGTATATAAATACGATATGAACGTATGCTTAAAAGTTACGAGTTAATATAGTTGTAGCTTATTATATAATCATGAGAACAATAATTGATTTTGTTTTTACCTCATGCTATTAAAATATATTAATATATATTTTTAATCGTGAAAAAATCTGAGGTTCTTGCAGGTCGTCGGTCTGTCTGTCTGCCTTCTAAACATGGCTTAAAAACTACTGATCCGTTAGTACATTTTGGAAAAAAGTAACTAAATGCACTCATAGCTCTGAACTTTAAATTGTAAATATCATTAGCGTACATATACGAGGAAGTACTATATTTGAAAAAACATTTTAAGTTGATTAGGTCCCTACATAATTTTGCCAATTTTATATGTTTTCTGAAACATGGTGCTGCTGTCAAAATCACGAATGAGTGAATTCATTTTTGCGATAAGAGAGGAAATACTTTTAGTTTTAATGTTATTCGTAGAATCAGGATTTTAATAAGGAAAGCAAAAGCAAAGAGAACATAATTTATCTGAATATAATGCTCCTGTGAATAGATTTAAATACATGTTCTGAATGTTTAACGAAATTTTCCTTTTTATTCGTAAAGATGAAATGAAATGTTTTCTTTGGAAAGACTTTCTTAATAGTTAATTATTATATTACCTTCAATTGTTTGGGAATGGTTTCGCTGTATTTTACAATTTACTTTGACAGTAATAACAAAAAAACGGTAAGTCTTCTTCACCCGGAACTTCCTTGTTATGAATTCCTGTAATTATGAACAGTGAAGTCTGACCAAATTTATTTCTGCTCGTAGTCATTTGGTTACAGATATTCATATACTTTCTTTTCAAACATTGTTATTGGGCGCCATTTTAATTTATTAAATTCGTAGAATATTTTACCAGATTCTACCTATGCCGGACTTGATTTTTGGGTATAACTTATAAATTGAATAAATAGTTTTTACATCGGTTTTTTAAGACCCCATATCACATTTAGTTTTTGTGAAAAAGTCAATTAGATAAGGAGATTTTTTACGTTGATTTTTGAAATATTTTATTAGGCCACTATCTTGGATTCATAGTAAAATTTTATCAGTTCATTTCTTCGTAAAATTTGATGCTGGTGCAAAATTTGGATAATTAGTTTTTTTAATCATTTTATCAGACTGCCATTTTCTTCCGCCATTTTGGATTTTTACCTAATCTAATCAAAATTTCGTCAATCAATCGGATAAGTAGTTTTTTAGCTATACGGCAAACTGACAGACCGATGGAACTGAGAACATGTGTTTAGGCATCTAGAGACTCTAAAACGTGAAGATATGTAAAACTTGGGAGGGTGATTTTTTCAAGGTTACCAACATTTTATTTGCCCACAATTTTGTTCCTCAATTTTGAATTTGTATCACAATTTTACCAGTTCATCTCTATATCACACTTAATTTTTGCACAGAACTTGAAATCAATCTAATAAGTAGTTTTTTCAGGCTGATATTTTAAATATTTTATTAAGCAGCCAATTTGTCTGGCGAACTTGGATTCGTTCCAAAATTTTACCAGTTGGACTCTATGTAATACTTGTTTGTTGTGCAAAATTTCAGGTAAATTAGAAAAGTTGTATTTTAGTAATTTTTTAACATTTCGTTAGGTTTTGCAATATTAAAGTTTTACCAAAATGTTAACAGCTCATCCCCATATGACCCTTGATTTTTGGGCAAAATTTGGGGTCAATCGGATAAGTAGTTTTTTAGCTATGTCGCCCACAGACAGATGAAATTGAGAAAACAATTTTATTGGTGATTTGTTTATCCGCATCCAAAGTGGTTGAGTCTGAATGTTCTGTCTCCTCCAAAAAAAAAACCATTACAGGGTGGGTTATGACCTGTTTGATTAGATGTCTGAAAACTACAAAACAAATGGTATATCCATATATATATATATATATATATATATATATATATATATATATATATATATATATTCTTAATAATTTTTTCAGATATAAAATGTTTAAAACCTCTAGCAACATAATTATTTCTTAATAGTGTTAATACCTACCTAGAAAAAAGATTTTTAGCTGTATTTCTCTACTGTTACAGATCAAAAAAAATTACTGTTGAAGACCAAGCTTGCATGGTTGAAACGTTTAATAAATAGAAAGAGAGCAACATCAACATTACGAAAAATAAATATATGCCATTTCATCTTTTCTCTTAAGCCACAAATACCCAAGAAAAACAAAATTAGAATATTTATATATATATATATATATATATATATCTATATATCATATATATATATATATATATATATATATATATATATATATATATATATATATATATATATATATATATATATATATATATATATATATATATATATATATATATATATATATATATATATATATATATATATATATATATATATATATATATATATATATATATATATATATATATATATATATATATATATATATATATATATATGTATATATATATATATATATATATATATATATATATATATATATATATATATATATATATATATATATATATATATATATATACATTTCAAATGTGATTTTTATGTATTTATGTTTAAATTCAGTGTCAATCTCCATTGTTACACGACAATTAAATAATTGTATCGGTTATATTTTAATATGACTCTCATTCCAGAGAGAGAATATTTAAAGTTCTTATCGACATATTTGTATTACGTTAAACGCAGCTGACTATCTAAAATAAACCCAAGATGTTTAATTACATCAACTCAATTCTTGTTTCATCATTGTTAAACGAGCTATTACTCTATGTCTTGTATTAATTAGCAATTGGCTCTTTATAATTCGCGTTTATAAAGTTTAAAATTAGCTGTGCTCACTTGACTTGGAGATGCTCCCAAATCTAAATATTTGGTTTACAGAGGCAAGCAATAAACTTCGTGGTTAAGGTAGGTAATCGAGGCTACTACAGAACTACATAGTTATTGAATATACCTAGAATATACAAGTTGAATTTAAAATTATGACTATTCTCTCTTAATGCAATTTTCAGGGTTTTTTGTATATCAAGAAAAAATGGTCTGAATTATGTAACTCATATTGATATCCACATTCACTTTACAAGATTCGAAAAGGCTTACAAAGAAATTATTAAACATCATACCCAACCGTTTTAATGAAATTTAATGTTGGAAATGGATAGCACATACGGCATGCCAGTCTTTTTCACTCAACTGATGATTATTTTGAATGTTTATATTAGAATTTCAGAAAATTTGGCCTCATCAGCAAAAATAACATTTTGAAAGATTTAAATAAATAACTAAATACGTTTTATAATCGATGTTGGAAAGTAATTTTTCTATATACCACATGAATTTAATCTAAATATTCCAAACCTAAAAGTTTTTGTAGCAATTGAAATATTAAAACATATATTGGCAGGCAGTGGCGGCTCGTGGTAAATTATATTGGGAGGTCAATAACAAATTTAAAAATAGGCATACTTAAGATGAAAATAAATATCTTATCTTTAAATTGAGATTTAAATTCTCTTGAAGTTCAGGTCTACTCTTCGTTCTTTAGAATTGGAAAAATGTTGAATGACACGGTCGTTAAAATTGCACGCACATTACTTTTATAAACGATTTCTCGATACTTAACATTGCTAAAGCAGATAGTCTATCTTGGCCCAACTCCTCAACAAAATGTATAAGCCCTCGAAAAACCCCTGGATTTTCAGACAAAGCCGTTTTCATCACGACCAGTGCCAGCTCGAATGCCCCACAAAAATTTTACACAATCTATAATTTTGTTTAAAATATAATGATTTTTGGATAAATTTTCGTTAAAATCTCTAAGGGAACATTTCATGTGATCTGCAGAAAACGCATGTTTTTTATTTTTTCTTTTAAGTGTTTTAAGTCTTTAACAACGGTTTTGCACCATAACGAGTCCGACGAGTCCTTAGAAAACATCAAGCAAACATAACAGTAAAATGAGTTAGAGACTTGCCAAATTCACACATCTAGTTAGCTAACCATACTTCTGCGAAAGTTTCGATGAACT
>JAUTXW010001082.1:637500-690000 GCA_030620095.1 Kuschelorhynchus macadamiae
AGCCCGGACTCCGTCGGCTCCCTGGAATGGGATTTGGTTTTTGTCGCCAGACCGAGTTTATATGTCACTGTCGTAGCCAACTACCTAATTTAAGTCGATATATTCCGCGGCCAAATCCGTAAAAATGGGAATGAAACGAGCGTTCTCTGCCCCCCTTATTCGTTGGTAAAAAATCTCGCCAATCAGACGGGAAATCGCTAGTAAGATCGCTAGGCTTTTGTAGTCTATGATTTATAGCGGTAGTTTGTCAGATGACAGGCACAATCCTATTTTATAAAGAATACTAAGATTCCTCATATTTGTTAAAAAATAAACTTTGAACCATAGGGACTTGCAAGAATGTAGAGTTATAATATACAAAATTCCAGAAAAATATACTGTTCGTCAAATCGAAAGATTCTGTATTTCTAAAACAGGTTAACAGATTTTAAGGAGCTTTTTAAAAGTGGATAGGTTATTTAGTATAGGGTAGAAGTTTAGTCAAAAGGTAGGACAAAAAAAATCGGTTAAGAAGGTATCTGATTGGGGGGTAAGTGGCAGACCAAGACACATATTTTATTCTATATTAAAAATCTTTAAACTTTGAAAACTTCATACTGTCAACAAGAGTTAAAAATAAAAAAAATATAACACGATTTTAGCCAATTCAGCAGAGTTTTTCCTACTTATATGGATGTTTTTAAAGTTTTTTTCTGTTGGAAAGACATACTACGACTCAAGGGCTTCTAAATAATTAGAGCCATAGGTCCCATAAGTCTTAAATCAGGTTCTATTTTTGATGCTTAATTTATTTTGTTAAAAAACTGCAAGAGGGCCCAAAATTACTTGTTCGGCCACTGCTTGCCGTACTCAGACCTAGTACCCTTTCGGCAAACCTGGGCCTGCAAAAATTATATCATCACAGCAAATCGAATCAGCCTTAAACAGGTGAGCAACGCCCAATGACTACCAAAGAAAACTCGGTCAATACTAAAGTCTGTCAAGATCAAAATGGTATAGTACAAACTAATTAACACATCTAGTGATAATCGATATGTTAATATACCTTACATGTTCCCGGATCCTTACCACCCTAAGTATCCTGTCGATTATCGTCAGGGGGTTCCTCGGGGGAAGAGGGTGCTTATAATCATATAGGGAGAGATTTGAGGAGAACCAGAAAACTGATATTGGTCTGCTCGCTGGACTTTGAACCTTTTCTTAGCTGTTATTACCACTGATATGGATGAGGTTTCTTGCCTCCTTTATAGTTACATAAAAAAATTAATTTAAAGTACTGTTACACAAATATGAAACTACGAGGCACGTTGAACAATTTTAGTTGCAGAAAAATAGTACTATTCTCGATATTAAGTTTGACCACGAAATGAACATTATTTTCAACAAAGTACCCGTCAGTCCCGCTTTTGCTCTACTTGATTACGCCCATGAATATGTGAGCAATTTGCATAAAAAGCAATGCAAGTCTAACAAATAAACGTAACCGGAATGTTTCATTGGCTACAATCTACGGGCATTCGAATATAGGTAATTCAAAATAAGATCACAGCGCCGTAGCGTCAGAATTGGGTACTAACCTATTGGCCATTACGCCATTAATTTCGTATATTTGCTGACATAGTTTATTGTGTCTGTTGTCGTTCTGTTCAGTTCAGTCGTTTTAAATCGTTTTTTAAACTTTATTAAATATGACATTGAGCATATTGGAATACATGAAGTATTTAGAGTGCTCAACACACTCTAAATGTGTCGTTGAAGGAGAAAATGTCCTGAATGCCGGGCATCTAATTTTTGGGAGGAAAAACCGAAGCAACTAGTGGGTTTGTAAAGATTTATGGTGTATGCTTACAATTTAGTGCTTTTAATTCGAATCCTCATGAAATTAAAGGAACTTTATTGGTTGTTGATGAGACTGTAAAAATTAAAGAAAAGCACTGCTCATGTAAAGCTGGAAAGAGTGGTAAATGCAAGCATGTTTCGGCTTTTCTTTTGAAATATATCAGGTAAAGCTACTTTCATTTTAACTTTTGATTGATATTTAAGTATTTGTATTCTGTTTAGGGAGGACATTGAAAATCTGGAAGAAGTATCCTCAACAGATATCAAATGTGTTTGAGCAACGCAGAAGCTGGTCACAAAAGAAAGGTATAAACCTGTTCCCATAGAGGAAATGCCTTGCTTTTGCTAATAAAGTAAAAAATAAATTATTTGATTAAGATTTTTAATAAAAAAAATGTCAACCCCAGTTAATCCTAACTTTTAGTTTAAACGAAATCTATAACACCAGCAATAAAAATATGCTCGAAGACATTTTTAACCAATTTTTCTTTTTTTTATTTAGGTAAAACCAAAACTATTACAGAAGCCATTGAGAATGTCAGTTACATTTTACATGATGATGAAGGATATAACTTGAAGAAAAACCATAAATATTATGTCCAAATTCAAATGGGGATGGCTCTTTTGAACCTATTCAAAACTGCCTTTGTAGTTTTTGCTTCATAGGATACAAGTGTTTTGATTGTTGAAGTTGATTTTGATTTTTAATATTTTTTAAAAACGTTAAAAACTATAAAACATAAATATTTCCAAAACATGAAAGATAAATGACAAAAGCGACTTTGAGCTAGTGCAGCAAGATCTAAACTATTTTTCTGAGTGGTGCGTTTAAAATTTTAGCTCATGAATTCTTCAAAATATAATGTATTGTTTAAATTTATATTATTTTTATATAAGTTTTACCTATTTTAACAGACTATTATGGCCTTTAGCATTCAGGAAAACATTATTTTGTAAAATTTTGATTGTGCAAGTCTAATATAATATATATATATATATATATATATATATATATATATATATATATATATATTATTAACTTGTTGATCGTGAAGTCACATCCAGCTTTTTTTAATTGTAGGGAAAGTAATCAAGAGCTTAACATTGGACAGGCTTTTTTTAGCTGATAGTTTTTAATCTTTCCAACATCTCGACAGTTTATTTTCTGAGCACTGAGGAGGACAAGTCAAACTCTCAAAACGTTGCCAAAAATTAAAAACTATCAGCAATGAAAAGCCTGTCTACTATTAAGCTCGTGGTAAATTTCACTATGAATAATCTTAATTTGTAAACAAAAAAAAATTGTAAATTGAAAAATATAAATTAATCACTTGTCTGTATATTTATTTATTCATTCATTCATTCACCTGCTCTACAATACAAATTATAAAATATATAAATTCAATTACATGTATCAATATAAAAAAAACGGTAGTTTGCACTGGCTGAAAGAGGGTTAAAAATGAGTAATAAAACAAAAGTTTATTATAAATGTAAACACTAAACTACCGTTTCGGAAAAAAACAATTATTATAATAAATTACTTAATAAATCTTGAATTAGGTAATATTGGAGAAGGCAAATTTGTTATAGCACAAATAATAACAAATATATCTTCAGTTAGTGGAACAAGAGTTCAATTTAGTTTTCCGCTAAGAATTTTAAAAATTTTTAATCGTTGATTTGACCTCTCAATATGTACCCTAGCAGAAACAATTTTCGCATTTATTATGGCTTCCTCTGCACTAAGTTGTTGTTTTTGTTTAAGAAATGGAGGACTAACTAATTCTATTTGGTTTATTTGACATAAATCATCAATACGAAAGCCTTTATCAACCATCACTGCATCTTTGCGGGGATGTAACAAAGAAATTACATTACTTTCTTCAAAAATGACTTTATCGGAAGCCCTTCCACCATATGGTTTACTAACTATTAAGCCACCCGGAGATACCCCTGTCATAAATTTCACAGTCATATGTAATTTGTACTGGGAATAAAACCTTATTCTACAACATAAGTATTTTGGGGATTGCACACAAATTTCTGTGTAATCCAATACTAAACGAACATTCGAGAACTCTGTAAAGCAAATTGGCAGGGTACTCAAAATCTCATCCCTAGAAGGGAAATAAATTAAAGGTCTTAAAATCTTACTCAAGACAGGTAAAAGTTCATGAATATAATTTTTACATAACTCTGAAGATATATTAAAAAGTGCACATAGTGTTACATATCTAAGACTAGTTTCAAACTTCGTAAACAATAACATTATTTCTGCCTTGTATGTAATCGGTGTACCCTTTTATCTTTATAATAAGACTCAAAAGCTGTAACAATAGAATCAAAAATTTTAAAATTATTTACACCTGTAAAACTTTTAAGTTCACTGTCTGTCGTTATAAGTTCGCATACTGTTAATAGCTTATTAGAGTAGTAGTAGTAGTAGTAGAGTATTCACTTGCACTTCTGAATCCCTAAACGTTGGTTCACTACATAGTATAGGGGTTTCTGTTTCCATAGCTGCCAAAACACTTTGTGCAGCTTCAACATCTTCCGGGTCTTCTTCTTCTACAGTTTGACATTCCACAATGTTTATTCTTTCACTTCCAGCAGATACTAATACCTCTTGATGATGGCCCTGGCTCATCTATGTATGTTTATTTTTGAAATTCTACGACTTTTTCTATCTGAAATAAAACATAACCTCATAATATATGAAAATCAAAGAATACCAATTTTAACAGCCTACCTTTATGAAAATAATCTTTGTCTGAAAAATGTAATGAGCACAGTCGCATATGTTCTGAAACTGTCTTTCCAATTTTTAATGTTTTAATCCAAACTGCCCTTCGGTCCACCAGCTCTTTATTGCCAAGTTTGGTGTCCACAATCACTTTTGATTTTCCTTCCTTTGGAAATGTATGGAAACTGATTTCGGGGTTTTTTTTTTAGCCCAGGAATTACAATGAGATACACAGCAATAATGGTTCATATTTATTAACTTTTATACGAGAAGCAAAATTAGAATAAACGGAAATTATTTACTTTTGTCAATGTAAACATATGTAAATCAATAAAATTAATGGCCCATGCGATGGTTAGGTAACCCGTTCACAGAGGGCGTATCGCTTAGCAAGAATTACGTAGATTAGAACTAACAAAATTTGTTAGGGTTTGGTAGAGATATTTGTGGATTTCTAGACATATGTCTGATTAAAAAGTTCGTCTTGTCAAAAATGTCTATTCTGACATCGCGTTAGCAAGGCTCCCTTGAAAATTGACAGTTTTCATTAAAAATAAGCAGTAGAAGGAACCGATATATATGTTGGAAGGCTTAAACCCAAGGCCTGAATGTGAACAATTTGCTTATATTTGGGACACCCTGTATAGTATATTAGCATATGTATATATATATTTAGAATCGTCTCAGTGAGCTCGTATTACGACCGCCATCTTGACTTTTTTACAGGCAAAGCTAGTTAAGAACACTTGCATGATACAGACAAATCTTTTGATGGCCCACTCATGTAAATCGGCCCAGGTATTTGTAGATAAGTCATACTTATTCTACCTATATACATGACTGTTAAACACATTACCGTCCTTGGCATGCGCAGTTGGGCATTCGGCGGATTGAATCTGAATGAAAATATAAGGAAATAAACAACGTTGTGGACTTCTCCTGGAAAATACTGTTGGTTATGTTTCACATTAAGACAAGCCCAAGTAATAAATTGTTTCTTAATGAAGCTACATATTGTTATGAAAGGATTGAAAAGAAATTCACATAACAAAAAGCTGTACCAAATATTTTATCCAAACAGAGAGTTCTTCTTTTGGTATTATAGGATGTACAGGTTTTCCACTTAACTATAACTATAAGAGATGCAGAAGAACTCTATTAATACAAATTGTAGTTGTTTCTTTGCATTATCTTTTAATACTAACAAACATTTTTGAAAATCATTAAAAAATAGAAATATAGGCCCGTATTTTTAATTTTATATTATAGTTTCACTAACTGAATCTGTTCTTGCTTATATTCGCCGTTTTCTTTTCGATTGCACAATAATCTTCAGAGATCGATCCTCTCAATGTCAGAGTGCTATTGATGGAGTGAAGATCTCTGTATCGATCTCATGGAATCGGAAACGCAAGGAGAAAAAATCACATTATTTATCACGCGTAATAGGCCTCTTGTATACGTATATTTACAATAAATTGATATCATATAATACAATCACACTAAACAATATCAAATATCAAGTCTATTTACATAATTTTCACTAGAAAAACATTTAAATTAATTATTAATTCCCATCAGTGACGGCCCTTGTTAGCAAGCTTCTGTTGTGAAAAATTTGATAACTGGACTGATTTTCGACGTGATCTATTATGTAGCATACTGTAAAACAATTCTACTCTATAATAATAATAAAACTCAATGTAGCAGTTTTTTGGTATATTCTATTTTATATACATTTACATTATACAGACTGGTTACTAAGTACGTCAACACATTTAAATCAATCGCTTGACGAATTTTAAAACGAAAATTGATATTAACATGGGTATTATTTATTTTCGTTTCTAAGGCAAAGGGTGTTAAAGTTTATTTCTCGTGGTCTCTTGGTTTTAAAATAGGTACATGTTTACGTACTTTGAACTGTTTTAGTTCTTAGTTCTATTATTTTTAGTGTTGAACTGAATGCATTAAGCATTGATGTAATTTATTAATGGAAATAATAAAAAATAAATGTTTATTGTGTTTCTGTACATATACAGAGTGACCCTGTAATGGGGTACAGAACGAGACAACTAAACATTTCATTTGTTCATTAAACAAGTATGGTGCTCACAATTATAATATTATACGCCATTACAGTTCAATAGTACATATTAGCTTTGTATTGAACATAATATTATTTTGAAACTTAAAGCAAATGAAAAACCTATTCTTACCAAAGGTCCATTTAAATTTATTACGCTGCAAGATATTGTAATGGCATAATCCATGAAATTAATTAATTGTAAATGCACAAAAGAATGTAATTTAAGAAGTTTATACTCACGAACTCACAAACCTGTGATAACT
The DNA here is from genome assembly GCA_030620095.1 of Kuschelorhynchus macadamiae. Taxonomy (NCBI): domain Eukaryota; kingdom Metazoa; phylum Arthropoda; class Insecta; order Coleoptera; family Curculionidae; genus Kuschelorhynchus; species Kuschelorhynchus macadamiae. Next base: position 644,438 of record JAUTXW010001082.1, read on the forward strand.
CTTTCAATGTAAATTCTGAAGTGCAATTGCGTAACTGCAAAATTTGGATCCCTCCTGCAATTTTTCGGATCTGTGTAGCTTTTGGCCAGCACCTCGTACTTGGCGGTCTTACTAAAGTATATTTTTTTTTGTAAAATTAAATTTTCGATGTGCTCAAAACCTCGCTGCCATTATAGCTGGACCAGCTTGCAGTTATCTCCAGATTGTTCTAACAGCATCTGATGTTTGCCTCCCAATAATACTACAATAATACCGTCAGACGTAGATGAATTTTATATATTTTATGCTATTTGCTGCTGAACCAAGTTAATGTCTATTTTTCAGCGTCTATAGGCTTTTGAATATCAATTTCCAAACAACCAATTTTTTTATTTTGAAGTGTTTATTTATATTAAAGGTATTTAAATACTTACATCAAAATGGTCTTCTCATACAAAAACAAGTTAATGTCTATTTCACAGCGTCTGTTGGCTTTTGAATATCTATTTCCAAACAACCAATTTTTTATTTTGAAGTTTTTATTTATATTAAAGTTATTTAAATACTTACATCAAAACGATCTTCGCATACAAAAACATTACTGGTTTTTGAAAGCTCCTTTGGATCCCTCCTTAGCATCTATAGCTACAACTTTCTTCGGTTTTTGTCCTTCGGAACTTGGATAAAGGTTTTTATTGATGTATTTATATACATCAGCACTATACACTAACAATTGGGCATTTTAGCAGAGACATTTATTACATTTCATGTAATTCAACTGTTTTATAACATAAAAATTAATCTAAAATACAATAATAACCGCTGCTCCTTTTGTTTTCATGGTTCGCCGACTTAACGTTGCGGCGCACAGTGGGGCCAAACCACTATTTTTGGGAAAAAACCTCTTATCGAATTATGAACGTTTGAGGGTACTTTTAAATCACATCTATTGTATTTTCTTGTGTAGAATCGAATGCTGTCGTCGATTTGACGATTAGAGTGCATGGATATGAAATAGAGCAAAACAACTTGTAGTTATACTAGATGAATTAATAAGCAATTTTTTTTAACAACAATTTCAACCTATTAGATACAGTGAGTAATTGTTATAGGAAGTTTGACACCGATTCTAATTTTACCATATAAAGATCACGTATCTAAAATGGTAATTTTGAGTAGAAACCTCAAAAATACGGTTCTTCGCCTCCAATTGTTAATTTTAAACCTTATGTGCACCAAAAATTGAAAAAGTCAACTCGGCCTTCCGTCTTACACAATATACTGACATTTTGGCATTTATTAGAGTTAGATATCAGTTAGAATGATACCTATATAAAAAAATATATACAGTGTGTTTAAAAAGCCCGGGACCCCCAAATATTTCGAAAACGTGACGTTTCATTAAAAGGTGTCTTATATATAAAGTTTATAGATCTCCCCCTGGTGTATATTAAAAAGGTTGTTTTGAATATACAGGGTGCACTACAACTACGGTATAGAGGCAAAATTTACATTTTTTTAAATGGAACAGTTTACTTTTTGATTCATTTTCGGATTCTACTTTTTATTGTAGTCAAACTTTATGTAGAAGTTGCTATACCTAAATCTGCTATTTTAAAAGATACACCAATTTAAAAAATATTGTATTAACCTTTACTACCATTCACCTTTATTTCACCTTAAAAAACACCAATATTCTGATGCTGGTATTTCTTGACGTTGACAATATCTCGATTATTGCGAGGTAAAGTTTATTGAACTTAATTGTTGAAATTGACAATCACCATAAATACCATCGCCAAAATGTTGGTGCTTTGTTTTATGTGGTATGAAGGTAAAAAAGGTAAATTATGGTAATGATTGTTTACACCTAATAATATTCGAGACTCTTTAAATAGATGTATCTTTTAATCGAGTGGGTTCAGCTATAGCACTTGCTACCTAAAGTTTGGCTACAATGTAATGTAGAATTTGAAAATGGATCAAAATGTAAGCTGTTCCAGTGCACCCTGCATATTTAGAACAATTTTTTTAATATACACCAGAGGGAGATCTATAAACGACATATCGGGGGGGTCCGGGACTTTTTGAACACACGTATATTATGTACCCGCATAAAAAGGGTTGAACTTCAACAATCATTTTTGAACGTTTCTAAACGGATTTTAATAATAAATTTTTTGCGAATTCGCATTACAAACATTTTGGGTTAAAATTAGAGAAGAAAAAATACAGCTAAGGAATAATTTTATCTCAGTAATAAATACACAGAAGAGTTTTTTTGAATAAAATGAACACAACTGCTTGTGAAAAGAAAATAGAATAAATAAATTATAAGTCTAAAGTTTATAAGAATGGACATTGAAGGTTCTACTAAAAATGACACTAGCAAGTAACGATAGAATAGAACTATGGAAAAATTATCGTTCTTCTCCTACAAACTATTACTTCCTAAAAACCAAACGGATTAAAAACCTTTTAAAAGTTCAATTACAACAAAGTTAGTTTAGGCAGGTAACGTCCTGAACTTCGCACAAATTCAACCAGTCCAACGGAAAATAAACAATGACACTATCTTAAATACAATGTGAAAAATAATAACAAAATAAACTCTTAAAACACAAATACACAATAATAATATCGCTCAGAGAAAACGATAATATTAATTCAGAAACCCGACTAAGGGACGTGGATTTTCATCAGCTTGGTAAAAATAACGGTTAATTAAATTAAATTAATACATTTAGAAAATCTATACTCATTTACTACAATAAAACTAAATCTAATGCGTCTTCGCTAAATGGTAATTTTTTCTTTTTTAACTGAGGCCTCAAACTGGTAATATATGGGTCTGACGATGCCATTATTAAATGAAACACATCTTTATTTGTAGCCTTACGTGAACATTTTCTCGAATGATGCTGTCTGAAATGTTTATAGTCTTTGTTGCGGCATTCCTGAGCTTCCTCGGAGAGACATCCTATTGGTATCGCAAAATGTTTAATAAATTCGGCACCATGAAATAATATTTTATGCACCGTTGCAGGTAAATAATACCAAGGATATAGCTCTATTGCTAATTTGGCGGTTTCTGCTGCGTGGCACCTAAATTTGTCATAGTTGATCGGACATTGGCAACAAATTACCTCTAATATTGTACTCAATCTCTGTATTAACGCAGCATCGATTCCAGTAATTTCAGCTGTCACTGCTGGATTACTGAAAAATCTGCGAGACATGTTGCCGTCGTTTGTGGTTCCGGCACCTTGCTTAACAACATCTAATTTCATTCCCATTCTTTCCGCGAATTGTTGTTGAACATGTTTTTTCTTTTTTTCTTTCAATGGACGTGTAGTGTTGTCAACTCTCCAGGCCTTGATTTCTGTGTTATAACTTAAGTGCAGCACATACTCCATGAATTTTATGCGTGCATGAAGTGTGGACATTCCTAACTCAAATACTTCCTCTTTCTCACACTGAAGTTCAAGCCTAGACAGGTCATTCATCTGTGAGGGTGTAGCTTTACAGACTATACAGTTACTAGCAGAAGTTGTATTACTAACCACTTGTGCGACCTTGCCGTCAATCATCGTAAAATATAAAGCGTGATCAACATTAATTTTTGTAGTAGATCCAAAATTGATAACTGAATTATGCAGTGTCTTGATTTCGTTATCAATACGGCTTTTTTCTTCTCTTATTAATTCAGGTGTTTCCTTCTTGTATTGAAATTTTATAGCTCTACAGTAGTTCGTAGAAGACGGACGATCATTTTTCCATAATTCTACTTTATCGTTACTTGCTAGTGTTATTTTTAGTGGAACTATAGATGCCATAAACAGATGAGCATCGGACGTGCCAGCATCAACATAGCCATCTGAATACCGCTGCATAAATTTGTTTTGGCCAGAAGCACCGTCAAATCCCCATTTTGTGTGGAGACAAAGATTGCTTCCTCCGATTTCTGCTACAGATTTAGTTTGCAAAATTCGTGTGGCTGTATGATTCAACAAATCTTGCAGAGGAACTTCTGCAGAGGTTTCTGAAATATTAACATTTTCTGGATAGCATTTTTTGTTAGATTCAGTAATTTTTTTGTATGTTGGAAAAATATTGAAACCCTTATCTTTAATTGCCTTTCTTATTACCTCATACTGATATTTAGACAGTTGTGCCTGGATGAAAAGAGCTAACGCGGAATCGGCATCAAAAACTGCAATATTGTCATTTTCTGGGGGGGCTGAACTGGCTGCATCTATAAGGTCTTGTTCTGTAGATGCTTGCAAGTTTTTAATTTTGTATAGTTGTGCTTTTTTACCACAGTCCCTAAATCTCTTCAATGGCCTACCTTCTGCCTTACATTCAGTATTGGAAGAATTTGAAGAAACAATCTCTGGAAATCTAACTGTAAATTCACCTTTCAGCCACTCCTCATTTTTCTTTAGAAAATTTTGCTTGCTGCTGTTCACTGCTTTCATCCTTTTTGTATAGTTCGTCTCAAACCGTCTTCTGATCTCATTGCTTACTTCCACCAATCTTTCCCCTATAATTTCAGGATATTTTTCATTCAGCAGTTGTCGAAAATGTTCATGGTTCTCCATTTTGAAAAACAGTTCACACAAAAAACGGTAAGGAATCACTAAAACCGACATTTCAAAAAAATAAATACGTGACGCGATCTATCTGACCAAAACGAAAAGTAAACTAAAATCATTAAAGGTTGACAAGTTTATCTTGAACAGTGAATGTCGTTGTTTATTGTTGGCATGGTAACGGTGGCTATCATTTGTTTGATAATTATAAAAACTGCGTGCGAGCGTGCGTATCGGTCGCGAAGTCGCGACAGTCATCGTAGTTGGCGAGTAACACATGACGGGCGGGCACTGTGTGAATATGAGATAACTTTAGAAGTAATTTTTAAATAATTTACTGTGGACACATACGGCCGGAGACGGCGATCAAATTTACAGGGTTACTTCTTTGATATGTTCTATATAAGTTAAAAATAGTTGCAGAGTAACAAAACATGACGCAATTATTTTCCAGTCGAATACATATAAGAAAACATGAACTATTACTATAATTTTGGTAAACCAATTGCAGAAAAAATTCCAGAAAGATTTTTTTTAAACCAAAATTTTTTATAAAATATTTACGTGTTCTTTGAATTTAAGAAATAACTCCCGAATTTTTTATAGCACCTGACACAGTGAAAAAAAAAATAAAATTTCACCTATAAACAACAATATTTTTAATAAAAATAAGAAAATCTAAGTTTCAGTAACTGTTACAATTACTAAAATCCATTCAGAATTGAAAGCACTTCGGATATTGAATCAGTAGGTATTAGAGGACTCAAAATACAAAATTTTGGATGAAGCGGAAACCACCAACTTTAGGGTTTTTCTCCATATCGGGCCCCATTGTGCGGCGCCGCGCTTGCTATCAAGTGACGTCACAGTACCGTTTGCCGATCGGCGCGTAACTGGCTGATCAAACTAGAATGTGAAATATTTTTTTTAAATGAAACAATTAACAAAAACCATTTACATATTAGTATTGTATTAAGTGAGGATTCCAAAAATAATAAAATAATTTTTTTTGCAAAGGGTTTATTAAAAACGTTTTTTCAGCATTGTTAATTTAGACTTTTTGATAAAGTTTCAAATAAACATTCACACCCGACTAATATTTACTAATATTTGGGCCTTCACATATACTATTCTGCAAAAAAGTACCAATCAGATACTGACAAAACAAACTACCATAATATAATAATATGTAAAATGGAGTGCGGGCGCTACAAAAAAAAGTCAAAAAAAAAAGAAAAAATATATGTTAGTTTTTAATTTATCTTTAAGTTTATATAAAACTTGACTTTTTATTATTTATATTTAAAAGATATTATTTTAAAAATTAGTTTCCGAATTTGGTACATACAAAAAAATCTAAACATGACATTAGTCAAAAAACTGACTATAATAATACATTTTTTATTACACCGATTTCCACTTCAGTCACCTGACATATTCACTAACTGCCCATCCATTGACCTCGAGGTTAAAAACTGATGTTGTATCTCATAGCAAGACGAAAACTAGATCACGTTTAGGGTCAAAGGGTCAGAGGTGTCAGGTTTAGGTGTAAAGGGACAATACAGGGATGTTGGGTCCAGCGCGTGGCTAGTAGATTATTTAGTCCTGTGGAATTTTGGGGTGAATAACAATGCTGCTCGTGTAACGGCAAGATTATTCGGTATTGTGGTTAGGACAGCGGGTCAGACAATATTAAATTTTATAATAGGGTAAACAAGATACAAGTATTTAGCCAGATGTTAAAAAACAGGCTTGTTGGAATTTAAATATTCTGGGTTAAAATTAAGCAAAATAAAAAATTTTATAAAAAAATAAAAACGGTTTTATAAATGAAACACTAAAAGGCACTTTGAAATTTACTAATTACGTTACTAAAAACATCACAAAAAATGTATTGAATTCTTAATGCCTAATACCCACTGTATTGCAGGTACACAACTAGGGGGTCTTTGGAGTCTGGAAAAAGTTACCTCAGAATAAGAAAAAAATTGATTTTGACTGTGAGGAAATTTTAAAATTCTCAAAAATTGAACACTTAAAAAAATAAGATGCTCATTAAAAGGCAGACCTTTGAAGCTTTGATAGTGAATACAAAAAGTAATATCACAGCCCACATCGTAAGTAAGATAAATAAAACTTCTAAAAGATCACCTTTTTATGCCATTCTTCAAAATATATATCATTCGTCGCCATGTAGTTTTGAATATCTAATTTCGTATTTTCTATGAGTATGGAGCTTTATGTAATTATCGACTGTGATCCATTACCATCACGCTCTTCTGTGAATAGTTTAATAAAAGACGATGTATGTTCATGATAGTCAACACAGGAATATTTGCAGAATCGGTCCATTCATGCGTATCAGACCATAACTCGTCGAGATAAATTATTGAATTATTTTCAGGACGGTATTTTCTTATGGATGTTGTATACTTAGGACGCAATTTTTGTAATGGGATTCGATAAGTCCTTGTCAAATGCGTCTGTGCGATATCTGAGGCCCATTTTAGACAAAACTCTACAAACGCTAGTGCTAGAATGCTGCAGCTTATTTGGTTCTCATCATTAGTGAGTTGCTTCAGAGTTTCTAATGTAGGTGCACGTTGCTGTTGGTAGATGGTGTAGCCCTTTCAACATATCAAGTTCTAAATAAAATAAAAACATTGTACACTTCTTTTTCAGGTAATGGGATTGGAGTTACTTCTTTTCAATGTAGTTAGAGGTATCTTCAAACCACATGTTCCTCTCGCAGAAGTACAGCTAGTCCTCTGTAAAGTAAAGAACTATAAACAGTTTTTACAATTTTCCTAGCAGCGACGGACTTTTTCTTCACCGGGACATTAAAGGGAGCACCATCAATGTTTTCACATGGGCGCCAAATTATGCTATTTTATACGCATACTCTTTCGTAAAATGATACATTACAACTGAACACTTCCAGCGAGAAATAAAGACTGACATACAATTTTACAAAAACATATTTAAATACCTGTGATATCCATCAAAAGATCTAAAATTTCTTGTGTTGTAGGAATGAAAAGATAATTTTAATATATTTAATTTCTACAACAGAAGAAATTTTAGATCTTTTTATACCTAGAAATTATTACAATCCGGTTCTCTCAACTATTTCGTTGTCAAGCTTTTACTTACACAATGGAATTTTGTTGCCAATGACTGCAGCTAGAATTTTTCCTTATTTTTACTATACATAAAACGACAATAACTAATATTATATGTATATATATATAAGCAATATATGTCAAAATTTAAATTAACATTTTTAGATAACCTCCCTATTTATCCCTTTATCCGACCTTTAACGGCCATACACTTAACTTTCAAGGACAAGAAACAAATTTTGCCAAGTCATTTAATAGACTCAGCATCCATTAAGATTTATAATGATGACCTTACAGGAAAATATATTCCTTTCCCCCTCCCCCATAGATTAGGGGCGTACCTTAATGTACGGCCAAATTACTTTTTTGGTTAATTATTATAGTTCACGCACCAAATTTTAAGGTAATGAGTTAAGTTTTCACAGTTATTGCAAAAACTCTTTAGCAAACAAAAATATTTAGCCATTTTTATTCTTTTAACATGCTTACTATGGGACCGTCCTGTAACTACCTTACATACTTTCGATAAATTTGATCCTAACTGGTCAATCCATTACAGAGTAATTGTACATATATAAAAAAAATAGTAAAATTGTGTTGGGAATTCGGAAGCACCTCCTTGTTTGAAATCGGTTAAAAAAATTAGGATTGTCTTCTGGTTCTAATTTTACAAAAAAACGTTCATTTAAAATTTTAGTTTCTTGTGTTTTGTTTCCAAGTAGTTAAATGTTTCTTCCCACCTAAGAGAGAAGTATTGTAGTCCTGAAAACCACCCTCCGAGATTATTGCAGATCCTTGTGATTTAGGGTTCCTGGACCCCGAAAAACATCTTCTCTTATTTTCGTCAGTGTGTCGATCTGTCGTTCTACCTGTAAGAGGCATAGCTTAAAAAATACTTGGCCGATTGACTTCAAATTTTGGTCAAAAATCAAGGGTAATATGCGGATGAAATGCTCACATTTCGGTAAAAGTCCAATATGGCCCAACAAAATGACGGCATCATGAAATATAAAAAAAATCATTATTAAGAAACTGCTTATGGAATGGACTTCAAAACTTGGTCAAACATAAAGTTTGATCTAGGGATAAACGGGTAAAATTTTTGTATAAACCCAAAATGGCGGCCTAATGAAATATTTTAAAATTCAATATCGAAAAACTACTTATCTTATAAATTTTGCACAGAAGTCATGAATTAAACAGCGGTAGACTGGTAAATTATTAGTGCAAAACCTATATAGCATAACAAAATGGCGACCTAACAATATTCGGTAAAATTCCAATTCCTGGAATAAAACCTTCTTTTTTGGAAAAAAATAATAAAGGACATGATTTATTGTTTGTAGACTACGAGAATGTTATAAAAATAATAATAATGATAAATTAAAATTTAATTAAATTACAATTTATAGGATTGTATAAAGTTTTTATCAAATAGTTATATACGCATATATAGACAGATTATTGTAAGTAGTTGGACCATGCTTTGTAAGTAGTTGAATTATGTACGAGGGAAGTTGTGGGTAAAGGCGAATTTACCTATTTTTTAGTTTAGATATGAGACAGAAAACAACCGTTTAATCAAGTATGTCATTTTTGCTGAATAAAAAATGAGATTTTTAAAAACTACCCTTAGCCTCATACTACTACGGTTATACCATATATACTATTCACAGCAGCTAGTTGGCTGAATAGTGGAAGTTGGTGCAGATTCAGACTTGTTAATCGGTAGGTAACTTGATAACAACCAAAACCTGCACCCTAACCCGACACTTGACAGCTCGAGGGTGCAGAGCGAACCGGGAGTCGAAAAGGTGACCCAAGATCGTGGTTCGGAGCCTTGGTTTAACCGTAGATCCCGTTCAAATAGGCCTCGTCGCTGAAAAAAGGGGTTGGCAGTTTAAAAAAATATTTGTGTAAATGTTATAACAGGTATTACATTAGAAAGAACAATATTTTTAAACTGAATTAAACGCGAAATTAGCTTATAAGCTTGACATAATAACAATATATTTTTTATTTACCCTGACTTCCATGCGAGTCACCTGATATATTCACTGAGTGCCCATGAATTAACCTCGAGGTTAAACGCTGATGTGGTATCTCATTTCAAGACGAAAAGTAGATCACGTTAAGGGCCAAAGGGTCAGAGGCGTCAGGTTTAGGTGTGAAGGGACAAAACAGGGATGTTGGGTCCAGCGCGTGACCAGCAGATTATTTAGTCTTCTGGAATTTTGGGGTGAATAACAATGCTCCTGATGTAACGACAAGATTATTGGGTATTGTGTTTAGGGTGGCGGTTTATTATATTAATTTTTAGATCATGTAAACAATACACAATATGTTGAGTTTAATTTTATTAAGGTAAAAAAATAAAGAGGCTCTTTTTGTATAAGTAAATTTTTGACTTGCTTATTCCCATTTCGCCTTATCTCTAAATCTCGGACATTTCAAAATCCAGGGTGCAAGTTAATTTTTTTAATAGAAATCCCTGTATACTATAATATATTTAAATTTAGCGAGTAGGAATATTTTGTATAAGATAGTATACTATGTACCACAATGTATTTTGTGTATGTGATATTTATCGTCAAAAGTTGAAAATTTTATGCTTAAAAAAACCTGAAAAATGTTAAATTTTCGTGGAACTGAATGGTGATTCTATAAAAAAGCATAGAAAGTCATCTAGATTTTACGTCAATATCTCAAAAACAACTAACTTTTAAAATGAAATATGCACTCATGGAAATTTGAAACGACTCACACAAAATTTTAGTAATATTTGTAATATGATATTTTCTGATTCCTTCAAGCGATTTAAATAAAAACAATTTTGTTTTTAAGGAATATTATTAGACTTAATTGTTGGGTAGAATGTTTGATATAAAACACAATTAACGTCAATATACAGGATGATTCAAACCCACGTGTTTGTTACCCAAAATTTAACTACATTTCTGAGTTAATTAGCACATCCCAAAATAATGCTTATCATGTCAAATGATTTTGATTTAAAACGTGATTTTTGAAAATCTTTGCTAACTCGTTCCGTTTTTAAACTATATATATTTTTCTAAACACCTACGTAATTGTATGATTTTTTTTTATGTAAATTTTTAAAATAAGTAAAGGTGGCCTTGAAACTATAACGCATCGATTGTCATCTGTCACCCACAATGTTCAAGAGCTTATTCAAGGTTTTGTTATGTGGGTTTGTTACTTAAAAACGCTTTAAAATATTGTCAAAATGCTCAGATATAATGCGAACGAATTTATGCTAGCAATCGGTATGCTAGAAAATTGCTTATCACAAAGAATTGTAGTTGAAAGGTTGCATATTAAACAAAGTGCTTTGTCAAGAGCATGGGGCAGATATGAAAATACTGGTTAAGTGCAATATAACCATGGAGGAGGTGCTGTGAAAAAAATAACCCCTAAGAGAGACAAATACATTATACTACGTCCACAAAAATTAAAACTCATGTTGAGGTAACACAAAATGTAACGATTTCTACAAAAAAAACTATTGAAATCGGTTACATGAAGCTCATTTAAATTCCTTATCATTTTACTTCCTTATATTCATCCTCAGTTATTAAGATAACACAGACGGTCTCGTTTGATTTTTGAACATGTTAACTGTGATTTACTCGAATGGTCACATTATCATTCAATGGTGGCACTTCATCCTGACGACAATCAAATTCGTATATGGCGTCGTATTAGATCGAATTCCGTTTGGAGGTGGTTCTGTAACAGTGTGGGCAGGAATATTTACAGGTGGTTGAACAGAATTAGCAGTTCTTATTAATCGCTCTGTAAACGCATTTCGTTATTTAGAGATTTTTGAGAATAACATACCGGAAGTAGCTGACAGATTGGAGAACAATTTTATTTATGTGGACGATAATATAGGGCACATAAGGTAGGAATAGTTAACGAATTTTTCGAAAATCATCGATATAACAGAATGGTTTGGCTCTCCCGCTCCCCGGGTTGTAATCCAATCGAACACATATGGTGATGCTTTAAAGCGGCCTTTGTATGCTTGAGCAATTCTTCCTACAATAATTAGTAGACAATGTTATATCAAGCATGCCCAGACGATGTCGGGAGGTTATGAGAGTTCGCGGAGAACCCACCCGATACTAGTATCTGTAGTACCTACTTGTCTATAGCTTTTTATTTTACTTTCGCTTTTAAAAATAGTGTTTAAGTTAAGGTTAATTTTGCTAATGAATGTGTTTTAATGGTAAATATTTTTTTTTGTATACACAGGTGTACAAAAACCTTGATAATTTAAAAACGCAATAAGTTGGCAAACTTTAAATAAAAATGTTTTAAAGCAAAATGAGGACTCTTATTTGACATGCTAAGCATAATTTTGGGATTTACTATTTAACTCAGAAATGTAATTAAATTTTGGGTAAAAAATACATGTGTTTGAATCACATTGTATATAGACGTTAATTGTATTTTATGTCAAACATACTGCCCAAGAATAAAGTCTAATAATGTACCTTTAAAACAAAAAAAAGGTTTATTAAGTATTAATCACAAAACATTATATTACAAATATTACTAAAATTTTGTTGTTTCCAATTTCCATGAGTATATATTTATTTTTTAAAAACCACATACTGAAATTAAGTTAATATGAGTCTTTTAAAATCATATAAATTAATTTCTTGCATTAATTATATTATATTTATATAGCAATAAATATTTATTTAAATTATATGCGATTTTAATGTCACCGCTTAAATGATGCATTGTGATCAAAACAGATTAAAATTTATCATTTCGAAAGTTACTAAGTAGGCGTTGCTTTAACATTTTATTGCAATTGTTTTTTGTTTAGTTTGACGTTTAAGAACAGTTTTTCGCCCAGTGAAACGAAAGTGTTTAAAAATGGGTCGTCTAACTACAATTGATGAAAGAAATTTAATTTTAAGTCACTACAGAAATTGATACAGCAAAAGGGATATAGCAAAAATGACAAATAAATGTTTATCAACTGTTCAACATATCATTGAACGTTATCGAAATGAAGATAGAGTCCAGAATAAGTCAAGGTTAGCTCCAAATAAAATATTTAATGATCGTGAGGAAAGATGGATTGTAGAAGAAATTACAACTGATCCCAAAAAAAGTGCTCCGAAATTGTGTGCTGAGGTAGAAAGACAATTTGTAAAAAGGTGTAATCCCAAGAGAATTCGAAGAATTTTGCGAAAAAATAATTTGCACGATCGCACTGCCAGAAATAAACCCTTTATAAGCCAAAGAAATAGACGCGTACGCTTAAGGACTTTAACTTTTAGAACCAAGTAATTTTTGCTGATGAAACAAAAAAAAACCAATTTGGGTCGGATGGTAAAATATCAGTCCGGAGAAAACCCAATGAAGAACTAAAACTGCATAATATTAAGGCCATGATAAAGCACGGTGGAGGTGCAGAGCAGGTAATATGCATTTTATAGAAGAAAATATGAACCAGTACATATATTTGGATATATTAAGACAGCATCTTGTTGCGAGTGGCCAAAAATTGGACATTGTTGACAATTATAGGTTTTATCGCGACAACGATCCAAAGCACACGTCATATCGGGTTCGAAGTTTGTTGCTTTATAATTACCCAAATATCACCAAAACACCAGCCCAGTCACCAGATTTAAATGTAATCGAAAATTTGTGGTTGACATTAAAAAATAAAGTTAATAATGCACCAATATCAAACAAAAATGAATTAAAAGTAAAAATTACCGAAGCTTGGAACACAATTTCACCTGAGTACACCATAAAATTAGTTGAATCAATGACTAGACGCCTGCAGGCTGTAATAGATAATCAAGGAAGACCAACAAAGTATTAGCAAGCCGGTTCTTTTAATTAGTTTAAATTAAATGTTTTAATTAGTTTAAATTAAATTTTTGTCGTTGTTGTGTTATTTTTAATTTGCATCATTTAAGCTGTGACATTAAAATCTCATATAATTTAATTAAATATCTATTGTTATCTAAATATAATATAATTGATGCAAGAAATTAATTTATGCGATTTTGAAAGACTCATATTAACTTAATTTCAGTATGTCGTTTTTAAAAAATAAATGTTGAGCCACTCAGAGAAATTAGTTTTTTTTAATATCTACTGCATCATTTAAGCTGTGTATACATATATATATATATATATATATATATATATATATATATATATATATAAAACAATGCAAGTAGCTCTTGGAATTACTCATAACATCAAAACATATTTTAATATACATGGTGTTTCATTAAAAATTTTAAACGTGGTTTTCCCGAGTTGGTAAAAAGTATTTATTTGATTAAGTAAAAGTTATTATTTAGAGCTAAAATAAAAACGGTGTCGTTACCACTATAGACGTCGGTACACCTAGCAAGAACCAACCAATTAGAAAAACTTTAAAGTTTCGCGAGTCCCAAATTTCAAATGCACGTCTATTTCTAACATATATTTGCAGTAATCTAATTACTGTACTGTTTACTGATATACTTATAAAACTATTTAGAATTAACAGAAAAATAATTGCAGAAACTTTAACCCCCGTATTCACTAAAAAGTTTAAAGAAGATTTAGACGAAATCTAGTTTGCTATGGTAATTGAAACTTCAAGCTTGCCAGTTATGTTTTACTCATGTCACTGTCGTGTTGTGAGTGAGATATTTAGGCAAAAATTCAAAAAAATATTTGGTATATTGGCTTCTGAAATATAACGGGTCTTTTAGGAACCAGAGGCAAAACGACCAGTATAAGAATAAAAACAGTTGAATACACAATTTTTAAGTGTAATAAAATTGTCACAATCATTAGCAATAAATCAACTCTGGAGGTTAAGCGGTTGCTTCATAACGTTAGTTGGTCAAAGACCCACAAATATATCCCAAAATGTTAATTTAACAAACGAAAACATATCGAATCTTTGTGTTTTGTCTCTCCGTAATACGATAGATAATAACTAATTACATAGTTAATCAGTTAATTAATAATAAGTCGACGACTGGTATCGCAAAATATCAAGGAAACTACTGAAAACAATGCAATTTCAGTTTTAGATCGAGAGTTAATATTTCTTAAAAAATTTAATTTTATGTAATTAAATATTAATAAAAAATATTTTTTTGGCCACATTTTCTCTATAAATAGGTACATTTATTAAACAAAAACATTTTTATACCCTGGAATATAATTATTATAATATCTAATTCAAATTGGAATTTACTCGATTTTTTAAATTAATATTAACTTATACAATAATGGCCAAATTCTGACTTGGTCTGATATGAGCGTTCCACTGCATTAGTTTATTCCTTTTACCTAATGAAAAATAGAGAATTAATTGTCTATATAGTTGTGTATGTTACTATTTTTTAAAACCAACTTCCAATGATTATCGTTTTTACTTTCTTTATAACTTTCCTTATAATTGAGTTATACATATTTAACACACTTTTCTGACGAAAATTAACCTGTCAAAAATTGTCTATATTATCTGGCCTAGTAATGGGATACACTGAAATAAATTCAAATATATCATCCAGATTATTTAATCTTACAAGAGAAATTGTCAAAAATCTCAACTAATAGTAACATAATTTACTCAATATGTTCAAGAAATATATAAGCTATTCATTAAACTAGTGTTAAACACGACACATAGAAAATGTCTATATATTAATATACTATTTTAAAGACTAAAATTTACCAATTGATACACAAAAAAATCGTCCTGGGAGAAGTAATATTTGCTAATGAGCAGTTATGTCACCTTCAGGAGCTGATTCTAGGACTGTATACTTTCATATTCAAATTGCATTAATTTGTTATGTAGTAAGACAATACGGTTGATCCAAAATAGTTCTACTTTAGGTAGCATAAGAGTCATGTTATATACATAATACAGATTAGTATCGTCTGCATAAAACGCGGCACTACCATGAGCAGTACAACTCAAAGACTAATCATTTATCAAATAACAGAACAATCTAAGCCATATGATCCTTGAGGATCACCCATCTCATCTGAACCCATTGAAATTTAGAAGAATGCCCATTCACCTGAATTTTTTGTCACTTGATAAATGTAAGAAAATTTTATCTTATCCATTTATTTAACATTTATTCTCACCCAGTTTTTTTTTTAGTACTAAACCATTGAAATCAGGTAAATTTCTCTTCATATGCTGTCGACTCAGATCAAAAAACATACCAAAGGGATACTCCCTATTATTTAAATCTGTAATAAGCTGGTAAAAATTACTTGCTGCTGATATGATAAAAGCTATAAAGCCTATTAAAAACACAGTTATCTACAACGTTGGCTAGCTAGTCTATATTGAGAGATATCCTCATAGCTACCTTTTAAATTATCTTCAAAACCTTATCTTTTCTGTTGGTCCTAGGTAACTCGTCCAGCCCACCCTGAAAGAAAAGAAGTCATCCTGTAGAAACTGCTATACACAAATAGGATATCCCTATTTGCACCGAACGATATATTTTAGAAAATGGAAATGAGTCGCGCCCCACCGATCCAGGATAATGTCCTATACCGATCAAACAATAAAAAGTGGCATCATTGAGAGCGCTATTAGAATTTCAATAGGACTGTTATGTCCTTTGATTTCTTCGATGCAGGTCCCATTCTAGCATCGTAATATGATAATATCTACATTTCGAAAACAGCTTCAAGAATGTATTGTTTTAATTATAAAAACAAAAGAAATATTTTATTTACCACTTTTTTTGAAGTTATGAACATATATTTATTAACAAAAAATGTAAGCTTCGACTCAAGTTTGGAGGACCAGGCGTGGATTTACAAAGGGGCATCACGAACAATGGACAGATTCTTGGGGTTTCTTTGAGAGGCAAAATAAGAAACGATGATTTGCGGATTGGAACAAGTATCACTGATGTTCTAACTCATATAGACAAACTAAAATGGAACTTGCAAAAAGTTTGCAAAAACTCGTCCAGTCTTCCAACAATTATTTAAGCTAAAGTAAGATCGTCCGCATAATGAAGGCATTACGACTATTCCGATGCCTAAAATGACAGGGCGGCAAAGCATTTGGTTCCTTTCGCATTGCGATTTCTGTTCAGTCCGTTTAAGAGAAGACTTAATTTAAAATTTAAATATTTTTGTTTTTCGAATTACTTGTGACTTATAGTGTATTGCGTAACGAGTTTGGAAAATACACATAACATACGAGTGTGATGTTTTCATAAATCTCATGAGTATGTTAGTGCTCTTTCCATCCAGTTATGTAAAATATTTTTCCCATAGCACATGAAAAAATCCGTCAATTTCCTTTACTCGGAACTTCCATCGTTATAAATGTTTCCTTTTATTAGAAATAGTGAAGTGTCACACAATTTAGTTTATTTGTTGTTATGTTGAATTCGCACCGGTTTATCCCTATATCACATTCAATTGAATAAGATTTTTTTGCGTTAATTCTTAACAACAATTTGTTGGGTGCCATTTTATTCCGCCATCTTGAATTCGTACCATAATTTTACCAGTTTATCACACTTGATGCTTGCATGTCTTTTGAAATTAATCTAATGAGTAGTTTCTTCAGGCCGATTTATTAAATCAATTATTAGGCGGCCATTTTGTTTTGCTATTTTATATTCATACCAATATGTTACCAGTTTATCACATATTATTATGTAACACTTGTTTTTTTTTTGTGCAAAATTTAAGGAAACAGGACAATTAGTTTTTTTTAACATTTCTCTAAGCCGTCATGTTAGAAGGTCATTCCCATATGACCCTTAATTTTTGACTAAAATTTGAAGTTAATCTAATGAGTACTTTTTAAGCTATGTCGCGAACTGACACACAGACAGAATATTTTTGGGCATCTAGGGACACTAAAACCTGAAAATACGTAAAACCTGAGAGGGTAATTTTTTTCACGATTATAAATATTTTATCATTTTGTTCCGTAATCTTAAATTAGTACCATAGTTTTACTAGTTCTTCAGTATACTACAATTAATTATGACACATAATTTGAAATCAGTCCATTAAGTAGTTTTCTCAAGCTGGATTTTTAAATATTTTATTAAGCCGCCATTTTGCTCCGCCATCTTGGATTCGTACCAAAATTTCTTACGTAATACTTGATTTTTGTGGAACATTTTAGATAAATTGGATAAGTAGTTTTTTAGTAGTCATCTTTTTAACATTTAATTAGGCTGCCATTTTGTTTTGCCATACTGGATTTTTACCAAACTCCAGATGAAGTCAATTGGGTAAGTAGTTTTTTTAGCTATACTGTGAACAAACTGACCGACAAACCGACAGACGAACAGACCGACGACACAATTGAAAAAACATCTTTTTCGGCATCTAGGGGATCTGAAAAGTAAAGATATGAAAACATCTCGGTGGGTAATTTATTCACGATTACGATCAATTAATCAATTAAAAAACTCCCTATTTATTACATATCTTTTAAAAACGTACATTTTAATAAATTTTAATATTGACATACCCTCAAATTTGAATTAAGGTAACAATTAAGGCCGTACTTCGTTTCCAAATCTGGTTAACCAGTCCAGTTTACAGAAGTTTGGCAGCGGATTCTGAAAATCCTTAAGACACCTGTCAAATAATTGACAGTTCAGACATTGGTTACCCCGACAATCAACAAAAATTCGTCGGTCGTTCTGGTGACACTGTTGACTAACTGTCAAGTTTATTTGCCGAACACCGATAGGAAACACGAATCCGAAACCAAGAGTGGAATCGGAATACGGCCTAAGTAAGGCTCAGTCTACTTCCGAACATTTTAAGGTTCGACGGGTCACACGTTGGAGCCGATTCCATGGAAATTACGTTATTAATAATATTGTTAATAATAAAATTGTTGCTAATAATAATAATATTGTTAATATATAAGCCCGTGGTGTTTGTCAGTTCCCCTATCGGACGCGTCCCCTTGCGAATAGGGGGAAGCTCGGCGGTACTGTTGACAGCAGTGTTGGAGGATAGGAAGGAAATAAAATACTGAGCAAAAACTGACACAACCTTAGCTTAGACTAGCAATTTGAGCTAAGTGATAGATCTTGCTAAACCGGCAGATGAAACAAACCACGGCAAGGGCTGACCTTCCTCGAACTCGTCGAGATGCACAGCCTGTTCAGGAGGTCAGTGAGGCAAGTGGCACTGCTCCTCGAATCGGAACCATAAGATCGGCATCGACAACGGAAAAAGATCAGCAAGAAAGACGTAGAACAAAATGGGATAACGAGATAAATAAGCAACTCATGAGGTCCTATTTTAATGTCACAGCACTTAAAGCGGATATGACGATGTATCGCACAAGACTCCGCGAAGATTTCTTTAGGAATAAGCCACAGCTGAGTCATCTCACAGAACAAAGACTCGCAGATCAAAGAAGAGTAATCGTGAGAAACAATCTGCTCCCCCCTCCAACAATACAGCAAATTAAAGACGAAATACGCAAATTAAAGACGAAAAACAACAAACACAAAAGGAATTACGACAGATCAACCACGCTCACAGACCAAGGTAGAAACACATGAAATCGAACTAAACAACCCATGGCTAGACAAACTACAACAATGCTTAGCTCAATATCGAGGAACAGATCTCTGCCGAAGACCAAAACTACCAAAGTCGCGATTTTCTTAAAACACAAACAAACTTATTTCAACCGCAAATAATACCCTGAGTCAAATTCTCACGAACATCATGAACCTAGAGGATCTTCACTTTCAAATCTACTGTGCTGCCGTAGTGACGCTTTCTGAAAACAAACAAAAGCTTATAACTGAGGAATTAACTGAAAGTAGAAACAAAAAACAACCACCATGGGCAACTAGACTGCAACGCAAAATCGAAAAAGTGCAGAAAGACATCGGAAGAACACAGCAATTTGTCGCCAGAAACAGAGGAAAAAGACTTCTCAATCACATGCCTCGAGACCTAGTAGACAGACTAAACCAGAAGAGTAGCGATGAACATATAATAGCAACCGATTACTTAGATACTCTTAAGCAGAAACTCTCCGCGATGACTAAACGATTTCAAAGGTACCAGTAAAGTTATTTAAGCAGATCGGATAATACTCAGTTTTTCAGAGATGAAAGAAAATCTATAGAAGCCTAGACGAAAGTGGTTCAATAAAGAATAATGGTGTTCCAGATCAAGACGAACTAAAGAACTTCTGGTCAAACATTTGGTCTAAATATAGCGAACTAAGAAGAGAGATACTACAGATGTGGGATGTTCAGTCCGTGGAGATTGTTTCGATTATCATGTCATCAATAAGTCTGGTACCAAAAACTCTCCCAGAAGCTATAAGTAAGACAGAAATACCTTGGAACACAAACAAAGAAATCCAGAAGTCCGTGGTTCTTGATGCTGCACATATCATTAGGACGTGTTTGGAGCCGTAGGCACCAGTATTGATCATGTCTAACAAAGATCGATTAATGCTGCAAAACCAGACGGTCATCTGCGAATTAAAAAAACAATAACAATAACGTTATTTCTGCGAACATTAATACAAATCATGTTTTTTTTTTAATTACAAACCAGTGTTGTATTTAGAATGCATTCCTGGGAGGGAAGCATTTTCACTTAGCAACATAAAAAAATCAAAGCAAAAAGTTATTGTTTTTTCTTTATTAACACGACATAAGCTTAATAAATACTCAAATTTTTATATAAGGGGGGCATAAAATAATTTTTACTTTCAGACATTTTGCTTGGGTTAAAAGCTCTGTTACAGAGTAACAGAATAAGCTCTTTTAAAAGATTATTAACAAACAAAGTAGACTTTACGATATTATAAAACACTATGTGTGTGTTTTTTTAACACAAAAAATAATATTCAGAGTGTTCCATTTAGAAGAGCATAATTTTGGAATCTTAGGCATTTTTGTTCCAATCTGCATAATAGGTGATGCATGTTTTAATACAAATTCACTAAAGCTCAAGATAAGCCAGTGATATTGGTATTTAAAAATGGTAACAAATTCTCAGTTATGCATAACAATTGATCAGTAGCTTATTTACAATAAATTTAATCGGCTCCTCAATACAAATGCGTCACCAAAATAGATATAATTTCTGTGATAATAATTCCAGTGAAAAGTTATTAAAAAATTCGTCAAATTATTCAACATTTTCGAATGCCATATGGTTTTATATGGTTTTTATTTACAATGAACCTGTTTATCATTGTAAACTAAAACTATTCAAAAATACATTATTAAATTTTGTTCTTTGACCTTTTGACTTCTCGGCTGATAAACGCCTGTCTGCACTGGACCATGATAACTGATACCGATATGCCATAATATATAAAGCGATTGCCTTTAACGAGGTGACGTGTTTTTTAAACTTCATTAGCCCAATACCAAACTTAAAAAGTAGAAAAATGAAATACTTCATTGCTATTCTTGTTTTGGGTCTTGCAGCATCTGCTTTGGTGAGTTATTTATGTATTCATATAAGATATCTTCGTCTGAAATTAAAAGGGATTGTAGTTTATAAATTCATTTAGTCGAAAATCAATCAACTTACGTTTCCAAGTGCCGGGCCAAGCTTTTTATGCGATATTAACGAATTTCTTGTTTTAAATCAATTGTGACGGGCACGATTTTACAAAAATCATGTTGCTAAAATATGATAACCTATCCCCATATTTGGACAACCATAAAAGATAAGAAGAACATTTTCAAATATTTCTTTGTTTCGTTTAAAGTTTAAATTTATTTTGTTTGTATTTATATACAATGTGTTGCATTTTCCTTGGACAATTTTTTTTATCTTAGATATTTTTTTAGATTATGATAGAGAGTTTAAAGACTTACCCCTGATTGCACAAAACTTAATTGCTGTTTAGAATGTTTAACCGAGCTTTCGGATTTGACAAGTTGCTTACAGAAATCTAGGAACTCGCTGTCAAATTTGACATTCCGTGAAATATTCTAAACTTTATTTGAGTTTTCTGCAACTGGCCATATATATATATATATATATATATATATATATATATATATATATATATATATATATATATATATTAATGTGTGTCTACAATGCAACATTCTAGATTTATTGTAATTTTTCTTCAGTTTTATATCTATTTTCAAATTAACATTACTTATCCGATTAACTTCAAATTTTGGTCGAAAATCAAGACTCGTAAAGACATGAAATAGTTACATTTTGGTAAAAAATCGAGTATCGCGATACAAAATGGCGGATTCATAAAATTTAAAAAAAAAACATTATTTAGAAACTACTTATCGGATGGACTATACAATTTGCTAAAAAGTAAAGCATAATATATGAATAAACTGGTAAAATTTATATATTAATCCAATATGGTGGCCCAATGAAATGTTTAATAATTCAGTAGGTTCCAAAAAACTTACCCAATTGACTTGGTAAATTTTACACAAAAATCAATTATTGAACATGGATACTGATACATTTTTAGTGAGAATCCTATATGGCAAAACAAAATGGCGGCCGAATAAGATGTTTAAATATTTAGTCGTTAAAATTCCATTTCTTGGAATAAAACCTTTTTTTATAGAGGAAAATAATAATGAACATAATTTTTTTTTGTAGACGATGTAAATATTGTTATGGAAAATAAATAATACTAATAATAATAATAATAAAATAAGAAAATAATTATATGCCTCTATAGACTGTTTCTTGTAAGTAGTGGTATTCTATACGACGGAAGTTATTGGTAAAGTTGCATTTACCGATTTTTTTTATTCAAGCCCCTGTATATTATATTAAACTTCAATAGAGTATTGAACAACGATTTCAACTATATATAACAGTAAGAGTTTACTGTTATATATCGTAACTTACCGCTGCAGTTCAAACATGTAACTTCTTTTTCATAACAAAATAAACAAGTAGTATAATTACAATGAGGGTAAACAAAATATTAACTATATTTTGTTTACCCTCATCCACTATCTTAATAAAAGATTATTATTAGAATCACCACATGGTAAAAACTTTTTTGTGTGGTTTGTAGCTAAATGAGTATCAAAAAACCTTAAAAATAAAACTAAAGCACGTTTCGAGAATTCTTGTTCAAGTTTTTTTATCACTTTTGCTACATCCTGATTGTGCAAGGGAATTTCCAAACTTATATTTTGCCTAGTTTCTCGATATTTCTCAATTTTTTGGGAAATGTATTTTTATATTGGTTATATTTTAAAGTTCCTCAAAAAAATGGTTCATGGAAGTAAGGTCAAGTTTCCATCTTCAATTGGGTCCAATAAATGGTGCAAAATTGTTGTCTATAATTTGCTTGTGAACAAGTGAATAATATTATTTTTCAACGGGATGATGTTCCAAACCATAGTGACGAGGAGATAAATCAATCTACCTAAATAACAATTTTGTAAAGTTGATTCGGCCAAAAAGTCCTGATTTTGTCATCTTGAATTACTTTTTAAAGAACTGCAAAATGTGAATTTCTCCATGAGAGCAAATGGGATTAAAAAAAGTATGGCAAATTGCCCATAAGGGGGATACGGGTAAAACGTGCCTTAGGTTTATTTAATATTTTGCAATTTGATTATTTTGCTATTAAATTTAAAGATTTCAATTAATTTAGGTTTCCTGTTGTGTATTATATATAATAACTGTAGGTTTAAGGTATATTTAATGTAAATTTAACCCAAAAACTAATGTTAGACCGAAATCTAAATTAATTTATGACAAAACACAAGTTTAAAATTTTTACGCATGTAGTTTACAAACCCTACAAACATTAAAAGTTTTCATCATGTACTGATTCTACTTAATAAAACTTTTATTAACATAATGGACAAGGGTATATAAAATATTACCTGTTATAACTACTTGTTTGTTTTGGTATAAAAAAAGTTGTATGCTGAAGATGATCGTGAGTAAGTCTTCTATTTTTTTGGCTCTAGTAAAACTTAAATAACTTTAAAACTACTTTAATTCTCTTAATTACAAAATAGATAAAAACCTTAAGAAATGTCGATAAATGTTGATCTCGTTTTTAAATGCGCTGTCATAATCTGTAAAAATATATAGGGTCTCCTATGTGAAATAGAAAAGTTATTTTCAGCGTCACATTTAATTTAAAACATGAAAAGCACAAATATCGTGTACCTAGCTGGGCCAAGCGGAAAATAAATCGCTCCGTCTGGCACTTGTAAAAGTAAATTAGCAGTTCCATGACCGACTGACTGACAGACCGGTGAAATTAAAGATTTGAAATTTCGAGAAAATATTATTTGATGTTAGGAGTGCAATAAAAATCTAAGTTACGATGATGACACTTGCAAATTTAATCTTCCAAAGACATAAATTAACACATGTTTCATTATTGTTGCTATGAGGGAGTGGCAAAGCAGTATCGTGACCGAGTGACCTACAGATAATGGACAGTCTAAACCAGTGGAACTAATGATTTGAAATGTGTGGGAAATATTTCTTGAGTTCCCTAGGGGTTCACTAAGGGGGGATTTTACAACATGCCTTATGTAAGGGGATGGTAAATTTTGTATGAAGAAAAAAAATTTAAGTTACGATAATGACACTTTGTAAATTTAGTCTTCAAAAAAAATAAAATAAACGTGGCACAATAGTACCGTTACTGACTGACAGAAAACGCACACCCTAAATCGGTGGACCTATGGATTTGAAATTTAGAGAAAGTTTTTTTATTATTAATTTTTTTAACATTAATTTAAGAATTGTTGAAATTGATCACCAGGAACATCTTGATAATATCCTATGCCATCTTCAAATTCTTTCAAAACAATCTGCATTACTTGAGCTTCTATTAATCTAATTTCCTGTCTTATTCGATCTTTAAGGTCATCAATATTGTTGGATCTGTTAACAAACTGTGTAGATTTTAAGTAACCACACAGAGAATAATCTAACGGGGTCAAATCAGGGGATCTGGCAGGCCATTCCATCGGACCTCTACCAATTCATCTATTAGGGGAAATGGGAAATATATATATATATATATATATATATATATATATATATATATATATATATATGTATATATATATATATATATACATATATATATATATATATATATATATATATATCTTTTTCATACAACGTAGTTGCTAGAATAAACTCACACTCTAATTTGATTTTGAAAGAATAGCAAAGGACGAATTATGACGTCAGCAGTAGTGCATTCGGTTAACAGCATCGTGCCTGTTTAAATAAAATTATGTCTTTTTTCCCTCCATTGTTTTTTCTCTTCCATTGTTTTTTTTTTCTCTTCTTTTACTTTTCCTTGCCCTCTTCTCTCCTTTACATTTCCTTTTCAAAAGTAGATTTACAAAATATCAGATTATATCTGCATCCAAATTTAAAAACATATTTATCACACAGTATATAAGTTGGGGCTTGAACAGTATTCAGGTCCTGTACCTGGATGTCTGCTTTATGAAGGCCCATTGTTTGCCAAAATAGTAATATTCAGAGACTGTAATAATTTCATGTAAATGATTGGCAAAACAATTTTTAGGGAATATTTATGCTAATAATATTTTGATTTTTCTTACAGGCCAGACCAGAAGTCAATGTAGAAGCAGCGAAAGAAAGCGCAAAAAGGTTAAAGGAAGCGCATAAGAAATGCCAGGCCGATGCCAGCACAGCCATCGACGAACCCAAAAAGGGAGAACACAGAGAAGGCCCTCCAGCTAATGGTGGACCACACGCTCTTTGCATGTCCAAGGTAATTTATTTATTAGATGGCGACAGAACGCCATTTTAACAAAAAAAAATAGAAAGAGGGGGCCGCACACCTTTTAAAAATTTTTTTTTAATGTAGCTTATCTCCAAAATATGGGGGACACTTATATGATCCATTTCGGTCATTCTCAAATGTGACAGCACTTAAATATACGCGATTCTTAATTAAGATGTTTTTATAAAGTTAGGCTAGGTACTATACTTTTTCTGATATTAAGCAAGATTCAAATGCACTTTATAAAATACAAAGTAACTAGAGAGCTACTATACTTGGCCCACGCACTACTGAACCTCTTTCACAGGGATTACATGAGGTAAAAGATACTTTTTTGACCTCACGTGATACGTGTTCTTTTAGTGTCCCTATATTTTCGGAATGAATTAAAGCTGAAAAGAACTTTCAATAAATGTACCATTCGATACGCTGTTCCAGTTCATTTTTTTTTAAATGGCGTCTACTCGCCATCATAAAATTTCCAATTATAAACTCAGTAAATGGACATAAATAAATAGACATGATAAGTGAAAAAATTAACAATAATTTTAAAAATCTCAAATATGTGTTAAAATGAAATGTCCATGGTGTCGAATAATAGAGGTTGTAGGCTGAAAGAAAAATCACTAAATTATTATCAAGTTCGGAAGTTGGCCACTAGGGGGCGTAACAGCAACACAAAATTATAAATGCCATTTTTCTCTTAAATTTCCCTAATTGGGGTATGTTGAAAACATAAGCATAATATTATAAACCTTGTTGTCAAAATTATTAATATAAAAACGAAATCTTACGTGCCACATTACCAAGTACGAAGGGAGGTACACATACAACTGGAAAATTATAAATTTACACACACACATTACCACTACGCAAATAAGCAAGCACTTCGGTCGCTACAATTTTTTTAATTTTCCAGTTGACTGTAATATGTGTGTACGTTCCTATTTTATTTTTTTTTTGGAAATGTAATGTGTAAGTTTTTTTCATTTAATTTTTTTTTTGATACGTCTTACCGATATTTTAAATTTATTTGAGGATGGCAAGTAGCCGAAACGCATAGAGTAGCTAATTATTTTTTTTGTGAAGATTGGGCTTTTCTTATATTCTTGATCATTAACAAAATGTTTTCTAAGCGTTTTAGTCATGTTCTTAAAAGTAATTTTTAATTATATTCTAGGCACTTGGTTGGCAAAATGAAGATGGTTCCATCAACAAAGCCGTCATTTTAGAAAGAGCTCAAGAAATTTTCGGCAACAAGCCCGAAATTGAAACCGCTATCAACGAATGCGTTGTAGCCAAAGAAAACGACGAAGCAACCGCTGTTCACCTATTCGCTTGTTACAGGAAAAACGCTCCCCATCATTTAGGAGATCACATACATCACGATCATGATCACCAATAAATAAACATCTTAGTTGATATTATAACACTGTAAATATAAATTTTAATACATTTTTGTAGTTTTCTTGGTAATTACAATTTTACTAGAAATTTTAAAGAATATTGAAATGCAGTTTCAGAGATGTCAAATACATAATTATTAAAAACAAAAAACCTAGTGTTTAGAGACAAGTGTTAAAGATATACCTACCAACTATAATCACATCTACAGAAAATAATACTTTATTTTTGTCTCATTTTTGGCTCCATATATTATGAGTCGTTAAGGTATATTTCGCAGTCTTTGAAATAAGCATATTATTACAATATACAGTAACAAGTTATATTTCCAAAGATTTTAAACTAACCAGAAATTAATAAATTTTTATCACTTTTATTGGCAAAAGGCACGACCACTGGGATTGATCCAAGCTTTAATTAGCATTTAAATATCATTTTACCAAAATATATTGTTTTTCAATATTTTATTTATTGAAAAAATTCCATTACTTACAAACTAAAGGCAACAATAATATCTATAGGACAAAATTGTTTTGTTTTAATTATTAGACTTTATCAGTCAGAGCCTTGACCTTCTGTGGAGCAGTCTTTACCCAAATTAATATTAATTAGATAGCTGTTATCCGCTATACTTAATGTGAAAATTACTCATTCGTTACTCCTCTTTTATAAAACGACCTACACATAAGCCAAAACAATTTTTACTTTCCTCCTAAAAAGAAAGAATTGTAATCCTGAAAAAATCATCCTCCGAGATTTTATCAGATCTTTACGTTTCAGGGCCCCTAGAGGCCAAAAAACATGATTTCTCGACTTCGTCTGTCTGTCTTTCTGTCAGTCGGTCTGTCTATTCGCGGCATAGCTAAAAAACAACTTACCCGATTGACGATTTGAAAAATTAAGAGTCATATAGGATGACATGGTAACATTTTGGTAAGAATTCAATAATGGCAAAACAAAATAGCGGCCTAGTGAAATGTTAAAAAAAATATTACTAAAATAGTCCTTATCCAATTTATCTCAAATTTTGCACAAACCTCAAAAGCATCCAATATAGAAGAACAAAATAGCAGTTAATAAAATATTTAATAATTCAGCCAGAAAAAAGCTATTTAATGAATTGATTTCAAATTATGTGCCATAACTTAATTGTGGTATACAGATGAACTAGTAAAACTGTGGTACTAATTCAAGATGGCGGAACAAAATGGTGGCTAAATAAAATGTTTGCAATCTGAAAAAAATCACCTTCTCAAGTTTTACATATATTCACGTTTAAGCGTCCCTAGATGATGAAAAATATGTTTTATCAATTCCGTCGGTTCGTCTGTTCCTTTGTCTGTCTGTCTCTCAGTTTGCGGCATAGCTTAAAAACTACTCATCAGATTAACAACAAATTTTAGTCAGAAATTAAGGATCATATGGCGATGACCCGGTAATATTTTGGTAAATATCCAATAGGCTGGAACAAGATGCTAGTAAAAAATTAATTGTCTGTCTGTCAGTTTGAACGTTCGCGGCAAAGCTAAAAAACTGCTTATCCGATTAACTTCAAATTTTAGTCAATAAATAACGGTCGTATGTGGATGATCTGGTAATATTTTGTTAAAAATCCAGTACGGCAAAACAAAAAATGGCGGCCTAATAAAACGATACTAAAATATTACTAAAAACTTACTTATCCGATTTATCTCAAACTTTGCACAAAAATTAACTATTGTGTATCCACTGGTAAAATTTTGGTAGAAATTTAAGATGGCGGAACAAAATGGCCGCATTATAAAAAAATTAAAAATTCAGCCTGAAAAAACTACTTAATGAACTGATTTCATATTATTTGCCATAACTAATTGTGGTATAGAGATGAACTATTAAAACTGTGGTACTAATACAAGTTGGCGGAACAAAATGGCGGCTCAAAAAAATATATGTAATCTGAAATAAATCTCCCTCTCAGGAGTTACATATCTTTACGTTTTAGTCCCTAGATGCCAAAAAATATGTTTCATCAATTCCCTCGCTCCGCCTATCAGTATGTGCGTCTGTCTGTCGGTTCACGGTATAGCCTAAAAACTAATAGTCACACAGACTTTAAATTTTAATCAAAAATCAGGGTTCATATGGAGATGATTTGGTAATATCTTGGTAAAAATCTAATACGCCGAAAGAAGATAGCGGCCTAGTGAACCGTTAGAAAAATTATTACTAAAAAAACGAAGTATCCAATATAACCCAAATTTTACACAAACATTAAGTGTTACATAAGAAAGAACTGGTAATATTTTGGTATGAATATAATCATCTGTAGAAACTGCTAAAATATTGGAAGGAATCCAACCTGATGGAACAAAAAGGCGTCCAATAAAAATATTTGAAAAGACAATAGAGGGGTAAAATAATATTTATACTACTGATTTGGAGTAAAATATTATTTCTACACACATGAGTTAACATCAACTCTACTTGGTTAAGCTTGCAATGGTATAGGGTGAAGCGAACAACAGTAATTATCCTTAAAATGGCCATTTCATCTATAACATACTCTGAAAATTTGGTATTAAAAGCATTTTCAATGTTTCCTTTCACCGGTCTAAAGACATTGTCTTTATTTTTCGGAAAATGCTGTTGTTTTACCATGAATGTTGTTCGTAACTGCTGTCACTTATCCTTTTTACATAGAATCAAACATTTGTTCAAAAACCAGACCAATTACCAGATTCAAAAGTTAGTAAATCAGGGGCGTGCAGTCCATGGAAGTAAGGGAAGCAATGCTTCCCCAAAAAAAAATACAAAATATCTTCTAAAATGCAATTTTTGAAATAGGAAACCATTAATTTAGTTTATATTAAAAATGCTAAAACATTATCTTAATTATCAAGCCCATAATAAATGCGGCCTTGACTCCGACCCAGCCACAATAGAACCTATCGCGAATAGAACCTATGCGGGCCGCTAGCTTCTCTGCAACTAAGTCCTGTATGCTTGATTTCCTGTGAATCGAGCCAGAGGTTATTGAACTTTCCACCGGCTGTTTGCAATTTTTGCATTTCAGTCGCGTGCTTTAAGTGGGGGAGGAAGCTATCGTTGGAGTAGGGTCTTTGTTTGAACGGCTATCCGTGTATTGTATGATACGTACGTCGCGTCGTGCATGGTGCGATATGGAAGACAATAATACGGACGTGGATATGCAAATACCGTCAATTCCGGCTGGGTAATAAAGTTGAAAATGTTGGAGAATTTAGTAAGAAGAGTGTGTGTGAATGTGTGGTGTGTGTCTTAAAAATAAAAGGATTTTCAACATTAAACTTCGCTGATAAGCTTCAAATAATTTCCAAAGGGCAAAACCGCCTATGAAAAATTTAACCACAAAAATGAAAAACTGTATTAGACATTTTTATCCAGAAAAACAATACGAACAATTTACGGCTAACAAAATAAGTAAATTATTTTGTTGGCCATGTTTAATTTTTGAAAATGACAAAGGTCTCTGGAATAAAACTGGTTTTTCCGATTTAAACAATATCCATAAAGCTGTAAAAAGACACATTATGTCCAAAGCGCATTTACAGGCCGTCATAAAGCAAAAAGTCTTCGGTAAAACCAGAATTGAACACGCCCTTAATAAACAGTTGGAAATTAGTCACCGCCAACACAATGAACTAGTCGATAAAAATAAGCAAATATTAAGAAGACTTATCGATGTTGTTTGTTTTCTCGGACAGCACGAATTGGGATTTAGAGGTCATGACGAAACAAGGGTGTCTTCAAATAGAGGAAATTTTCAAGATTTACTTAGTTTAATGGCTAAATATGATGATTGCTTAAAAAATCATTTAGAGTAGTTTATAACGTTACTAAAGAAATTAATAGAGACAAAAAATTAGTTGCTCAATGCTATGATGGAGCTACAGTGATGACAGGACAATTAGGGGGTCTGCAAGCTAAAGTTCGAGAAACTTTCCCAAGTGCTGTGTTTGTCCATTGTTTTGTTCATAAATTAAATTTAGTTTTATCCTAGTCCAGCAATCACATTAAAGAGTGTAAAGTATTTTTCGTTACTTTAAGTGGCACGGCTGCTTTTTTTTTCCACGTCAACAAAACTTACACAAGCTTTAGACTCCATTGACCACAAACGATTGCCCAAAGTAGCTCCTACTAGGTGGAACTATAATGGAAGACTTGTATCTGTAGTATCCGAAAATCGTGAATCATTGATTGAACTATTTGAGAATATTTTAATTTTAATTATTTGTTGAACATATTTTCAGAAATATTTCCATTCTCGGACAATGTTTTTAATATATTACAAACTAAAACAAATGATTTTAAGTCCATGTTAAGCCAAAAAAGAGATGACTTTGACCTATTTTGGGAGAAGACGATGACGTTAAATGTAGAGCCATAAGACAAGCGTCTTCGAACAGACAAGGTGGAAGATATTCAAACATCATACGGATTGATGCATTTAAAGGAAAAACTTTTCCAGAAGATGCGTTTAAATCTCTTCTTCTTCATTATGGCCAGTTCTTCGATCGAGTGTTACTGCGATCTGAACTAAAAGTGATTTACGAAACTAATGACATTAGCGCAAAAAATAACGCTAAGGAACTAATGCAGTTTTTAAAAGACAAGGAGCTGGAAGATGTCTACACCGAAGTGTCGAAATTGTGTGAATTAGTATTGACAATACCTGCCACAAGTTCATCAGTAGAACGCAATTTTTCAACACTAAAACGTATAAAAAATTTCGTGAGAAATTCAATGGGGCAGGAGAGGCTTTCGCATACATCGCTGTTGTCGATTGAAAATAAACTTCTCCAAAATATGTCGGAGCATCGACATTTTTATGATGACGTCATTGACGAATTTGCAAAAATGATCGAAGAATCGAATTACATTACAAATAGGTAAGTTTCTAAAAATTGCTTCGCTTCCTTAAAATTTCACCGCATGCCCCTGTAGTAAATCATATTTAACAAATTGCCTGAATGTGTAAATATGAACTAGCGCCCTTTTTTATAGGTAAATTTTACCCGGTAGAATAACCACACACATAACACAACTGTGACAAGCTTTTTACGTTCTAATCTTGTCATAATTTAGCAACAGTATATCATGCATTTAGCCATATAAAATATGCCCTGTTCTTTTCTAGGATATTTATTAATGGTTCGGAGATATTCTTACGCCAACAAAAATTTGGTTCTTTTAGGAATAGGAGGTATTCGACCACCCTCCTTACAGTTCAGATTTAGCCCCAAGTGACTTTTGACATTTGTTTACCAAGATGAAAGTATGGTTAGGAAAACAGCAGTTTAACACGAATGAGGAGCTTAAAATATGTCTGCTAAACTAGCTGAAAACACGAGCACCATCTTGGTATGAGGAGGGTATACAAAAACTAGAATTGTAATCGTGGAAAAATCACCTTCCGAGATTTTTTCAGATCTTTAAGTTTCAGGGACCCTAGAAGCCCAAAAACATGTTTTCTCAATTTCGTCGGTCTGTCTGGCTGTCGGTCTATCGGTCTGTCGGTCTTTCGGTCTGTCGGTCTGTCTGTTCGCGGCATAGCTAGAAAATTACTTGATATGGGGAAGATCTGGTAACATTTTGGTAAAAATCCTATATGGCGAAACAAAATGGCGGCCTAGTGAAATGTTAAAAAAAATATTGTTAAATAATTGCTCATCCAATGTATCTCAAATTCTGCACACAAACATCAAGTATTATGTTGAAATCAACTGATAAAATTTTGGTACGAATCCAAGATAGAGGAACCAAATGGCGGCAGAATAAAATATTTAAAAAATCAGCCTGAAAAAACTACTCAATGGATTGATTTTAAATTGTGTCTCAAAACGAATTGTGGTACAGGGATCAACTAGTAAAACTGTGTTGCTAATTCAATATAACGGAACAAAATGGCGGCCAAATAAAATGTTTGTTGACGCGAAAAAAATCACCCTCTCAGGTTTTACATATCTTCGTTTTAGCGTTCCTAGATGTCAAATATTATGTTTTATCAATTCCGCGGGTCCATCTGTTCATTCATCAGTTCGCGGCATAGCTTAAAAACTACTTACCAGATTGACTTCAAATTTTAGTCAAAAATTAAAGGTCATATAGATATGACCTGGTAATAGTTTGGTAAAAATCCAATTGTTAAAAAAATTATTACCACAAAACCAATTATCCAATTTACCTAAAATTTTGCACAAAGACCAAGTGTTACCTAAGAATGAACTGATAACATTTTGATATGAATTCAAGATAGCAAAACAAAATAGCGGTCTAATAAAGTATTTCAAAAATTAGCCTGAAGACAAAGTAAAAGGCTACAATAATTTAGTCTAAATATTTTGTTAAAAACTTTTATTATAAAATAAGTAATATAAAATAGTGGGGCTTCTTATTGTTAACAGCAATAAATAACCTGCAAAACAACAAAAACGCATGACATTCCGAGTTTTCTCTATATTTTTACTTGTTTTTTAAAACTTTGACAAAAAATTGTAAAAAATATTTTATTCGTCACTAATAAACATACCAAATTTTAGGTTTTTTTATCTAATGTGGTTTTTGAGCAAAAAGTAATTCTATTTAAATTCTTAATTTAGAAAATTAGTGACTAAAGTCAAAAGCAGTGTTATCGTGTTTCTTTTTTTTATTACATGTAATCATATCCTCCGCATAAAATCCAGAAGATGAATTAGATAGACCTATGATATTTTCATATGAAAAAAGAAGATAAACATATAAATACCAGCAGTTGTAAAAATCTTTGAGCGATGTTACTTCAAAGTCAGGTTGACAAGTCAGTGACAAAATGAGTAATAGAAAACAATTTTAGGGTTTTTTGCATCCACAAGCGAAAAAAATGGTATTAAATCTAATAAAATATTACGAAAATGAAAATTCACCGGCCAATATCCAAGAAACAGTAGCAAAAACTCTGGGAATCGGTGTAAGGACTGTGCAGAAAATTGTGCATGAAAAAAAGCACAATTTACTACCGAAGAAGATTAGGAAATGTACACGAAAAAAGCCAAAGCCAGAAGACTTAAGTGACAATGTAAAAATGGATGTTCGTAATGCAATTTACGATTTATACACATCAAAACTAATACAACCATTCAAGTTTTAAAAGAAGCTTGAAAAAATCGAGGCATATTGGAAATTGGACTAAAATCGTTGTAAAAATTAATAAAAATGTTGGATTTTTCGATATAAAAAGGACTGTAATCAAAGATTTTTATGCGAGTTGCCACATAGTCGGCGTATCCAGTTTTTAAAAAAATACACGGAAAATGTCAATTCAAAATATAGGAAAGTGGTATCTTTAGACGAGACTTATTTTCTAATGGAAGTGGTTCTAAATCTTGGCAGGACGAGTCTGTAAGAAGTGTCAAGAGAAAAAAGGGATGTGGGACGGGAAAACGGTTCATCATTTTGCATGCAGGTTCTGCAACAGGCTTTCTCCCAGGTACAAGTTTACTGTTTTTTTCAACATCCAAAAGTAGACTACCATGATAATATGAACTGTTTGAAAAGTGGTTAAAAGAACAACTAATTCCAAATGTAGATGCTCCATCTTTAATCATTCTGGACCATGCATCTTTTCATTCAAGAATCTTAAATAAACAACCTACTTCATCCTTGAAGAAAAGTGATATTTATGACTGGCTAATAAAATAAAAATAAAATCCTTTACAAAATATGCTGAAACTAGAACTTCTTTTAATGGCAAAATTTATTAAAAAACCAACAATATATGCCGTATATGAAATATTACGGGAAAATGGACATGAGGTTTTACGACTGCGGGCATACCATTGCCAGTTTAACGCAATAGAATTAACATGGGCTGGGGCAAAATCATATTACGAAAAACACGTGAACGATGGTCTTACATCAGATGAAGTGCAAATTGTTTAGCACGATTCATTAAATTATATTACGCCGGAGTACTAGAAGAAATCTGTGGAACATACGGAGAAATTAATATGGGATTTGTGGAATCGAGAACGAGTTCTAGATGTCGAAATAACACCAATGATCATTGCGTCATTTGAGGACGGCTCAGAAGATGAGGACTTTTTAAGTGATGATGATATGATGATATTTTTTAGTCTATAATATTAAAAAGTGTCTGAAGGATTATATTAGTCTTTGACGTGTATAAATCACAAATTGCATTATGAATATCCATTTTTGCATTGCAACTTAAGTCTTTTGCCTTTGGATTTTTTCGTTTACATTTCTTAATCTTCTTGGGAAGTAAATTGTGTTTTTTCTTCATGTACAAGTTTATGTACATTCCTTATACCGATTCTCTTTTGGCTTTTGCCACTGGCTCCTGGATATTAGCCAGTGAATTTTAATTTAAAAATGTTTTTATTAGATTTGACACTATTTTTTTGCTTACTTTTTTAGTACATTTGTAATTTTGTAGGCAATAAATAAATAATTATAGAATACTTGTTCCAATTTTAAAGCGTGTTTAAAATAAGTACATTTTTTTATTAATTATAAGACAAAATTTGATATATATATATATATATATATATATATATATATATATATATATATATATATATATAGCCTGTATTTTTCGCATGCATGGCACTTAATTTTAGACTGAAATTTGAAGAAATCGGATAAGTAGTTTTTTAGCATTGCCGCGAACAGGCAGACTGACGGAGGGACATACCTACAGACAAACGGAATTGAGAAAACATGTTTTCCGGCATCTAGGAACCCTTAAACGTAAATATCTGAAAAAATCTCACGAGGCAAGTAATAACTAATTATCTTGTGTTTTTAACAAAACTGTATAATATTTTTGCAAAATAAAATTTTCAATACAAAAAAAACAAGTTTTTTCTTTACACAGGGGTTAAATAATAGACACTGTATGAGTGGTTAGATTTTTAGGTCAAGCGGGGCTCATAATTTTTGCTGATTGATAATAAAAATCTTGCTTTCATTAAGTGGCTGTATAAACAGAACATATCTTGATTGTTCCACTGATTCGAACCGCTTTCCGAATTTATTAAGGGTCTTGTCATTTTGTGTATTTTTATTTTTGCCAATCAAAAAGTTTTAACCAAATACATATTTAATAATATTGCATAATATAATAAAAGAAAAACTATTTTCTTTCTCCCTGTATATTTGTAAAGAGCCCATCGACATTTAATAGCTCGATAAAAGAATCACACAACATTTTGGTATTCACTGTGTTTTCTGATTTGATTCATAATGTTGGTGATAAGATAAGACCGTATTCGACTATACAAAAAGTATCAATTCACAGCTTTTTTATCAAAATTCATTGAACACAGGAAAATACGACCATGCGGTTTTTGTTGTCCGCTTAAGCTGATGTGCAGAATTGCCAAAAGTGCCATTTTTCTACAAAAGCAGAAAAAAACACGGATTTCGGTCATCATATAATGCAAGATCTCAGGTATTCCCTTTCTGTGATGCCACCATAATCTTCATACAAAAAACCGGAGGGAAAGAGCAGTTCTTTCTTCACGAATATTTCCGTCTGATTGGCTGCACTAAAACAAAAACAAGGTGAATTTTGAAACTTATTTTTACACAGCTTTGATAGTTTAGTAAATATTAAATTTGAAGTGGATTTTAATATTTCAACTTTTTATATTTTTCTGTAAACGAATGAATATTTTGTTGGCTAAGAAAATCTGAATGCGAATTTATTTTCATCAGATTCGTCCCCGGCGACATTATGAATACTTCTCCAATTTACTTCCATCGTAAAATGGAAGTAATATTTTCAGATTTTTACGTTTCAAGGTCCCTAGATACCTAAAAACATATTTTCTCAATTCCGTTGGTCTGTCGGTCTGTCTATTCGCGACATAGATAAAAAACTACTTAACCGATTGAATTTGGGTCAAAAATTAAGAGTCATATGGGGATGACCTGGTAACATTTTGGTAAAAATCCATGTAACAAAACAAAATGGCGGCCTATTGAAATGTTGAAAAGATTATTACTAAAATGCCACTTATCCAGTTTATCCCCAATTTTACACAAAAATCAAGTATTATCTAAGAATCAACTGGCACGAATACAAGATGGCGGAACAAAATGGCGGCTTAGTAAAATATTTATAAATTCAGCCTGAAAACTACTTAATGGACTAATTTTAAATTATGTGCGAAAAACAATTGTAGTATACATATGAATTAGTAAAATTGTGTACTTAATCAAGATGACGGCTAAATAAAATGTTTGTATCGTGAAAAAATCAGTCGCTCAAGTTTTACATATCTTCACATTTTAGCGTCCCTAGATGTCAAAAAGTATGTTTTATCAATTCCGTCGATCCATCTGTCGATTTGTCTATCTGTCTATCAGTTTACGGCATAGATTAAAAAGTACTTACCCGATTGACTTCAATGTGTTATAGACCTCCTTCTGGTGATATAAATTTATTTTTGTATAAATTGCATGCAGTATTAAAACAAGTTTTTAGACCAAATCTTAGAATAGTACTTTGCGGTGATTTTAACTGTGACTCCAGTAGCCTCATCTCTCAAGAGTATAGGGAGTTGTCTAGGGTTTGGGCTTCATAACATCGTAAAAGATCCAACGCGTGTAACGTACGTATCCGAGTCTACCATTGATCACCTTTTTCTAAATTTTTCCAACGATGAGTAAGTATGTACTATTGATAATGTAGTAAGTGACCATAGAACAATTCTAGTTCAACTTAATTTAAATATTGAAAAAAAAAGTTCATCTCTGTTTAGTAGGAATTTTAATCAACATTCAATTAACGAATTTCGTTGTGCTCTAGCGATAGAAAACTGGAACAGTTTATTTATTTGTGCAGACATAGATAGTGCTTTTACGTATTTTTGTAATGTGTTTAAATTTTATTTCGATAATTACTTTCCGCTTCAAAAGCACTATATAAATTTTAATGAAAAATCTTGGGTTAATAATGAAATTAGACAATCAAGTGCTAATCTGAAGAATTTAAAAGTTCTAACTAAAATACATATGAATCTTAGACAATTATATATTAGTGCTAAAAAGGATCATAAAAAGCTGGTAAATAATAAGAAAAAAAATTTCTATCAAAATCAAATCACTAATGCACACAATCCGGTAAAGTGCGCCTGGTCTATAATAAATAAATTATCCGGTAAAGTGAGCATTGCAGACAATATAAGTGTTAAAGTGGGCGAACCACAAGGTTCCGTTGAACACAATAAAACAGATACCACAAAGTGATAAGCAAAACGATAATAATATAGCAGATAAGAGAGTGCTTAGCAAAAAATTTTTACTCTTCCCTTTTCTTGAAAATGAATTTTATATTTTAATTAAAAATAAACTTAAAAGAAAAAATCGTCTGGACCGGACGAGGTTCCGGCTTTTTTAATTAATGAAAATTTTGGACGCCATTAGGGTGCCAATGGTTTTTTTGGATAACTTATTATTTTGTATAGGGATGTTTCCAAAAATGTTAAAAATGGGTAAAATTATTCCTATTTATAAAAAGGCAGATGTTAACCTTACGGAAAATTATAGACCCGTAACAATGGGTTCAGTGTTTTGTAAAGTTTTCGAATATTGTTACCTGGA
The DNA here is from genome assembly GCA_030620095.1 of Kuschelorhynchus macadamiae. Lineage (NCBI taxonomy): Eukaryota > Metazoa > Arthropoda > Insecta > Coleoptera > Curculionidae > Kuschelorhynchus > Kuschelorhynchus macadamiae. The sequence goes on from JAUTXW010001082.1 coordinate 682,975, forward strand.
TAGATTGGCAATGTTTTTGGATGAAAATAATATAATTACAGAGAGTCAACATGGTTTCCAGAATGACAAGTCTACTATGACTGCAGTTCATTCTTTGTATAATGAAAATGTGAGATTTATTGATGCAAGCGAGAGTTCTGTTGGGATGTTTTGCGATGTTTTGCACTATGGCTTTCAGGATCAATCCTTTAACGATATACAATCTTTTTTAACTGAAAGACGGCAGTTCGTAACAATAAGTCATAACGACGGTAATGGCAGAAATCAATATAACTCATCTCCACTTAATGTGGATATGGGTGTACCACAGGGCTCAGTTTTGGGGCCTGTACTTTTTTTACTTTATGCAAATAAATTGCCTGATATTATATCAAATGGTTTTGTTACATCATTCGCCGATGATACCTCGCTTGTTTTCTCCAGCAAGTCAGAGGTAGTTTTGGAACATAATATGAATAAAGCCCTTGAGGAACTTCAAAGTTGGTTTAGCCATAGTACACTTTATTTTAATATAAACAAGACCCAATGTGTAAGGTTTTATAACTGACAAAAGAATTTTAATGAGCTGCATTTTAAAATTAATAATGTTCAGGTTAGCAATGTCGAGTGTGTCAAGTTCTTAGGTTTGTATGTGGACTCCTGCTTGGACTGGAAGCACCATTGTGAACATGTAAATTCAAAGTTGAATTCCGCGTATTTTTTAATGCTCAGTCTAAGAAATGTTTCGTGTGAGAAACACCTTATCATGTTATACTATGCACAAGTGGAATCTCTTCTCAGATATAGCGTGTGTTTCTGGGGAAATTCAACCTGACTAATAATATTTTTATAAAACAAAAGCGGATTATCCGGTGTATAGCGGGGGTTTCATATTTAACTAGTTGTAAATGTTTGTTTAAAAGATTTAATATTTTAACTTTGGTGGGCTTGTATATTTTGGAAATATGTATATATATATATATATATATATATATATATATATATATATATATATATATATATATATATATATATCAAACTATATTTCTGAGATATAGAAATGTACATAACACAAGGCATGTCAATAATTTTTATATAGAGCCATACAAGACGCAAGTTTTATTTAAATCACCTAATTTTGTGGGATTAAAAATGTTTAATGCTTTACCAGATAATATAAAAAAATGCGTTAGTGTTTATCAATTTAAAAAACAACTGAAAATGTTTTAGTCGAAAAATGTTATTACTCACTCAATGTCATGTTGCCACTATATTTGTGTATTTTTGTTATTTTTTATATTTTTACTAACTTAAATTTATATAAAAGTTTGTTGTTTAATGTAATGTCACTGCTCTCTAGTATTAAAATTAATTTGTATTTGTAGGCTTTAGCCTTAGATAGAATTAAGAACTGACTATTCCTATACAGTTATTGTAAATTGTCTTTTGGAAGATTTTAAAAATAAAAAAAAAATAAATAATAAAATTTTGGTCAAAAATTAAGGGTAATATTTTGGTAAAAATGCAATATGGCAAAACAAAATGGCGCTTTTAGAAAATGTTAAAAAAATTATTACTAAAAAACTACTTATACAATTTATCTCAAATTTTACAATAACAATTAAGGATTATATAGGAATCACCTTCGTTACGTCTGTCGATTTGTCTGTCTGTCAAGTTCAAGGCATAACTTAAAAACTACTTATCATATTGTCTTAAAATTTTAGTCAAACATTAAGTGTTCTATGGGCATGACTTGATCATATTTTGGTAAAAATCCAATATGCTGGAATAAGATGGCAGCCTAGTAAAAAGTTAAAACAATTATCACTGAAAAACTAATTATCCAATTTACCTCAAATTTCGCACAAAAATCAAATGTTGTCTAGGAATGAACTGGTAACATTTTGGTATGAATAAGAAAAACAAAATGGTGGCCTAAAAAAATATTTAATAACTACTTATTGAATTTATTTTAAATTATGCCCAAAAATCAAGTGTGGCATAGGTAAAAACTGGTAAAATATTGATAAGATTCCAATATGGAACAAAATTGCTCCAAATAAAACATTTGAAAAAAGACAGTATATACGTGTTACTAAATGACTATGCACTGAACTAAATTGGGCCAATATCGACTTTGCTATTAACATGCCATGCCACGTAAATATTCTAACTAAAAGTTACGCTTGTTAGTAGACGAAAAAGTTTAAAACGAAAACTGGATATACCAAGGCAAATACGTAATTAGTATTATATTATGTTAGAATATTAGAAAATGTGCAACAGGGTCACCAGTTTTCGATGGTTTTATGGCGTATTTCCCACATTTGATGATGAGATGTGATAAGAGAGATAAAGTACATATAAGAGGAGGCACAGCCCGTTTCTTAAAAAAACTGATATCGAAAATTGCACTACATCTTTGGTATCAGAGCAAACCCAAAAACAATTAAAAAACTTTTTTATGAAAAAAAATTAAACAAAGACCAGTGTAATTAAATGAGCCGCGCAAGCATCTCAATAAATATTATATTCAAAGTACACTTCAGTTTTACATAGATTGTTGCTTTCTTTCTCTTTGCAAAATAATTCACAAAGACGACTGACTATCCCGGGTGAATGTACAGAGTAGTCCACTTAAGATGCTCCTATACTTTATCTCAATAAATAAGACACTGAGAAAAAAAAGTTAAATACAAAAAGTATTTGACCCTAATTTAATTTTTTTTTATAATATTTTTATGTATACAGGGTGTTCCATTGTGCCAGGACAGTAACCAACTTTTTTCTTTTTAATGAAATGGTATGAATATTTTTAGAAATTCTAATTCTACGCTTGATTTTGAGTATTTTTTCTTATTATCATAGCATACGAAATTTGGAGTAGTTTTTGAGAAAAATTAACTTTTCTAATTTTTTTCGGAAAAACAGGTTTTTGGAAAAATGTGATTTTTTCACACCTGAAGACTAAAATTGTGAATTTTGGTTATGGATCCATGGAAGTGGTTAATATTTAATACTCTGAGGTATCAAGAGCGAAAATCTATTATACAGGGTGGTCATAAATGACCATAAAAAAAATGTTTTTGTAACTAAAAAAACTTAATTGTTTTAAATGGAAAACCCTGTATTTAGCACTTTTATTGTATTTAGGATTTAATTCTGCAGCATTCCGATATATATATATATATATATATATATATATATATATATATATATATATATATATATATATATATAGTTTATATTCCAAAAATTAGTAGTTTAGAAGTTATGACCAATTTTCTATAATAATTCGGGTATTTTCGTTAAAAATCTAACTAAACCTAAATAATATCCTATTCTGTCTTTTTTTAACATTATAATTAAATTTAACATTAAATCAACAAGTAATGCAGGAAAGAAAGTAACTAATTACTTATTACAAAACACTTTCGACATAACCCCCGTCTTTGGCAATACAAGTAGTTTACATGGTTTCAATTCTCGCCATAGCATTTCTAACAGCGTCTCTTGCATTAAGTCTTTCTACCTCTTGCCTAATTCTCCTTTTTAAATCTTGAATAGTATTACACCTATTTTTATATATACCCCGTTTTTTAGGTTGCCCCAAAAAAAATCCAGCGGTGTTAAGTCGGGGCTCTTCGCTGACCAATCTATGGTCCCGTACCGACCAATCCAAAATGGAAACCGTTGATTCAAACAATTTCTAACAGGCACTACAGTGTGATATGGAGCACTATCTTGTTGATAAACAAGCCCTTCTTTAACATCGTTCGACAGATTGTCAATTAACGGAAATACTTCGTTCTCCAACAAATTTAAATACCTCTCACCATTCAGAACAAAGTCATAAAATACTGGACCTATTATTCGATCACGGATAATACCACACCACACATAAACACTTCTCCGACCCTGTTTTTTCATTTGTTTTACACGATGTTCATTTGAGTTACACCACTTATGAGTATGTTTTCGGTTGAACATGCCGGCCGTATTGAAAATTGCCTCATCGGTAAATAAAATATTTTTAAAAATGTCAGTTTCAAAATGGTGGTCCATCATGAGAGAACAATAAAAAAACCTTGTTTGAAAGTCCTGTTAGGATAATTCCTGAACTGGTAAAAATTTTAACGGATGGTAGTTATTATCAGTTAAAATCCTTTGAACACTAGTCTTACTAATCTCCGGTAGATCTCGGGATGCATCTCTTTGCGAATTTTCGTCGTTTTCTTCAAAATACAGGAGAATTTCTAATTGCTTTTCTTCTGTTAGGACAATTTCTGGGCGCCGTTTTTGTATTTTGATTACCACTTCGCGTTCAAGATCACGAACAATTCGTGAAAAACTATGTTTCGTGGGTACCCGTCTTGCAGGATACAACAACCGATACTCATGCAGTGCTATTGCTGGACTCTTATTATTTCTTATGTATCATTCATGAAGATTTAAACGCTCTTGGACGCTGTATAAAGCCATTTTTCCTTTAAAAAGAGTTAGAGGCAACTAAATGTCCAATAAAACTGTGTATTTATTGGTGTTCACGCAACAATTTTACTAGTTTTGTTTTTCCATGGATATCTTGTAAAATTAAAACGCGTTTAGAAATGCTATTATTGCGAAAATTAAAACCGTAACCGTAATATTTTTGTATTGCCAAAGACGGGGGTTATGCCGAAAATGTTTTGTAATAAGTAATTAGTTACTTTCTTTCTTGCATTACTTGTTGATTTAATGTTAAATTTAATTATAATGCTAAAAAAAACTTAGAATAGGATATTATTTAGGTTTAGTTAGATTTTTAACAAAAATACCCGAATTATTATAGAAAATTGGTCATAACTTCTAAACTACTAATTTTTGGAATATAATTCATAAACATGAAATGATGCAGAATTAAATCCTAAACACAATAAAAGTGCTAAATATAGGGTGTTCCATTTAAAAAAATTAAGTTTTTTGAATTACAAAAAAAAAATTTTTGATGATCATTTGTGACCACCCTGTATAGTGGATTTTCGCTCTTGATAGGTCAGAGTATTAAATATTAACCACTCCCATGAAGCCATAACCAAAATTCAGTATTTTAGTCTTCAAGTGTGAAAACATCACATTTTTCCATAAACCTGTTTTTCCGAAAAAAATTAGAAAAGTTAATTTTTCTCAAAAACTACTCAACATTTCATATGCTATGTGATGACAAAAAATACTCAAACCATTTCGTTAAAAAGAAAAAAGTTGGTTACTGTCCTGGCACAATGGAAAACCCTGTATAAATAAAAATATTATAAAAAAATTAAATTAGGGTCAAATACTTTTTGTATTTAACTTTTTTTTCTCAGTGTCTTATTTATTGAGATAAAGTATAGGAACATCTTAAGTGGACCACCCTGTACAATTTAAGAACACTACATTCTCGAAACAGAAGGTATAAATCAGACTGTCAAAATATGAAAACTCATCACGCAAGGATAATGGAAAACTGTTGTGAGAGAAAATAAAAAATTGAAATAGTAAATTATATCGGCAGACAACAAATTTTCTAGCTAGCCGCCGACAGGCATATAATTGAATGAGCCTCGCAGGCATCTCAATAAGGATATTGTGTTGGGACGTGGGGAGTTCGGCTGTTTATTTCACGAAGTAGCGGAATCGATGATCCCCGAGTCCCACTGACGTGAGCGAATTGTCAATATTTGAATATGATAGTTTTTCTGTTTTGAATTCTGGTTTTGTCCGTATGTTGATCACTTTTAGACTGCGCAATTGGCAAATAGAGTGCAATTCTGAGCAACGGTTTTCTCGGGCGCGAGTATTGTGCCAATAAACACTGTTATTTCAATTGTTTTCATAGATAAACAAAAGATGGCTAATATTAATACGATAAAGTGACGAATTTTTTCATAAAACCCATTTTTCTGCAAACTAATATTGCCATTTTAGTGTTCCGTGAAGTTAGCCCCCAAAATATTGCTGTCATAGTGTCATTCGTTAGTACTTTGTTATTGTTTCTTAGTGCTTTATGTGGTTTCGCCAGTACTTTGTTAATTTTTTTTATTTCTAGGTCAGCCCCAAAGATTCCCTAATCAAGTCAGACTAGGCACCGTTCGTTCGTTAGTGCTTTCTTATTTTTCTTGATACCTTTAATTTAGGATCAGCCCCCAAACTTTTTCTGATTGGCCCAAACTAGGTGTTCGTTAGTCCTTTATTAGTGGTTCAAATAGTTTCGATATTGCTTCTACAGTTTTGGAAATATTGTGACGCTGCGGTGACTGTGAGCTGTTCTAACGTGGATAAGCGTAAACTAGACGGTAGAATTGAAACACTTGGTCTTTAGAAAACAAGTTATAAAGTAAATTGCCCCAGTAAAACTCGTATACATATACCAATACCATATAAAACATTGCATATAACTTTAGGCAGATTGATCAACGAAAAATAAGGCCAGCTCCCGAACTATAAGTAGATTAATATATTTTAAATTTAATTCACTTTCATTTAGGAGGAAATGTCTTTCATGCCTTAACTTAAACTAAAAAGTAATGGAGTGGGTTCGTGAGATACCTCAGACTCCAAGAATTAAGAAACTAAGAAACAATTTCATAACATATTAAGGAACGTAAGTCATAACCCTGACATATATTTACCGAGGGTTGTTATTGACTAGTGACTGGTAAAAGAACTTAAAAATGAAGACATGTCAATTTCATATGTAAATGCATACTTTCCTTGATTATTATGATAGATTATTTCCAATTATTTTCCTTCTCCAATAATTTCCTTCACAGTTTCGGCAATAGTCCTCTCAAACAAAAAAAATCTAATTGTCCATGTTCGATGATGAGTGCAGTAAATCTTACTTTAAATTGAAAGTAGGGGGGACTGTGTTCTGAAATATATTGTACAATACCAATAAGTCTTTTTTTTTTAGAGGTGCAAACATTTTGGTCAAATTAACAGAGCTTAAGATGTTAAGATGACATATAGTCTAAATATATCAAGATCAAGAAGACATTGGCGTTCAAGGCATCATGTAATAGT